>VZQC01013003.1:149369-221443 GCA_009823505.1 Rhizomys pruinosus | reverse complement strand
ATACTCATACACATAAAATTAAAAAGTTAAAAGAAAAAAAGGATAGGAATTAGGTGGAGATCTGGATCAAGATGTTAGAACGAGATGTGCCCCGGGAGCTGGTCTTAGGGCCAGGCACACTGCTCCCAAAAGGCCAAGTGCACATGCTGGACCATGTGAGGAGCCATATTTTGGGGTCCTCAGCCATGGGGGTCCTGCCCTCTGGGTCACCAGCCTCTGTGACCCTTATAGCAGCTACTGTACTTGGCCATAGCTTGACTGCCCTGGCCTCAAAGAGGCAGAGAGCAGGAGGAAGCAGAGGCGGTTCCCGAAGTGGCAGGTGAATCCGAATGGATCAAAGATCAGAGAGCATGGATCTGACTCATCGCAGGAGTTTAGGGACATATATAGTGGCTTTGACGGGCTCTTGACATGGATTGGCTTGGATAGAGGAAAGTCTATGTGAACTTTGCACCACCTAAGTTTTGCACCATTTGCCTCCTGAGATCAGGCTTTTATGGTGGATGCAGCATTTGGTTCTAAGGTGTGTGCCCCAGGAGAGGTAAGCTTAGGAATGCTACACTTCAAGCTACACTTCCCCGGGATGGGCTACAGGTGCCTGATTCCCAAATGCCTAGTGGAGATGGCTCCCATCTCCTCTGACTTTCCAGGTTATCGGGATAAGAAGCCAGCTCTCTTACAACTCAGCCATAATGGATTTATCAGGCGCCACACCTTATCACACAGGATGAATATTTTCCTGACCTTACGTACTTTTATATTGATCTCAAAATTCTGAACTCAGGACTTCGCAAATAAGGAAGACGATAGCTGAGAGCTAAAATGGCGGTGGTGGTGCCCGCAATATTGGCAGTGGCTCTCAGCGCGGGGTGATGGGCTACAGGGTAAATGGCCCAAGGTGATTGGCATCGATGAGGACAACAGCACGACAAGAAGGGTTTCATGCTCCTCTGATCCAGCTGTGAGCTCCCCAAGGGTCTGGCTCAAGGCACTTTGAAATTGGGGAGCAGGAAATGACTTTCGTGTTTCATCAGAGGATTTAAAATGGGACTCCAGAAAGAAGATATCTCATCACTTGTCCCCCGATCATTGAAGAAGAGGTGAAAACAGCAGACATCAAAAAAGCCAACTGTATTCTTGATCATGACAAAGAAACACTGGATCTATCTGTCTCCTTCAGTAAAAGCAAAAAGTGGTTTTCTTCAACATTGATGTCTCTCTAGCACAGAAGCCAAATGTTCTTTTTATTTATTTATTTATTTTTTGAGACAGGGTCTCCCTGTAGCCCCAGCTGGCCTGGAACTCACTCTGTAGACCAGGCTGGCCTTTAACTCACAGAGATCTGCCTGCATCTGCCTCCCAAGTGCTAGGATTAAAGGCGTGCACCACCACGCCCGGCTTAAAGACGGTCCTTAGCTGCCGTGTGGGTGCTGGGAATTGAACCTGGGTCCTCTGCAAGAGCAGTCGGTGCTCTTAACCACTGACCCATCTCTCCAGCCCCCAAATGTTCTTTCTTAAGCACAAGTATAATCATATGGACAGAGTTATGGAGACAGAAAAATAGGAACCAGCATAATTGAAATTATTACCCCTTCCATGAGCTTGGAGCTGTGGTTCCCTCCTATGAGCTTAGAGCTGTGGGTTCATCTTCTGAGCCTGGAGCTTTGGTCCCCTTCTGTGAACAGGGACTGTGGTCTTCTCCCATGAACTGGAGCCGTGGTCCCCAGTCATGAGCCATGGTTCTACAGTCCTGTGGTGGTGAGCTGATGATGGATCAGATTGGAGGATGGGGACTTCCTGATGTGGGACAGCTGTTTCAGCCTTCTTTGAGTGGCTGCCCTCCCACAACATCCACCCCCAGGTCCCCTGGTTGTGCATGGCAGTGGCTTTGCCTCGGTGTTGGGTTTTTGCTGGGGACAGGGACAGTCATTTGCACATTCTAGACTTGGGAGGACTGATTTTCAAAAATGGACTTCCCACCTCTCTTGCTGGCTGGCTGTGGTCTTGACTCCACACATGGTCCTGGGAATCTAGGCCTTGACATTGGATCTTCCCATTCCTAGGCACCAAGACATTTTGCATCATTTTTCTCTTATTCTTTTAGAGCTCCAGTGCACCTTCACCTATGCACTAAAGAAAATGTAAATCGGACTTGAGTGCACAGAGCTTAGATCGGGGATTTCCCAGGACCACCTGAAGCACAGAGTAGGAATATCTCTACGCGCCCCCCCACAACTGGAATTGCTGAGGGAGTGTCCAAGTGGATTCTTTTGAGAACCTTCAGAACATAAGGGGAAGAGTGAGTTAGACTTCCAATAGAAAGCCTAAAACTTAGACAAGTCAACACTCTATAAGCAAGGAGAAAAATAAATCAAACAAACAAATAAGCAAACAATGAAGGCATCTGAAGGAGGCAAAGCAAGCCTTCCACACAGTGAAGAAGCATTTGGGATTTGCATTGGAATACAGGCAAAGAGAAACCCACATGCCAGAGACAAGACGAAGGGACAACATGGGAAAGGTGCAGGATAATTCCACACCAAGCTCTACCAACCCTGTGGGAGATTCCTAAAGTGGGATGCCCCTGGGGATGGCTCAGGGCACAGATCTTAGAGGAACAATTTCAGACATATTCAAAGAAATCAAAGAATATAAAGAACAAGTCAGAGAACTAAGGAGAGAGAATGAAAAACTCAAAAAGGACCTAAAAAAGAGAGATTGACAAATGCCAGAAAGAACTAAAGGGAGAAAATGACAAACTCTGGAAGGAAGTGGAAACACTGAAAATATCCCATGTTGAAATAAAAAAAGAAACCAACCAGTGAAGCAAAGAGCTACAGGAAGAGATTGAGAAGTTCCAAAAGGAAGTGGAAATACTAAAGAAATCACAAGATGAAATGAAAAAGGAAATCGAACACTCATCCAATCAAGAGGAAATGAACAGAAAAAGCCTCAGAATGGAATGGAGGAAGCAGAACAAAGAATATCAGACCTGGAAGATAACACAGAACAATTAAAAACCTCAAGTAAAGATTATGAAAAATTTTAAAATACACAAAAGTGGAATAACCAGGAATTGTGGGACACTGTGAAAATATCAAACCTCCTCATCATAGGGATAGAGGAAGGAAAAGAATCCCAAGGGAATGGTATTGATCAGATCTTCAACAGAATAATAGATGAAAATTTCTCCAAACTAAAAAAAGACAAACCAACACAAATATGAGAAGCACATAGAACTTCAAACAGACAAGATCAGAAAAGAAACTCCCCACACCATATTATAATTAAAATGCTAGATGTCCAAAACAAAGACAAAATTCTGAAAGCCACAAGAGAAAAACAACAAGTTACATATAAGGGAAAACCCATCAGAATTACAACTGACTTCTCAGTGCAAACTATGAAAGCAAGAAGAACGTAGAATAAAGCATTCCCAGTGTTAAAGGACTATAGATGCCAACCCAGGTTACTATACCCAGCAAAAATGTTGATTAAAGTTGAAGGAGAGAGAAAAATCTTCCATGACATAAACAAGATGATAGAATACATGTCTGGAAAATCAGCCCTTCAGAGACTACTTGAAGCAATTCAAAGGACAGAAGAAAGGAGCAACCATCCCCAGGCANCTCCCAGTCCATGTCTTTTTATTGGGGAGTTTAAGTCCATTAATATTTAAGGTATAATTAAGAGATATGTATTGCTTTGCCTTTCACCTTATTATCCATTTGATTTTTAGTCTTGGTTTCTACTTCTCAGTTATGCTTTTATTAATTTCGTGCTTTCTTAGGTTATATTGTGAATCCCTTAAAAAAAAAAAATAAAAATTTAAAAAAATAACAAAAAAAAAAAAAAAAAGAAAACGTAAATCACCTGATTGACTTTTTAGGGATAAAAATCACATTCTGGGAAGTTAAAAAAAGAAAGCACTTTCACATAAGTTTTATTACAATATATTGTAACAAATGCTCTATATTATTACTGTTTTAGGAGTTGTTAATGAAGAAATGGAGGTGAGGACAAAGGAAGAGTCTAGAAAGAAGAAAGAGTAAGTGTCAGGTACAAGATCATGAACTGGGATGAAGTCAGGGAACTATGAATAATTAGGTGTGGTTGGAGCAAGGGGCTTGTTTAGGACAAAGACAGAAAATGAACCCAGCGTTGGAAGGGCATAGCTCACCATGAAAGGGCCCATTATATGCAAAATACTGATTTAAAATAATTCAGGAAACCAAGAAGCCAGTTGATGAAGAGACTAAGTCTGATAGCTGCAAGTAGGTAAGGAACAAGCAGGAGGCTCTTGCAAAAGTCACCCCGGCATGACGGAACAGGATCAACTCTCAGCACTTCCTGGTCATCCAAGCCTCAGACTGACCTCTCTCTGGTCTCTTCCCAAATGCCAGGTGTCCTCTGCCTCTGGCTCCTGCAGCAGCCCAGTGCATGGCTTCCCCTCTTGCACTTTACAGCCTGTTCTCTTGAGGATAGATGAATGACCATCTCACAGTGTAAACTGTATCGTGTCTCTTCTGTTTGCAGATCTCTGTGAGGTCAAAATCAACCTAGTCTACATAGCGAGTTCTAGGGCAGCTGGTGCTAGAGGGAGACCATGTCTCAAAAAACAAAAACAAAAACAAAAAGTTTTGGAGAACTGTATTTTGTAGCACTAGGCAGCTGAAGCATCCTTCCATTTCTAGAACGTTACATAAGCCCAGACAATATGTGATGAATTGTTGGTGTTGATGCTATTTTGTTTTAGTTTTTATGGTAGTAGGCATTGAACCCAGAGCCTCACATACTCTTGTCAAGTGTTGTTACTGAGCAAGAACCTCAGATCCAAATGTGTGACTTCAGGGGCAAGTGAAATTGTCCATTGTTTAAAGGCTTTGGTGCAATTGCTGCATGATTATAAGAAGTCTAGGAGGGGGCTGGAGAGATGGCTCACCAGTTAAGAGCACCGACTGCTCTTGCAGAGGACTCAGGTTCGATTCCCAGCACCCACATGGTGGCTAAGAACCGTCTTTAACTCCAGTTCCAGGGAAATCTGACACCCTCTTCTGACCCCTGCGGCATTGCACAACATGGGCGCACCAACTTACATGCAGACAGTACACTCATACACACAAAAATATAATTAAATAAAATAAAAAAACATGTCTTTAAAAAAAAAAAAAAGAAGACTAGGAATTGAAGTTAGGAAGCAGAACTTTGGAGTTCAACACTTCCATTCTGAGCGTTGAGAACACACAGGATATAGCCCTGGCGAAGTGAACAAACTCGATGCTAGGATGTCTGCTGAGACACACATATGAAAATTCACCTTTTCCAGGGTGGTGGCAGGACTGGAACCGGGGGAAAGCCCTGGAAGTTTCCATCTGAGAATTGTGAGAGGATCATGGAACAGGCAGTGTCCTTGGAAAGATTCAGAGAAGGATGAGGGGAGGATGGAATTAGGCTCAGGACAAAAGAGGACAGCTCTGGGCCACTCAGTGGGCAGCACAGTGGACGACCAGGGCAAAGGGGGCATCCCTGAAAGGCTGGGCCTAGAGACCAGCAGAGCACAGATTAGCTTTGTTCTGGGCAGAAGTGAAGGGTGGCGTGGATGAGGTCACCAGGAAAGTTAACCAGCCTCAAAGACGCTGGCCGGCCTGGAGGTGTAAAACTTCGTTGTTCCTGCCAACATATCCACAAGATAAATAATGCTTGCCGTTGGCAGTAGAACCGGTGATCCAAGAAGTTTGCTCATGTTCCAAATGAAACTGGTGACAGGAGACAGGTAGAGCTTGGGCAGGCCCAGTCAGGGCTGCAGACCGGCCTACAAGGGGGACCGCAGCACTGAGCAGCAAGCGGAGGCCCGGGCACTTGGCAAAGCTTTTCCTGTGAGGTGGCTGGCACCTCTGCGGAGTTAGCATCACCGGGCTGGTCCTCCAGGAGTCTGAAAAGATAACCAGACATGTACAGTATCCTTTCAAACCCCATGAAACCATAAACAATGCGCTCCATTACCATTCTTTCATATTACCAAAACAAAACATAAAAACTTTGGTTTCAAATTTCCAAGACAAAAAAAAATCCATTCTTGATTTCTTCTACACGAATACCAAAGAGCGTGAATAAGAGATACATTCTTAACATATTACTAAATTCTCATTTTAATAACTCAGCCACAGTCTCTCTGGGCTATTTTGTTTCCTGCCCTGGTTCTCTAGTCAAATAGAACGGAGCAGAGGAGGGGTGAGAGAGCCGAACAATGGGCTCCTTCAAGCCCTGGACGTCTCGTATTCAAACTGAAAGGCATGGCATTCATTCAGCCTCAACCATTAGTCAGGTCCCTGATTTCACATGACTGAAACCCAACATAAGGTAGTTTAGGCCAAGTAGAAAATTTATGAGAGAGAGAGAGAGAGAGAGAGAAAGAGAGAGAGAATGAAAAGAGAGAGATGAACGGGCCATCGGTCCAGCTAACCAGAGTGTGATGATGTTGGCAGGAATCTGCCCCACACTCCACCACCTGCTGTCCCAGGGGCTCCTAACATGCTTGCTGCCAACTCCACCTAGCAGCAGTCACCTCTTCTCTTGCAGCAAAATTCTGAGCCTTGGTTCTCATTGGTTGTGTGTGGCCATCAGTCCTCCAGCTCACAGCCCAGAATAGCGGAGTGTCCACAAACCCATTCGAGCCACACAGATAAAAAGGTGGGCCCTCAGGGGACTGGAGAGATGGCCTAGCAGTTAAGAGCGCCGACCACTCTTACAGAGGACCCGGGTTCGATCCCCAGCACCCACATGGTGGCCGAGAACCATCTGTAACTCCAATTCCAGGAGAACTCCAGTTCCAGGGGAATCTGAGACCCTCTTCTGACCTCCGCGGCATTGCACGACACGGGTGCACAAACCTACATGCAGACAGTACACTCATACACATTCAAAAATAAATAAAATTAAAAAAAAAAAAAGGTGGGTCCTCAAATCAAAATCACAGTTACTAGAAGGAGGGTCACAAGACATGCAGGACTCAAGTAAACAATAGGTAGCCATGACTCGGGCTGGGCCGTGACTCAGGGCAGGGCTGTGACTCAGGGCTGGCTTCTCTGCTTTGGGGATATAGGATTTGTACATCACACAGAGTTCAGCCTTAGACCTGCTCTCTGTTTGAACTGAGCTTCCATTGCTTTGAAATTCTTAATGCTTCCAAAAATTCAACATTTAGGGGCTGGAGAGATAGATCAGCAGTTATACGCACTGGCTGCTCTTACAAAGGACCCAGATTTGGTTCTTAGCACCCACATGACAGCTGACAACTGTCTGTCACTCCAATTCCAGGGGATCTGACGCTCTCTTCTGGCCTTCCAGGTACTGTGCATACACGTGAACTTATACACATGCAGGCAAAACACTCACAAAAATAAAACAAATTTTTGGTCTTTTTGAGACAGGGTTTCCCTGTAGCCCCAGCTGTCTGGAACTCCCTGTATAGACCAGGCTGTCCTTGACCTCACAGAGATCTGCCTGCCTCTGACTCCTGAGTGCTGGGATTAAAGGAATGCCCCACTATTATTTATTATTATTATTATTATTATTATTATCCTTATTATTATCAATTTTAGATAGGGTTGCACAATTTAGACCTGGCTGGCCTGGAACTCACTATGTAGAACAGGCTAGCCTCAAACTTTGATCTACCTGCTTTTGCCTCCTGAGTGCTAGGATGTATGGTGTGAGCCACCATACCTGGCACCATGTCTGTCTCGACCTCCGGAGCACGGACATTATAGACGTATGCCACCATACCCAGTTTTCTCAAGAATTTTAAGTTTGAGAGCTGGAGACTGGCTTAGTTGTTAAGAGCACTGGCTGGCTCTTGCAAAGGACCCGAATTCAGTTCCCAGCACCCACATGGTAGCTAACAATCGTCCATAACTCCAGTTCCAGAGAATCTGATGCCCTCTTCTGACCTTCGAGGGCATTGCATGACACAGTGCACTTAAATACATGTAGGTATAATACTCATACACATAAAATAAAAATAAAAAAGTAAAAGAATTTAAAGTTTGGGGCCTGGAGAGATGGTTCGGTGCTCAAGAGAACTTCCTAAGGTCTTATGGCTCACAACTCTCTAGAGGCTCAAGACTGCCTTCAGATGATCTTATGCCCTCTTCTGGCCTCCATAGGCACCAGTATACACATGGCATACACACGCACACAAACACATACACACACACAAACACACAAACACACACACACATTTAAAAAAGAATTTAAAGATAAAAAATATGTGTATGAGTGTTTTCCCTGCACGAATGTAAGTGCACACATGGGCATGACTACGATGCCCGTGGAGGCATTGGATCCCCTGGAACTGGAGTTTTGGGGTGGTTGTCAGTTGCTGTGTAGATGCTGGGAACCAAACCCAGCTCCTCTGCAAGAGCAGCAGTGCTCTTACCACTAAGCCATCTTTCCAGCTCCTGAATTTAAAGTTTTTAATCAGTATGAACTGCACTCATATCCTCTGGGCTCCATAAGATGGAGTTGGTCTTGTGCCTACACCACCAGATGCATGGGAAGGTTTTTCTTCAGTGAAAAAGAAACATGGGACATATTTGGGGAAAAGTAAGTCATCCGTGTTGTTCGAAGCCTGTAAGGAGCTAGGAAAGCTCTCTTGTTCTTCGCTTCATTCACGTATTCATACTTTGTGAAGGGATTGTTATTGCCAGGAAGTCAGAATAGAGAAAGGAATGACCTCAAGAAGCTCCCACGTGCACAGCTGCTCGACTCCTCAGCTGTGGGCTTGACAACACCCTTCCTTCCTACTCAGATGTTGGAATTTTATGATTTTTGTGGAAGCTAAAAAATTTCCTCTGGGGCAAAAGCTTGAATCCAGCCTACAGCTGGATTCAGACACTCAGCATGTCTGCTGGGCAAAGCCAGGGTGGAAGAGGCAGTGCGGAGCAGTGTCTGGCTGCTGAGGATTGAATGACAAGTGCGAGCCAGGAGTGCGGACCAGTACAAAGCTCCTTAAATTTACACAGAGGCTCCAGAACCTACTCCTGGACAGTTCATCACCAGATAACCCAGACCGTGGTCATTGACTTGAAGCAACAGTCATTTTGTTCATCTTGCCTGGTTCTGGGCTTGACTGGGGGAGCATCTCCGTTTGGCTTGGGGTTTCTGACCTCTGGTTTGCACAGCTTTAGTCTGGGAGCAGGTGCAGCTACAAGCATCTTTAAAGGCTCTTTGCTTTTATGCTGACAGTGGCTTGAACATTCCAGCTGTCTGTGTAGGCTGCCTCCTTCATGGTATGGTGTCTGCTTGCAAGGGCAGGCACGATATGGACCCTGCCAGTTTCTGGAGTTCGGGGTTGGGAACTGCTGTCGGCGAATCTCTCATCTAATTGCTGTGGGGGGCTGGAAAGATGGCTCAGCAGTTAAGAGCACTGGCTGTTCTTGCAGAAGACTCACGTTCAAATCCCACCACCCACATGGCAGCTAACAAGCATCCATAGCTCCTGTTCAAGGGGACCTGATGCCCTCTTCTGACCTCTGAGGGCATTGTACAACACGGGTGCACTTACATATATGCAAGCAATACACGCATACACATAAAATAAAAATAAAATAGTTAAAGTCTTTAGGCCAAACATCTTCAGGGTCAAGGACAAGACACCATCTCCAGACAGAAGACATTTCAGAGAACTCTGGGACTTTGTCAAGCTCTGGAATTCAAAAAAATTTTTTTTATTTTATGCGTATGGATGTATTGCTTGCATGTATATAAGTGTACCTGTAACATGCAATGCCTGCAGAGGTCAGAAGATGGCATCGGATCCCTTGGAACAAGAATTACAGGTGGTCGTTAGCTGCTGTATGAGTACTAGGATTTGAACCAGGATCTTCCGTAAGAACATACAGTGCTCTTAATCACTGAGCCATCTCTACAGCCCTCAAACTCTGGAATCTTAAGTCTTCAAGTGTGAAGTGCATTGCATGAGTGTTTTCATTTAATTCTCACTATGACTCTTATTATCATTTATCAGACAAGAAACCAGGCTCAGAGGAAACTAAGACTCAAAGAAAGCAAGTGACTTTCTCAAAGTCATAGAGCTTTCCTTCCTGAAAGCCTGTGTGCTTAGTCATCCGCTACTCTGCTGAGCTTCACACCAAAGAGAAGAGGCATCTTCAAGGGGGGTGAGATACTGCAAGCAATCCTGAATTTAGCACCAACATGGATCTGGACTGCACCCACACGCAGAGCCCACGGCACACCAACATGAGTCTGGACTGCACCCACACACAGAGCCCACAGCACACCAACATGGGTCTGGAGTGCACTCACACGCAGAGCCCATGGCACACCAACATGGGTCTGGAGTGCACTCACACGCAGAGCCCATGGCACACCAACATGGGTCTGGACTGCACCCACATGCAGAGCCCACAGCACACCAACATGGATCTGGAGTGCACTCACACGCAGAGCCCATGGCACACCAACATGGGTCTGGACTGCACCCACACGCAGAGCCCACAGCACTTGCATTATGTAATTGCTCCTCTTTCTCCCGCAGTTCACTTTCTATGGTTTTAGCTTTTGAGGTCAAGTACAATCCAAAAATAGTTAATGGAAAATCCCCAAAGTAAAAACTCATAAGTTTTAAATTGCAGACCATCATTCTGAGAAGCGGCATGAAATTTTATGGTGCTCCCTCCTACCCGGAGCACGAGCCATCTCTGTGCATCGTATCTGTACTGTACGCACTGCTGGCCTTGTTAGCCACCTCAAAGCCACCCTAGTTATAGATGGGCATGGCAAGGTCAGTATGTTGTTCTGTTTTACTATTAGCTAATCTATTATAGCACCTAATTTATAAATTAAGGCTTATCATATATATGTGTGTGTGTGTGTGTACATCTGTATACTGGCTTTTTGAGACAAGGTCTCATTGTAGTCCAGGCTGGCCTTGAACTCATTATGTAGTTGTGGATGACCTTTAATATTGATCTTTCTGCTTCTACTCTGAGTGCTAGGATTACAGGCATGAGCCACCACACAGCTTTATGTCGTACTGGACATCAGACCCAAAGCTTCATGCATGCTAAATAAGCACTCTACAAACTGGGCTACATCTGCAGCCCATAAGCACATTTTTAAAATTTTTTAAATATTTTATTTATTGCCAGGTGCAAGGAGTCTGAGCTGGTGGTTCTGGGTGCTGGGGTTGGGATTCGAACTCGAGGCCGCCGGAACCGCATCCTGTGACCGAAGGATAACCACGCTCATATGCCAGGATCTCAACTTCAGCCAAGTGGTGGCCGATGTACTCTTCGAGTTCCTGGAAGTGGCTGTGCACCTGATCCTCTATGTGCGCGAGGTCTACCCTGTGGGCATCTTCCAGAAACGCAAGAAGTACAACATGCCTGTGCAGATGTCCTGCCATCCGGAGCTGAACCAGTACATTCAGGACACATTGCACTGTGTCAAACCACTCCTGGAGAAGAATGATGTGGAGAAAGTGGTGGTGGTGATTTTGGATAAGGAGCACCGGCCAGTGGAGAAGTTTGTCTTTGAGATCACCCAGCTACCCTTGCTGTCCATTAGCTCGGACTCCCCTCTGTCCCATGTGGAACAACTGTTGCGAGCCTTCATCCTGAGGATCAGCGTGTGTGATGCTGTCCAGACCACAACCCACCAGGCTGCACCTTCATAGTCCTAGTGCACACGAGAGAAGCTGCCACTGGAAACGTGGAGAAGATCCAGGTCATCAAGGACTTCCCGTGGGTCCTGGCAGATGAGCAGGATGTCCACATGCATGACCCCCGGCTGATACCCCTAAAAACCATGACATCGGACATTTTGAAGATGCTACTCTATGTGGAAGAGCGAGCTCATAAAAGCAGCTGAGGGTGTGCCTGTGCGTACTGCCTGATGTCCAGCTGTCAGAGTCTGGGGCCCCAACCCAGGGCAGTGCTGTGGGGCCCCAACTCCGAGTGCTCTTATCACCTTGAAATGTGGCTACATGTCCGGCCAGGCTGCTGAGCTCCACTTGCCTCTCGATGCAGCCTCCTGAGGAGGGCAGGGAGGATGCTGGGAAGACTGTCAGTTTTCAGCAGCTTCCCGGGGCTCAGCTGTTGACACCCATGCATTTCAAATGCCATGTTGTGAGTTATTGTCAATAAAGGTGCCCCAAGGAAAAAATATTTTATTTATTATTTTACGCGTATGAGTGTATTGCCTACATGTATGAAAGTGCACCTGTGTCACCCAATACCCATGGAGGTCAGAAGAGGGCATTGGATTCCCTGGAACTGGAGTTATAGATGGTTGTTAGCCACCCTGCAGGTGCAGGGAATCTTCACCGAGAGCAGTCAGCATAAGCACAGTTTTATGTAAGAAAAAATGTACTATAATAAAAATGTACTATAATAAAAAGGGGTGGTTCTCTCCCAGCTTCAGGAGTCTGCTGGGGCTCTTGAAACAGATCCTGTAGGTAAGTGGGAACTACTGTACAATTAAATTTTATGTTGGATTTATTATTTTTGTGTTTATGGGGGGCATGGTACATGAGTGGAGGTCAGCGGGAAAGCTTTGGTTTGCTACTTTTACCATGTAGGACTTGGGGATCGAACTCAGGTCTCAGGCTTGGAGACAGGGGCCTTTGTCCGCTGAGCCATCTCATAGGTCTGTGGGTCTCATACTGTATGCACACTGGAGAGAGTGTTGCTGGAGAATGGAACTATTCACACCTGACCCTTTTCAGGATGGCTGCTCCGTCACTGCATCTCAAGCTGGCTTGAATTTCTGGAACTTTCTGTGTTTTTTCTTGCTCCTTCCCTTCCCTTCTCTTCTTTCCTGCAGAAGAAGGTGTTGTATGCCAAATGGGCCACCTGCAGCCACCAGGCACAGCTCCCTGCCCCAGCGCCATCCCTGAATGTGAGTCACCGAGGGCTACTAGATTAAAAGACATTTTCAAGGGGGGGGGGAATCAAAGAATGAAATTGGAAAGCATCCCAGTGCTGACTGGCTCCGTGACTTTGACCAAATCACCCAGTTCCTACCGCTTCTCACTCAGTACTCCCCCAGAACAATCCTTCCCCTGCCCATGGAGAAGCCAGCAACGGCAAGCTGCACAGGCATTGTAATGGGAGGTGACAGAATTGTGCAGAGCCTAATCCTGCCTGTCTTCATGGGAACCCAGGTTGCCAAACACTAGCTGGTGTCTGAGCCGTGGTTTCCTCCTTGTTTGGAAACGTAGTGACTTGAAGGTACCGCTTTCTAGTGGCCACTTGTCCACATCCTCACAGGACTCCTGGCTAGTGCCCAATGATTAGCTAGAAGGCCTGGCCCCTTGGCAAAGCGAGGTTTCCAGGGAGGTCTGCAAAAAACCTTCAGAAAGTAGCTGTGTCCAAGGCCCCGTGGAAACCCAGGTCCTGGCATGAGCTTGGCACAGAGATTGCCAACCAGGCAAGCGGATTTCCAGAGCCGCAGCTCGGCACCAGCATTCTTAAGGACAGCGGGTGTTTTCTTAGACATGGACCTTGACCTTGTAACTCCTAGCCTTCCCCTTCCTCCAGACAGACAGCCTTGGACTCTGGGCCTCCTGGGTGAGTGACTCACAACAACTTGCTACTTATGACCTAGAAAGGGGAGCAGGAAGTGGCTTACAGAGGCAAAGAGAGCTGGTGACTCTGGCCTCAGATGAGACGTGGGGCCTCTGATGAGGCTGGACCTTCTCGGTGAGGACTGGGGTGCTGTCCTGGAGGGTTGTACGAGGGTGGGGGAAGGACCACCGTTGCTGGGTCAGCAGCTCTTTAGAGTAGGAGCCCCGATGGGATGGCAAACCATCTCTACCCCATCTCTGCAAGTGGCCTTGGGTTCTTGTTATGAATTTTGTTGAGCTTTATAAATGGAAACCCTTAACTAGACTGGGTTGGGGCAGGGCGTGGTACAAGCTTAAAACTTCAGCAGGAAGATAGAGTTCAAGGTCATTCTTGGCTTCACCGTGAGTTTGAGGTCAGCCTGGGTTACTGATGAAGCAATCTCAATAAACAATCAAAGTGAAAGCCTTCAAGAAGTACTCCCAACATCACTTCCGTCAAGAAAAACTAACCTTTGATACAGTCTGGTGTTCTGGGCATGGACCCAGGAGAGTATCTGAAGGGCTTCCTTTCCATGACTGAAACAAAAGTCCATTGTCACTCTAGGTCCCCAGAGGGGAGTGCCAAAGATGTGGTTAGCCCTGTCCTGGGTGTGGCCTGGGGCCTTCTGGCTGCAGGAAAGGTGACCTCCCAGCACTTCCCCAGGCACCAATTCCTGGTTCTTCCCAGCTGAAGGGCAGCTGGTAGCTGGACTGGTGGGCACTGGGCCATCCCCACTTTTCTCCTAGAGTTTCCAACTACTCTCCCCTGAACCCCTGCCCTTCCCCAGTTGACCCTCCCATCCCCCCCCCCTTCCCTGCTTCTCCTGCAGAGTCAGTTCCACCATCTATAAACGGCCTCTTTAGTCCGCTGTCTCTGAGTGCCGACTTGTTGGCATTGGGAGGTTTCTCTCGGGGGCCAGCCTTGGGTCATCATGACGCCTGTTTCCCTCTTGGTGGCCTTAGAAGCCTTGCCTCAGCTCTTCCTCTTTTTTTGGTCTTTTTGAGACAGGTTCTCCCTGTAGCCCCAGATGGCCTGAAACTTGCTATGTAGACCAGGATATCCTCAGTCTCACAGAGATCCACCTGCCTCTGCCTCCCAAGTGCTGTGATTAAAGATGTGTGCCACCTGGCCCTCCTCTTTTCTAAAAGCAACCGAGCTGCTGCTTCAGGAGGCTGTGTTCCTGGTATCTTTCTGCACAGGGCAGTGGAGGTTAACTTCCATTTGCAGAATGAATAGGACTGGAATACATTGATGTCTCCACAAAGAAAATACCCTAAGGAAACGCCGGACGTGGGAGGATCAAATGCCCTTCCTTCGCCCCTGTCCAGGCCCCTCTGAGCTGGTGAATCAAGTGGCTTTCTTGAGAGGGCTAAACAAACAGAAATTGTAATAAAAAAAAAAAAAATTGTAGTGCAGGCCAATTCTTCTAGTATAAATACTCCTGAATTTCTAATGCTTGAAAAACTGGCTAACAAAAGCCTTGAATATGTAGTAAGAGCCTCATGTAACCAGGTAGGCTCAGTACTACCCCTCATCCTTTCTGCCCTGTCCCTCAAAATCCCCAGGCTGAATATCACTTGAGGTTTCTCAGTCAGCAGTGGTTAGACTTTGCCCCAATTGCTCTGACTCAGTATTGTAATGGTCAGGGATGACAGAAAGAATGTGTGTGTGTTTGTGGAGGGCGGGGTCTGCCACATTCCTGGTCTAGTCTCCTTCCCCCCTCCCCCTGACTGGGGAGGTTGGGGGATTCCCTGGGAACTTCTTTTGAAACTTAAAGCCTTGCAGGGCTTTCTGAGGGTGCTGTCTTGCTGCCTTAGGATTTTATAGATGGGTTGGGAGCCATCGGATTCTGGATCCTGACTTGCTGCCTTAGTAGTAGCTGTGACCTGTGGCTAGAGACTAGGATACTCCCTCTACCCGCCGTAGGATTTTATAGATGGTTTGGGAGCCATCGGATTCTGGACCCTGACTTTTGTTTTGACTGAATGTTAAAATAGACTCTTTTCTTTTCTTTCCTTTCCTTTCCTTTTCTTTATTTAGTTTCTTTCCTCTTCTTTCTAGTTCTTTCCTTTCAATACAGGTCTCATGTTGGCCCCCAATTCTCTGCATACCTGAAGATGATCTTGAACCTCTCTCTGATCCTTCTGATCCACTCCTCAAGTGCTGAGATTACAAACTTGGCCACCACGCCCTGTCTTATGTGGTGCTGGGAACTGAACCTCCTACAGGCTAGACAAGCTTTCTACCATTTGAGTTACATCCCCAGGCCTCCAAATAGACTTTTCTTTTTTCTTTTCTTTTTTTTTTTTTTTTTTTTTTTTTTTTTTTTTTTTTTTTGGTCTTTTTGGGACAGGGTCTTCCTATAGCCCCAGCTGGCCTAGAGCTCACTATGTAGACCAGGCTGGCCTTGAACTCAGAGAGATCCACCTGCCTCTTCCTCTGAGTGCTGGGATTAAAGGTGTGCACCACTAACGCTAGATCCAAATAGACTTTTCTTAAAAAGCTGGCCTCAGTAAGTTTCTGTGTCTAAAACCTAAAGGCTGAATAGTTCAGTCCAATTGTGTTCTGAGTTTTACGGAGACTTGTAGGCAAGACAGGTAGAAGGGTGGAATGGGTAGCTTTCATTAAGCTGAGCGTGACCAAAGTGATGATCCATGGTGTTGACATCCCTTTGGCTCTTCCTTCCCCTTAAAGGCCTAGAGATGATGTGAGATGCAGGTGAGGGCAGTGACCTGCTTTCCTCCATACAACATGCAGTGGATTACACTTTCAGACCTAAAACTCACCCACTTGGCTGCAGTTTCTGTTCTTCTGCCCTCCTGCATGTACCCCTGGCTGGAGCTGGTTTTGTCAAGTGCCTTGAACATGGGAGTCCTCCTCCGGCCTGACAGCCCAGCTCATACCCCTCACACGGGCTCCTGGCAGGTGTACAATACCCGGGGAAGCCAACTCAAGAGAAGACTCTCACTGAATCGGGATCTTACTAATATCCTCATTTGTCAAGGTTAACCAGTTAACAACTATTTAATAAGGTTTTGCTAAGTGTCATCTGAGGGAGGTAAGCCTCGTGGGGCTTACAGTTCTGTTTTGAGGTGAGGTGGTCCTTACGCAAATAATTCCAAGCAATTCCACACTGAGCAAATCCTCTTCTTTGAAGAATTTTCACAGGACAGCGAGAGCATGAAACAGGCAAACTAGGTGTAGAGGGAGGTCCATGAGGAAGGGAGGTGGACTCTGGGAGTGAGTGATGGTTCACGGCACTGGGGTAGATGGCTGGAAGGGAAGAGCCAGCTCTAGTGCACAAAGAATCTGTGTTTGAGAACATTTGCTTCCAGGGAGGAAGTCTGAGAGCATTGACACAGCCTTCCCTTCACGAGAGTGCGGTGGGGATCTGTTGGCCCCAACAGTTCTTCTTGTTCTTTTTTTTTGGAGGGGGGGGTAAGGGAGAAGAGGAAGAAAAGGGCTTATTTGCCAAGCAGGTTGTAGTGAAACACACATCGTCTACAGCTGCTGAGGAAGACTGATGGCAACGCCTCCGTGGCAGCCTGCATGGCATTTTCCAGCATTATGAAAGGGACCCGGCAGGCAGAACACTTCCATGGCCATCCCAGCTTGATTTCTCCATGTCCTGTTTTAGTAGACTTTCCACCGCCACCCTTTCCAGAGTCCACAACAATCACTTAATTCCTTCTACTGGTTTCTGCATTGGAAGTCCTTTAGACAGGTTGTGTTCTTTGTTTTAAGGTCTCACCCTCAGCACCTAAGAACTGGCGTCTGTGCGGGGGTATTGTGCACCTGAGTGTAGGCATCTGTGGAGTCCAGAAGAGAATCTCAGATCCCTTGGAGCTGGAGTTTGTAAGTAGTCTGACCTCTGAGCCATCTCTCCATACCTAGAGAAACTATTATATAACTACCTTAGTAAGTTCTGACCAATGAAATAAAGAAGAACGGGGAGTCTTTCCTATTACGTGGCATCTGGATGTGATGGCTGGAGGCAGAGCAGTCATCAGAGCCGTGAAGGCACACACCAAGATCGGAGCTGTGATGTGCAGCCTGCTTCCCTGATGGCTGTGGGATGCCATACAAGCCCTGAATTGCCTGTCTACAGGCTTCTATTTTATTTTATTTTAATATTTTATTTTATTATTTTTGGTCTTTTTGAGACAGGGTCTCCCTTTAGTCCCAGCTGGCCTGGCCTAGAACTCACAGAGATCTGCCTGCCTCTGCCTCCTGAGTGCTGAAATTAAAGGCATGCAGCACCATGCCTGGCCAGGCTTCTGTTTTAAAATGGAGAAATAAGCCAGGTGTGGTGGCACACACCTTTAATCCTAGCACTCGGGAGGCAGAGGCAGTCGGATCTTTGTGAGTTCAAGGCCAGCCTGGTCTACAGAGTGAGTTCCAGGACAGCTGGGATTACAGGGAGACCTTGTCTCGAAAAGACCAAACAAACAAACAACAAACAAAACAAAAAATCTAAAATGGAGAAACAAAGGTCATTTTCCTCTATGAAAATAAATTGGTGGGGCTGGAGAGATGGCCTAGCGGTTAAGAGCTCTTGCAGAGGACCCGAGTTCCATCCCCAGCACCCACATGGCTGAGAACCGTCTTTAACTCCAGTTCCAGGGGAATCCGACACTCTCTTCTGACCTCCGAGGCATTGCACAACACGGGTGCACAGACCTACATGCAGACAGTACATTCATACACAAAAATAGATAATAAATAAAATTTAAAAAATGTTTAAAAAAAAAAAGAAAAGAAATTGGTATTTGTTTTCATACGGTCAAATATAATACCCAGTATTATGTAGGGTAGGCTTCCTTCTACTAGTGTAAAGATTATTGTCCTTTACCACACATAAATTACTTATTAGAAGATCCTGAGGGGTTGGGGAAGTAGCTCAGTCAGTGAAAGTACTTGTTGCCCATACATGAGGACCTGGGATCCCCAGCACACACAAAGAGAAGCCTGCGATGTGAATAGTACCTGTTACACACATCACAGACACACACACTTCACACACATATGTACATACACAGACATACATGGACACACAGATGCCCACATATACATCCACACATGCACCCCCACACATGCGTGTGCACCTCCCTTCCCCTTTCTTTTGTTGGCAATCTGCCCCCAGGAATGATCTCAGGCCAAAGTGTCCTCTGGACTCCCATGGTGGCTCCCTGGCCAAGAGTCCCTGTCATGGAGAGTCACGGGACGTCCAGCAAGGCAGCCTAGCAGCCTGTCTTCCCCATCCTTCCTAAGAAGATCTCAGAAGTTGGAAGCATGGGCTAGGGTTATGATGGCAGATGCTAGAACCTACCCCCAAATCAGCTTTTACAAGCCCGAGTGGGCCTGTTTCCCAGGCACTGGTCAATGGAGTCCACAGGTCAAGACTCAAGGAGAGAGCTGGAGAAATGGTTTGGTGGTTACGAGCACTGGATACTCTTCCATAGCCCTCCGTTCATTTCCCAGCACCCACATGGTAGCTAATGACCATTCATAACTCCAGTTCCAGGGGATCTGATACCCTTTTCTGACCTCTGCAGGCATTTCATGCACATGGTAGAATTACATATATGCAGGCAACACACACATGCATAAAATAAAAATTAAAATCCATAAAAAGGTTTTGATTTAAAAAAAAAAAAAACTCCTGGAGAGGACAGAAGGCTGGGTGTGAGTCTTTGGGGCTGACAAGGTGGATGCTACCCTCAAGCTGGGATCAAAGTGAAAGGAAGCCTACTCCCTCCCCAAACAGGTTAAAGTGTTAAACTGTGCTAATTAGAATATAGTCTTATTTGGAGACAGAGCCTTTATAGAAGCAATCAAGTTAAAAGTGTCAACACAGTCAGTCCTGATGTAACGTGACTCACCCCCTTGTAAAAAGGTGAAATTTGGTGATAGACACAAAGGGCCGACAATCAAGTGCTGACACGGTCCAGGGAACGATACGGATGGCCAGTGGCCAGCAGAAGATGGAGGACCAGCACAGTCCTCAGAAAAAAACAGCTCTGCACAGGCCTTTGTTACGAGGCCTAGCAAACTGCCACATGGCCCCACCAGTACCGAGGAACAGAGAAAGGTGGCAGCCACTGTCTCCAGTGTCACTTCCAGATCCAGAGGCGTGCTGGGCAGCTGCCTGCTCCCCCTTCCCTGGCTGACAGAAATTGTTGTCAAAGAGGGCACAGTCCATTTTGTGGCCTCCAAAGGCTGCATCGCTCTAAGGATCAGGTGTCTATTGCTCAGGGAGGTTGTCAGCACCAGAAACCACAGTGTAGAAGTGCTTTCCAGATGTCAGAAACTGCTGAGAGCTTAATAGTCCAGCTTCTTTGGTTTTGTAACAGTTGGGGAAACTGAAGCATGAAGCGGTTAACTCACTCCCTCTTGGCTAGCAGATGATGAGCAGAAAGATGGGACTCAAACCCGACAGGCCCTCTGCTTATGTTAAACAGTATGCTTTTAAGGTGGTGGGTTGGAAGTTGGGCTCTGTCTGTTCAATGTTGTGTTGAATAGATGCTCTGACATTCCATTCACAGCCCATGTTGTCTGTCAGACCGTGTGTCACAATTTCACCCTTTGTGTCTGTCACACGAATGGCTACCTGAACTCAGCTACTTTTAAACATGATAGAAACCCCACAGCAGCAGACCCCTCATGCCTCTGGGCCTATTTTCTGGAACTCTCATCTATCCACAGGAGGCCAGTAGTCTTCTCAGGTCAGCATTCTCCTCTGACAACCCAGAGCCCTGCCTCAGCTCCTGGGAGTCATGTTAAACAAAGGTCTTTTTCTCAGAAGCAGGATGTCATTGCCCGGAAAGGTCTGCCTGTGACTATCAATCATTAGCTCATCTTCATCTTGGCAGAAATCAGTGTCTGAGTGGGTAGGTGAAGTCTTTGGAAACCCCTGACCTCAGCCTCTCTCTGAGGAATGATGAGTCTTTTACATGAAACACACATGAAAGGTCTTTGGGGCTGAGGATGCAGCTCAATTGGTAGAATGCTTGCATGGCATGCAGGACACCCCGGGTGCAATCCTCAGTACCACATAAACTGGGCGGGGTGATTCACACCTAGAGTCCCAGCCTTCAGGAGGTGGAGACAGGAAGATCGGAGTTCACCACCCTTGGCTACAGAATGAGTTTGAGACCAGCCTAGGCTAGAAGAGAACCTGCTTACAAAGGCAGTCTTTGGATGTGATCTTTTCCTTTACCCCAATTGATTGTGCTTTCCTGTTGGGGAACTGGAAGGCAGAAGGGAGGGGAAGAGGAGTGTCAAAGGACAAGACTAGGCCACTGGGCCCAGCTGACTCCAGATGGCAGCTTCCATTTGCCCATCCCGTCGCTATTCCAAGCTAAGATTGCCTTTAACCCAGGGCTGAGGGAACAGAGAGAATAGCCATTGCTATGAGCCTCTCTATGGATTTTCTGCTGATAGTGCTTCATTTTTACCCTTATTATCTTACCATGACCAGGGGCTGACCCCATCTTGAAGAAGTTGAATCTGAGGCTCAGCAATTTACTCTAAGGAACCCAACTGAGAAGGTTGGTGTACGGGAAATAGCATGTCTTAGTTTGCTTTCTGTTGCTGTGGTAAATCACTGGCCAAAATCAACTTGAGAAAGGAAAGGATTTATTTGACTTACAGCTTATGTCCATCATAGAGGGAAGCCAAGGCAAGAACCTGGAGGCAGGAGCTGAACTAGAAACCACAGAGGAACACTGCTTATTAGCTTGCCTTCCAGGGCTCAGTCAGCTACCTTTCGTATACAGGCTGGGTCCATGCACCTAGGGATGGTACCACCCACATTGGGCTGGACCTTCCCACATCAATCAAGATCAAGAAAATGCTTCAGGGACATGCCCACAGGCCAGTTTGACACAGGAAATTCCTCGATTGATCGAGGTTTCATCTTCTCAGGTATGTCAAGTTAACAAAAAACTATGACATCGCAATTCCAAAAGTCCACCTACGCCCATGATCCCCGAGCCCCAATGATTGGGAAGGTTTGAGTAACAGAAATTGTATTTTCTTTCTCATTTATCCCAAAGTAACACTTTTGGTTGATTTTCTAGACTTAGCTACAAAGATGATAATGGGCCAAACAGATCTGATCTTGGTGGCAAGCCACTGGTGGGTTGTTTATTGAGGCCTCTACTGTGCCAAGTCTTTGGGGAATACGCACTCAAGCCTCACTGTTGAGGAAATGAAAGTTGAAATGAGAGACCGGTCTTACCCCATCAGGAGCCAGGTGGCAACTGAGGTTCCTCTGAACTCATTGTAAGGCTGTACTCAGGTTTTGTCGAGAAGACATACGTCTCAAGGAAATAGGGTTTATGGTGAAAATCCACAGGGTGGGTCGTGGAGTCCAGACAGCCCTGGCTTGGCGAAGCCTCTCCATCTCTCCCGGAGACCCCACCCACCGTCATTCATGGTGTCTCTGCCTCCTGTGGGTCTGTCAGCAGCTCCACTCTCCAGGATGCTTCTATTCACTCAGCTTCTGTTCTGTCCTAACCCCAACTTCCTGTGACTCCCTCCTTCCAGGATTCTGAGGGTCCATCAAGGCCTCCTCTCAACTCAAACCATGTCTATATTCTTCCTGAAATGGTGGCTGCCATGTCCAGAAGAGGCTCTGATTGGCCTAGCTCCTTGCCTCTGTACACCTGTCCAGCCAGGTGCAGACAACAGTGAACAAACCATGTATCACCTAAAAGTCTATGCCAGGTAGACACCTAGAATGATTTCATTATGGGGGGGGGTAGTTGATTGTGAAGTCAACTAAAGATCATAGAAAAGAGAAATCATTCTGAGCCAGAGAGAGTGGGCTCCACAGGGCAACGAGGTGGCCAAGGTGTTCAACACATAGCACTTGGGTCGTAGGAGAGAAGAGGAAGCTGCGACGCAGGAATAGGTACCACGACAAGTTGTTGTAGTGTTCACAAGTCTTTAAGTCTTTGTTTCCCATCCCCATCACAGGATGCTGCACCCCACTCAGATGACATCAGACTGGAGCCTTAACCAGTTAAGTGTTACATGTGTCAATTTTAGGTCAACGCTTTGCTAATCATTAGATACACTCAGAGGCAGAGAGGCATAAGAAGAGAGGCAGCTCTTGAAGGTTTTAGATTATAAACAAGTAAACTTCCATATGTTAAGCCACTGAGGTTTCAGGGGGTCTTTAGTTACTGTAGTATAACCTAGTCTATCCTGATTGATACAAAGATCAAGTTGTGGTTTTAGGGTATCAGATAAATGGGAGAGAATAATGAATGTGAAGTAAGAAGAAGAAAGGACAGGAATCAGATACCAGGGAAGGTGGCCTGGAAGCAGAGTAGCCAAAGAAGATCCAGAAAGAATGAGATTTGAGGAGCCATTTGAAGGAATGTGTTCTGGGTTTGGGGAGCAGATTGTAAGTTACTTTAAGTTGTCATAAGAAAATACTATAGACTGAGTAGCTTAAGCCACAGACATTTATTTTTAGATAGTTCTGGAAGGTAGAAGTCCAACACCAAGGTGCCAGCAGAGCTGACCGCTGTACACCCTGCCTGCCTTCTGACTTACATGTGGCCGTATGAGACTCCAGTTTGGCCTGCCACTTGCTTTACCAAGGAACAGAGATCTCAGCTGGGCAGACTGACTTGCACCTGGTCTCCCATCTCAGTGGAGTTGAGGTAGGAGAACAGAGAGGAGGGAGAGAGAGATTCTAGAGGCAACAAGATTGACATATGAAGGCTGGAGAGATGGCTCAGTGGTTAAGGGTTTGTCCTGCTCCTGCAACAGGACCTGAGTTCAGTTCCCAGCACCCACATGGGTAGCTCACAACCACCTGTAACTCTAGCTATAGGAGATCCAACTCCCTCTTCTGGCCTTTGTGTACACTGCACTCACATGCACAAGCCCACACACAGATGCATATATGCACATAAAAATAAAAATAAAGTTGGGTATAGTAGCATATACCTGTAATCCCAGTGCTCAGGAGTCAGAAGTATGAGGATCTCTGAGATCAAGGCCAGGCTGTCTATACAGCAAGTTTGAGGCCAACTGGGGCTACAGTGAGACCCTGTCTCAAAAATACCAAATAAAGACAATAATCATAATAATACAAAAAATTAAAAAAAAAAAGATTGGTATATGATCCATGTTCTAGTTTTCTTTCAATTGCTACGACAAGACACAATGACCAGGGGCTGGAGAGATGGCCTAGCAGTTAAGAGCGCCGACTGCTCTTGCAGAGGACCTGAGTTCGATCCCCAGCCACCCCCATGGTGGCTGAGAACTGTCTTTGACTCCAGTCCCAGGGGAATCCTACGCCCTTTTCTGACCTCCGCGGCATTGCACGACACGGGTACACCAACCTACATGCAGACAGTACATTCATACACATAAAAAATAAAAAATAAAAAAACATAATGGGGGCTGGAGAGATGGCCTAGCGATTAAGAGCGCCGACTGCTCTTACAGAGGACCCGGGTTCGATCCCCAGCACCCACATGGTGGCCGAGAACCATCTGAAACTCCAATTCCAGGAGAACTCCAGTTCCAGGGGAATCCGAGACCCTCTTCTGACCTCCACGGCATTGCACGACATGAGTGCACAAACTTGCATGCAGACAGTACATTCATACACATACAGAAATAAATTAAAAAAAATTAAAAAAAAAAAACACAATGACCAATACTAACTTGGGAAGGAAAAGGTTTATTTGGCTTATATCTTCTGGGTCACAGTTCATTACTAAAGGAACCCAAGGTAGGAACTCAGGGCAGGAACCTGGAGTCAGGAGCTGGAGAACAAGCCATGGAGGAACAGTGATTACTGGCTTGCTCCCCTGGCCTATGCTCAACCTACTTTCTTATATAATATAGGCCCACTTCCCCAGGGATAGCACCACTCACAATGGGCTGGGCCCTCCCACATCATCCAACAATCAAGAAAATGCCCCACAGACAGGACCACAGGCCAGCCCAGTGGAAGCAATCCCCCCATTGAGGCTTCTTTTACCCAGATGTGTCAAGTTGACAACTAAAGATATCTATCACAACATGTCCTTTTGTCCTCATGAAAAAGAGACTGGAGGAGTGGACAAGAGGATGTCAGGGGTAGCCGGGCATGGGGGAGAGGTGGGGGGTGGGGGGAAGAATCTGCTAAAACAAAACTTTGTTCCAAAATATCAAAATGATATCTACTAACTTGTATGCTAATTTTTAAAGTATTTTTTTAAAGTTTGACATCTAATTCTCCAAGTAGATACCTCATTCTAGCAAATAAAAACCCCAGTCTCAGGAATGGGTTACCTCTCTTAGACTTGTTGACCAATGGGATCCCACAGATCCCCTAACATTACAGGCTATTGGCACTGCTTTTGGTTGCCCTCCGTAACCTGATGGTAAGACCTGATTGCCAAAGACAATACATACTTGAGTTTCACAGAACATGGAGAAATCAAACAGGTACTAACTTGGAAATGTCATCCCCAGGGATGGAAGGTGGTAGGCCACAGGGAAAAATAATAATTCACCTTACCCAGCTGTGAACTCTGTGAGCTACAATAAAGGCAGTCCTGGCAAGGCAAGCCCACTAGAGCAACAGTACCATGAATGTAGTGGGAGTAATCGACCACCTTTGATTGGATCTAAGGCCTGCTAAGGAGGAACCCATACTTGGCCATATTATTGGGTCCAAGAACCTGTGGCTAGATAGGTCATGAGCCCTAGGGGAGAACCTCCTACTAATGATCTACTAAATGGATATAGTATTAAAATGACTCTTAATGATTTGCTGCTCTAACCATAGATTAGATTAGTGCATGTCCCCACCCTCATCAGAGAAGCTTCTTCCTGTAATAGAAATCAATTATCACAGAGACTCACAACTGCTCAACATGCAGAGCATAACAGATTGTGGAGTTCTCAGTTCCCAAAAGAACAGTGACATCACATCCCTCTCTTCCCAAGGATCAGGGATTATCTCTGGAGAGGGGGTAGAAGGATTGTAAGAGCCAGATGGTGGCTGACTGGTAGGAAACAGTGTTTTCCAGACAGCAGGGTAAATGCACATATGAACTCACAGCAGCTATGACAGAGTGCACAAGACCTGCCCAAGCTCAATCCAGACGAAATCCAACATGGAGGGAGAGTTGAGCACGGAGTGCTGTCCTTAGTTAAGGAGCTGTTGGCTTCTGATAGCTGCTGGGACAGGAAGAGTCAGTTTCCTTTAAGGGTGCGGCCTCTGGCAGCTGGACCATGCTCCATGGCTGGTTCCACACTCAAGAATATTTGGGCAATACAAATTGGATTTAATGGAGGAAAAAAGAACATGAAGGTGGTGGACAGGGAGGTGGGGGGTGGTTATGGGAGGAGCTGGGGGAGGGAGGACATGATCAAAATATATGAAACACTCAAGAATCAAAGAATCAATAAAAATGTTTTTTGAAAATTGACATATATATATAAAAAAAACAGGGGCTAGAGAGATGGCTCCAGAGGACCTGGATTTGGTTCCCAGCACCCACATGGCAGCTAACGACCATCCATTAATTCCGGTTCCAGGGGCTCTGGTGTTCTCTTTCACAAGCTTATATATACATACATTCATATGCATAAAATAAAAAGAAAACAAATAAACAAAAACCTAAACGCCCCTCCTCCATATCTGCCTGCAGGAATTGCCAAATATAGCTGTATTAGTCACTTTTCTGTTGCTGTGATAAAACCTCCATGACCAAGGGAACTTATAAAAGGAAGAGTTTATTTGAGCTTATAATTGAGATCGACGGTTCCAGGGAATTAGAGTCCACTGTGGCAGGGAGGCATGGCGGCTGGAGCTGGAGCAGAAAGCCAAGGTTCACATCTTCAAGTAGGCACAAGAAGCAGAGAGAACATCTGGAGACTGGCAAGGCTTTTGGAACTCTCTAAGCCCGTTGCCAATGATGTACTTCCGCTAGCATGGTCACGCCTTCTAAAGCCTTCTAAAGCCTCCCAAAACAGTACCACCAACTGGGGACAAAATTTCTGAATACTTGAAGCCTATGGGGGACATTCTCATTCAAACCACCACAGTAGCACCTTCTATTCAGTTTGTCTTGTCCAGAAGCAAGTATTTCCCCCAAGACTGTTCCAATTCCCAATGACAATAAGTTAGTTACTATGGAACTTTTATTCACACTGACCCTCCATTTTCTTTTTTTTTTTTTAAACTGTATTTAAAAAAATTTTTTTTTAATTTTATTTATTTTTGAATGTGTATGAATGTACTGTCTGCATGTAGGTTTGTGTACCCATGTCGTGCAATGCCGCGGAGGTCAGAAGAGGGTCTCGGATTCCCCTGGAACTGGAGTTCTCCTGGAATTGGAGTTACAGACCGTTCTCAGCCGCCATGTGGGTGCTGGGGATCGAACCCGGGTCCTCTGCAAGAGCAGTCAGTGCTCTTAACCGCTAGGCTATCTCTCCAGCCCCCTGACCTTCCATTTTCATTTCTAACATGTTACAGACCAAACTGTATCCTCCTCAGAGTTCTTATGTTGTAGCTCTAAACCCCAATGTGACCACTGTATGTGGAGATAGGGCCTTTAAGGGGGCGATTAGGTTATTGAGGTCATAGCAAGGGGCCTTCATCCATGAAACTGGCATCCTGATAAGAAGAGGAAGCCACGTCAGAGGTCTGGCTCTCTCTGTACATACATAGAGGAGGCAACGCTGGATGGATCCAAGGAGAACCGAGTATGAGACCAGGTGCATCACTCTGTTACAAGGGGAGATCAGAGTTCAGAGGTCAGCACATAGATTTCCAGGTTCTTGGGTCATGGAACAATTAATTAGACCAGGGACAACCTCGCTCCTCTGTAAGAGCAGCCAATGCACTTAACCACTGAACTGTCTCTCCAGCCTCTGATTTCTTGGTTTTTGAGGTAGGGTCTCATATAGCCAAGGTTGACTTTGGACTCCTTACGTAGCTGAAGAGGACCTTGACTTCCTGATCTTATTACCCCACCTCCCTAGAGCTGGGATTTCAGGCATATACCACCATGCCTCACTTTAAAAAAAACAAAAAAAACAAAACCAGGATCTCAATATTTAGCTGAGGCTGGCCTCAAACTGTCTGCCTCTACTCCAAAGTATTGGGAATCACAGGTATGTGCCAACATATCCAACCAGTAATAGAAATTTTGAGAGGCATCTGCATGGGGCTAAGAGTTTGGGCTAGCGAGTTTATGGGAACTCTTTTATTTGTAAAAAGAAAAAAGCAGCCAGGCATGGTGGCGCATGCCTTTAACCCTAGCACTTGGGAGGCCGAGGCAGGCAGATCTTTGTGAGTTCAAGGCCAGCCTGGTCTACAGAGTGAGTGCCAGGACAGCTGGGGCAACAGGGAGACCCGTCACTCAAAAAAGACCAAAAAAAAAAAAAAAAAAAAAAAAAAAAAAAGAAAGAAGAAAGAAGAGAAAGAAGAAATCCCGAACGCCAGCAGATGGAAGTGTGCAAACACATGTACACACACACACACACACACACACACACACATACACCGCCAGGGCCACAGAGATGGCTAAATGGGTCAAACTGCTTGTCTCCCAAGCTTAATCCCTGAGTTCACTACCCAGAACCCATTTAAAAGTCTAGATGTCTGGGTTAGACAGATGCTCAGTGCTAAAGAGCACTGGCTCTTCTTGCAGAGGACCTGGATTCGATTCCCAGCACCCACATGGTAGCTAACAACCATCTGTAAACATCCATTTCCAAGGAATCCACTACCTTCTTCTGACTTTCATGAGCATTACATGACATGGATATACTTACACACATGCAGGCAATACACTCATACACATAAGAATACATATAAATGGGGGGCTGGAGAGATAGCCTAGCGGTTAAGAGCACCGACTGCTCTTGCAGAGAACCCGGGTTAGATCCCCAGCACCCACATGGCAGCTAAGAACCATCTATAACTCCAATTCCAGGAGAACTCCAGTTCCAGGGGAATCCGAGACCCTCTTCTGACCTCCGAGGCATTGCACGAGACGGGTGCACAAACCTACATGCAGACAGTACACTCATACACATACCAAAAATAAATAAATAAATAAAAAATAAAAATAAATTTAAAAAAGAATAAATATAAATGAAATCTAGATGTGGTGGTAAGTGTCTGTAATCCTAGCACTCCTACAGTGAGATGAGATACAGAGACAGGAGAGTCGCTTAGAAGTTCCGGGGCTAGCTATCCTGGAGTAGGTAGCATGGCAGAAACAAGAGAGACCCTACCTCTCCAAGAGAAGGCAAGAACTAGCTCCCAAAATTTGTCCTCTGGCTGGGCGTGGTGGCTCACGCCTTTAGTCCTAGCACTCGGGAGGCAGAGGCAGGTAGATCTTTGTGAGTTCAAGGCCAGCCTGGTCTACAGAGTGAGTTCCAGGACAGCTGAGGCTACAGGGAGACCCTGTCTCGAAAAGACCAAAAGAATAAATAAATAAATAAATAAATAAATAAATAAATAAATAAATAAATAAAGCCTTCCATTACTAAAAAAAAAAGTTGTCCTCTGACTTCCACATGTGGATGTGCACACATGAATAATAAATAATAAACACTTTAAAAAATCAAAACCAAAAGCAAGCAAACAAACAAAACAAACAAAGATAAAAACAGCTCGTGAGAAGTAGAGAGCACAGAAGGCACCCCGGAGAAGAAGAGGCTGGAGAGGGAGGCAGGGCTCTCCCAGGGTACTGGGGTGGAAGAGCCCTGGGACAAGTCAGGCCACCCACCAGAGCTCTCAGCTCATCCGGCAGGGAAGGCAGCCTAAACTCGGGTCTCTGGTGGTACATGGCCATGGCACAGGCTCTTCAACTATCCCCGAATAATCGAATTAACAATGGGATGGATCAAGCACCATTAAATGCAAACCAGAGGTTATTTTCAATGTTCAGACTTCATTCACATGCATCTATATTATTAGAGTCTGGCCCCAAAGCCTCACGGAGTTCTTTTCTCCATTGTGGAGAAATTCTCAGAGAAGCTAAGGACGTCCTAAAGTGAGTGGCTGGGAAGCAGCTGAGGCAGGCACTCCACACTCAGAAATCTCCTGACTGCAGCACAATTCAAGGCAGGACCAAAAACTGCATGTTGTAATCGTTTCCCACCCACTTTTTAATTATTATTAAGGGAAAAGCAAGAATTTTGCACAGAGAAGGATTTGCATTGGCTCTGGAATAAGCGCAGAATTTGCATTTTCTCTTGCTTGGAGAGGCCACCAAGAACTGACTACCTCCTGACATCTCTGTGGAATTTCTCTTTTTCTGGAACTTTCAAAAGTCCTGAGATTCTGAAAGAGTGCACCCAGAAGTTCCCATGGCGAGGCTCTCATGCAGTAGCCGCGTGCATGTCTCTGTTTAATGCTCCTTGACAGCAGTTGAGCAGTTGCCGCTGAGTCAGGGGTACAATGGCACCCATTGTTCCCACTGGAAGAAACTGGATTCTGGCTCTAAATTCTTCATTTTCTTCTACAACTTTGTCTCCTTTAGAAGAAGAAGGAAAAAAAAAAAGCTGGGCTGGAGAGTTGGCTCAGTGGTTAAGAGCACTGACTGCTCTTGCAGAGGACCCAGGTTCAATTCCCAGCACCCACATGGCGGCTAAGAACCATCTTAAACTCCAGTTCCAGGGGAATCTGACACCCTCTTCCGACCTCCACAGCACTGCGGCGCACCAACCTACATGCAGACAGTACATTCATACACATAAAAAAAATAAAAAAATAAAATAAGAAAGTGCTTCCTGTCCTCCCCCGAGCTGTACCAAATTAGCATGGCCTGTTTTGTACATTATGGGTAGTTATGAGATTGCAGAAGGACATGTCCCTACTCCACAGCTTGTGCCTGACCTCAGAGACCCAGGCAGCCCCACCTTTCTGTTCCCAGTTTTTTTTGCCTGTTTTTTTTTTTTTTTTTTTTTTTTTTTTTTTTTTTTGCCTGTTCCCAGTGTGTTCCACTGAAATTCCTTCTGAAAGGAAAGAAACAGTTGTATTCTTGTTGACTCTTAATAACAAGAGATTTCCAAGACTCTGAATCTATACTTCAAGGGCAAGGGAAAAAGCACAACCTAGTTTAGCTACATTTTAGGAAACAAACGTCAGGCACCCAGAAGCCCTGGTTATGCTTCTAGCTATAGGTTTGTTTGTCAGTTTGTTTGTTTGTTAGTTTGTTCAGGGTAAGGGGAACGAGACAGAACTAAACTCAGTGCATGTACTTGAATGGGATGGAGGCCAGTGCTCAAGGAGCCTGAAGTTCCAGGGCCGCTAGTGAGAAAGTCTGTCTGAAAAATCATGTGAAAGTGGATTTTGCTGAATACACACTCTGTTCTCATAAGATACTTTTTGCTTAGATGCATTTCAAAGAGTTTCCTGTCTTGGGAATGTTTGTATGGTAGATAGAGTGAGACCCACAGAGAGTAAAAGGGGGTGGGGGGCTGGGAGAAGACTGAGTGCTGGCTCTGCCATAATTACTCCAGCCTCCAAGAAAACATCACGGGAAATGCCATCCCAACTGGGAGCCAGCGTCTTAAGAGCTCCTTCTATTTCCTGTAAGTTTCAGAGCACTGAGAAGGAATTCCATTTCTGCAGGGCTATGTGGTTTGTACATTACACATATTATTTGGTTAACTTTTTTGCTGGCCCTGTGCTGACTAGTTCTTGTGGAAGCCTGTGCATTGTCACAGCCTACTGCAATTGTCTCCCTAAGCCTGGAAAGGGCACTCAGGCCTGTGCCAGTGAGCATCTCTCCCCAGGCCTCCAGGGAGCGTCCTTTATGCTCTTTGCCAGTTTCATCATTGTAGGGATATAGGACAAGGACTTTTTGACTTCTTGGTGGAAGTAGAGATACACTTTTTTTTTCCTAGAAAAGATTAAAGCCAAGAAAACACACACACACACACACACACACACACACACACACAGAGTTTTTCTTTATATTTCTGTATAGCAAATTATTCAAGCTTAGCAGCTTCAAACAACAAACATCATCTCACAGTTCTGTGGGTTACAAATCTGGATCAGGGCTGGAGAGATGGCTCAGAAGTTAAGAGCACTTGCTGCTCTCACAGAGGAGCTGGGTTCAGTTCCCAGCACCCACATGGCCATGCTCACGACCAGTAAGTCCAGGTCCAGAGGATATGACTCCCTCTTCAGGCTTCTGAGAGCACCAGGCACACACATGGTACACGAACATCGTGTAGACAAAACACTCATGCACATAAATAAAAATAAATAATCTTGGAAATCTGGAGTGGTTTTGGTAGTGGCTCTAGCCCATGGTCTCTTGCAAGACAGCAGCTAAGCTGTTGGCTGGGACTGCAGTTATCCAAAGGCTTCTTTAGAAAGATCTGCCTTCCAGCTTACTCACGTGGTTCCTGTAGGACTTAGTTCCTTGCTGGCTGTTGCCCAGGGACGTCAGTTCCTCACAACCCCAGCCTCTGATCACCTACCTAAATGGCAGGTAGATTCTCCTAGAGTCAGTGAGCCAAAAAAAAAAAAGGGCAGACAAGTCCATGACAGAAGTTGCACATGGTTCTAATCTCAGCAGTGACATTCCAGCAAAAATAGGCTCCATTCTGTGTAGATTGAATGCTTCTAGGATGTGCCTAGTCTTGAATTGATTCATTTTGTAAACCAACAGGTGATTTTTTGTTTGTTTTTGGTCTTTTTGAAACGGTCTCCCTGCAGTCCTAGAGGGCTTAGTCTCAATCTCACAAAGATCTACCTGCCTCTGCCTCCTGAGTGCTGGGATTAAAGGCATGCACCACCATGCCTGGCCATAAACCAACAGTTGTGACCTGAGTTACTTCATTTGGGATATAAGTACCAATGTAGAATAACTCTGCATTTTATTGATCCTGATAAACAAACCACCATCCGTCAATACACCGGGAGGCACAAATTGATTATTTATCTATGCCAATAGATAATTACACTTGTGACTATATCAAATCATATCAGAAACACCAGATACCTTCGCTTATTGTTCACTCCAGTGGCTGGGAAGATGACCTAATGGGTAAGAGCATTTCCTGTGCAAGTATGAGGACTCAAGTTCAAATCCCTGAGGCCCATGTAAAAAACCAAGACTCAAGCTCAAGTCCTCACAACACGTGTTTTACCCACTAAGCCACTTCCCCAACATTACAAATGATGTAATTTATAAAGGCAAAATTATTTCTCACAGTTCTGGGAGCTACAGATTTCAAGAGCATGAAGCCAACATCTGGCGAGGCCCTCCAGGTTGAGTCTTAACAAGGTAGAGGGGTGAGAATATGAGCTCACATCTCTCTTTCTCTTTTGAGAAAGCCACTAATCCTGTCATAAAGACCCCATCTTATTACCTCCTGAAGGTGCAACTTCCAAGTGCTATCAACAAAGGAATTGGGGATTAAACTTCCAACCCATAAATGGGGTGGGGACCATACTCAAGCCATAGCAGGTTGATGCTGCCTGTGGGAGCTGCCTGCTGAGAAAGCAGAGTCAGGCATCGTGTAGTCAGCTTGCCTTCCTTTCTGTGGGCTCAGCACGAAGAAACACCAGCTCCTGGAGTAGGAGATACGATTCGGAGGATGAGCAGCATTATGCAATGATGATTTCATCTACTACTATCGTCCTGAGCATTCCCCAGGAGCTCTAAGATGTCGTAATTCCCTGCGTCGTTTCTTGGTGTGGTTGCTGATGCCTGAGTCATCTCAGGAAACCATCCTGGGTGTCTATTCCCAAATGCTGGGATTCCATCCTCAAGGTTTGAGCCACTGCTTCAGGAAAGCTTCCAGTTTCGTGGTTCTCATTATAAAACATTAACTGCTTCAAGAAGCCCTCAGGGCCAAGAGGAGAAGTGTCCAAGACCTAAGTCAAGCAGAACGCCCCCGCAGAGCTGGAGCGAGACAACTGACAGGGAGGAGCAGATGGCTCTGAATGAGCCAAAAAGACGAAAATGCTAAATCTTCAGCAAGGTTTTCTTCTGGGAAAAATTAGAGAAGCCCGTTTGGGAAGAAAGAGGATTAACTAAAAGCCAGCTAAAGATGAGTGGTTGAGCTCTGTTACCTGAGGACCACCTAACGTTTCAGACACGCCAGCTCTGGGGTGTCATTGACTTGTGATAAACTTGCGATAAACTGTCTTTGGACTCCGTCACCTGGACCCAAGCTAATCAGCCTAGTGAAAACCATTTTTCAACCCTGATTCTTAGGACGCTTCGTTTCCTGGGACAGGACCTCTTGTCTGGCCACGTTCTACCAGGATTTAACATTCGCCTTCCTTTTCTCCACTTTGTTCTCTTTCCTTCCCTCGCCTGCTTTGGTCTCTAAAGGACTTTAAGTGATTCCAGACTTGAGAGTTCACAACATTCTTACAAGTGAAATCCAAGAGAAAACCGGACCATAGAGGTTGTCAAGTTTGGTGTCTCTAATTCAGAAATCTTCAAAGGCTTGTTTCCAAACAGACACTTTTATACTGGCACAAAGCACACCATGTTCTTTGAATGATTCTATGGACCCAGAACCCATTCCCACGTGGACTCTCTTACACTCATCTCTGCATCTCTGAAACTTACAGTGACTTTTATTTTGCCTTCTGGGGCAACCTAGGCAACAGCCACTCCTTTGTAGTAGCCTTTCAGATGTTTGAAGGAAATTTCTCGGGACAAACTGCCACCAACACATACAGTTTGGGTCTTGCTGAGTCCCACATCTGATGCTACTATTGCTGTGTGATTTTGAGAAAACTCCATGATCTCATTTGCAAGCAGTGATTCTACCCACTTGTATGGTGCTGTTGCTGGGGCCAGCTATTGAGGGGCCACTTCCACCTCCACACCCAGTGACGACCTCACTATCAGTCATCTAATATTGGCATTGCAGTGGTATTTACAATAGCCATTGGCAAATGCTGGAAATTAGAGACTCCTTTGGCTTTTTCTTTTTTTAATGTTTTATTTCACCTGTATGAGTGTATTGCCTGCATGTATGTAAGTGTACCCGTGTCATGCGATCCCTACAGAGGTGAGAAGAGGGCATTGGATTCCCCTAAAACTGGAGTTATGAACAGTTATTAGCCACCGTGCGGGTGCTGAGAATCTAACCAGGGTCCTCTGTAAGAGCAGTTGGTGTTTTTTTTTTTTTCTTTAATGTGTATGAATGTATTGTCTGCATGCAGGTCTGCGCCCGTGTTGTACGATGCCGTGGAGGTCAGAAGAGGGTCTCAATTCCCCTGGAACTGGAGTTCTCCTGGAACTGGAGTCACAGACGGTTCTCAGCCGCCATGTGGGTGCTGGGGATCGAACCCGGGTCCTCTGCAAGAGCGGGCAGCGCTCTTAACCGCTAGGCCACCCCTTCAGCCCGCAGTTGGTGTTCTTAACCACTATCTCTCCAGCCCCTTGCCTTTGTTTTTCTAACATACCACTAACCGCATTTCAGTCAACTATAAATATTGGTTATTTTGATAGATTGCTATAAACCTGCCCCCAATCAGTCACATGCCTCAATTTTTGTGTGATCTTTTCACATTGTACTTGGACTGGCCTCAGGACTTACTTGGTGTAGTAGAAAGTGACAGAAATTCTGGGTACAGGCCCAAAGACCCCCCCAGAGAGGCCACCCTCACTGTTCTGTTTCTTTGAGAAGTTTCAAGGCTCAGAACCCCCCTGTGGATGAGGGGCCATGTGAAGGAGGATAAAGGAACACAACAGAGGTACAGGCAGTCCGCAGATGGCCCGCCATCCCGAACAAGGCAGCCAACATGCAGAAAGCCCCCATGGCTTCTCCAGGCATGGATAACCTGCCAGTTGGCTTCAAATATGTCAGGGAGCACAGCCCACCACCACCATATGACACAGAGAAAAGCTCCCTTGCCATTGTGAGCCAGTGATGAATGGTTATTGTTGGTATAAGACACTAGGTTTTAGGTATGCTTCTACACATGTCTAGACAGTTACTATCAGACACCATCAAGTTTTTTTCCTTGACCAGACTCTCTGGCCCCTGGCTGGCATACTGGTCTTTCCCTGGGTGGGCTCTATTGGCTGGTCCTGAGATGGGCCAGTGCTCTCCCCCAGTGCTCACACTGTACAGGCTGGCAGTCTGGGATTCTGGATCCTGGCTGATTATTGCTGTAGGACAGAGAGCCCAGAGTTTTGGCATGCACGGCTTCCTCAGTGATCTCATCCTAAGCCTCTGCAGTAAGCTCAAACCCCCAAGCTATGAAACTAAGCCCTCGCATCCTAACATCATTAAAACAATCTAGGTATACAGTTTATAGCTATCACCATTATCTATTTTCAACTTATTACTTCATTCTTTTCAAAACTCATGGTCCAATTTGATTTAAATTTTTGCAATTATAGCATTTCTGCAATGGTTTAAGTGTGTCCCCCACTTATAAATTATAATTCACCCAGTCTGTGGTATTCTATTAAATTAGAAGAGACTAAGACAATTTGCTTCCACATGTACATCCATTCTCACATCCATTCAGATCCATACACAATCAAATACACATAAGCACACATGTGTGCGACAGAAGGTAGAAACTCAGTTCAACTTTCATGGCAGCGCTGGTTTTTGCCTAACAGTCTTAACTGTGGTCAGCCTTCTGCCTTCCTTTCCAGCCTTAGCAATCCCTTGGAAGTAGAAAGTACCTCTCTCAGGACTTAACCAAGAAGGGTTTGTTCTTCTTGTCATTGGTAGTACACAGCCCAGAACTGTCACCAGCAGCTTGAGAAGTTCCTTAATCATTTTTATTATTTAATTGCTTGTTTATTGGTCTTTTTGAGACAGGGTCTCCCTTTAGCCCCAGCTAGCCTGGAACTCACTGTATAGACCAGGCTAACCTTGAACTCACAGAGATTCACCTGCTTCTGCCTCCCAAATGCTGGGCTTAAAAGCGTGTGCGACCATGCCCGGCCTTCCTTTAATGTTCTTAGGGACCTCCAGTCAAGTAAAGCTGGACCCTTGATTTCACTGCAGAAAAGAGCTTCAGATTAGCTAGTTGGAAGCAGATTGGCGTTTACTAAAAATAGAAGACCATTGTGTGTGGGGTGGGGAATAAGGCATACTTGAGAGTATGGTTGCAGGTTTCTCAATGAGAAGTGGCACTTAAACGTCAGCTAGTAGCTATGCACACTATTCTGGTGGTTCTCAAGCTACATCTCAAGGGGTTGCTAGGAAATTTGGCCCCCTCTTTTGGGTAAGTAGGATTATAGGACAGGTAATTTAGGTGGGATTACAATCTGATAAAATAGAGCCAGGAACCAGCAGGGCTGCACAAGGGGCCAGGATGTGCCCTTTGCTACGAATGGGGTTTCTGCTGAGAGTCCTAGAAATTTTGGGGTGTACAGCCAGGAAAGGAGGAAAGTCATATATCCAGGCTTTTTTGGTTTATTGCTTCTTTAACATTCTTATCTGAAATATCTTTCTATATAAAGAATATTGTTTCTATGTAGGAAACCTCCACAATGAGTGTTGTTAATGGTGTTGGGGTCTCAGGTGGCTCGAGGCTTCCACCAGACTCATGGAGGAGGGATTCCTTTCCCTCTTATGTCCTCATAAATTCCCACAGCTTTCTATCCCACCCCATTCTCAGGCTTCTAGCTTCTACACATGTCTAGACGGTTATTATCAGATACCATTAAGTTTTTTTTCTTGACCAAATTAGACTCTCTGGCCCCTGGCTGGCATACTGGTCTTCCTCTGGGTGGGCTCTATTGGCTGGTCCTGAGATGGGCCAGTGCTGTCCCCCAGTGCTCACGCTGTGCATAGGCTGACAGTCTGGGATTCTGGATCCCAGGAAAAAAAAAAAAGTTGTGCCATGACGCTATGCTTTCCAGGGTGGCTCCACTCCCAGGTGTTAGGTCTGTAACCCAGACAGGAAGGGAATGGAGGGAAAGGGAAAGGTATGCACTACTCAGTCTGTTTCCTTTTACTCAGAAAACAGCAGCTTTCCTAAGGCCCTGGTCAGGAGAGTTCTGGTTACATTCATTGGTCAGAAATAGGTCACATGGTGACTGGAGCTGTTAGGGAATCTGGGGAAGTGACTATTTGTAACTGGGCACACCGCCATTCTGAAAAAAAATCATTGAAATTCTGTTCATCAGAAAGAGATGGAGAATGAGTAATGAGTAGTAAGCTAGCAGCGGGTGCCACGTTCTCACATGCACTACGAGTTGTTATCTTTATATGCCCAGACACATGCCATGTTTATTGATAGAAAATTAGATGTGATATAATGAAAAAAAAAAAAGCTACAAATTCCCCTCCTTGCTGTATCGACAACTCTTTTCCATGAGACTGATATTCTATCCAGAATCTATTTCTCCCCTTGGTTCTTAGCTGGACTGGTGATTTATCTTGGTCAGTAGAAGGTAGCCAGGAAGCTGCTCACAGCTTAAGAGGCCTTTCAACTTCTGGTGTTTCCTTCTTAGAATTCAGTGCTGTATGTGCAGAAGCTTGTCTTTCTTTCTTTTTTATTTTATTTTATTTTATTTTATTTTATTTTATTTTATTTTATTTGCTATATTCAAGACAGGATCTCCCTTTAAGTCCCAGCTGGCCTGGAGCTCACTCTGTAGACCAGGCTGGCCTTGAACTCACAGAGATCCACCTGCCTCTGCCTCCCAAGTGCTAGGATTAAAGGCATGCACCACCACGCCCAGCTTCCTTCTTTTTAAAATTAATACTTGAGCTATTCCAAGTTCGATTTTTTTTTTTTTTTTGAGACAGGGTCTCCCTGTAGCCCCCAGCTGTCCTGGAACTCACTGCACCCAGGCCAAGTTTTTTTTTTTCCAAAGCCAATTTTTATTGAAGCTTTGTGCATTTCATACAAAATTTCAAATTAAATCTAGACCCATGCCGCCCCTCCCTGGCCCCGCACCCCATCAGAGCTCATGCATTCTGCCAAACATGTTTTTCATCTTTCTCTCAGTCTCTCTTGAAATTCTTGATGCAGAAGTTTACTGTTTCGAGCAGAAGTTCACTGTTTCAGTCAGTTCTTTGACCTAGTCTTTTTGTTGTTGTTGTTCTTATTCCTTACAATATGCATCACTCCAAAATATGCACATATGCATGCCACATATATCATAGGTTTTAGCATCTTCAGCTTTTTTTTTTTTATTAGGCTGAAAGATGTCATGTTTGAAGGCTCCTCCTTGGCAAGCCCAAACCACCATCAGTTCTGCCCTTGTGCTCCACACTGGGGTTTTCCCTTCCCATGGTCACCAAATGAGGTCCAGTAAGCACCGCATCCTGTCTTGATCTTTGTACTGGTCTCCATGATACAGCCTGGGTAGTCCAACAATGGCAGTCTATACTCTGAAGAGGCTGAAACCCTAGTAGTAGCTCAGTCCACAAGCTGGATGTCTCAGCAGTCCCCATCAGGCACTGCAAGTTTGGAGGATTCTTGGAGAGACATGAGTCTTCAATCCATATTGGAAAGTTGAAAAGCTGTATCTCATGTCTTTGAAGGATGGTGTATTAGTCACTTTTCTGTTGCTCTGATAAAGCACCATGACCAAGGAACTTATAAAAGGAAGAGTCTATTTGAGCTTACGATTGATGGTTCCAGGGAATTAGAATCCATTGTGGCGGGAGGCATGGTGGCTGGAGCAGCAAGCTGAGGGTTACATCTCGCAAAGAGCACAGGAAGCAGAGAGAGAGAGAGCACGCGACTGTAGACCACGAGGCTTGTTAAAACTCACTAAGCCTGCCCCCAGTGACACACTTCCTCCAGCTCGGCCACACACCCCAAGGCCTCCAGAAACAGCGCCACCAACTGCAGACAAACGTCTGGACACCTAGAGCCTATGGGGGACACTCATTCAAACCACCACAGATGGCAAAAGCAGTGGCAGCCACAGGGTGGCTGCACTTGGCAGTAAGACAGGCAAAACCACTGTGCTCTCTTTCTCCTCTCTCTCTCTCTCTCTCTCTTTTACTTTTTGTCTTTTTACTAAGATCTCAAGTTTTATACCTGAAGTACAATTTCTCAGGCCTTACTATTATTTATTTCTGGTTATACTTTCCTTTTGGATGTTTAAGTCCACACAGTTAGCCCAGATTAACCAAGGTTTTTGTTTTCTCAAGGTAGTTTGGCTGTTGTGGGATTTTTTGTTTTTTGTTTTTTGTCTTTTTTAGACAGGGTCTCCCTGTAGCTCGGCTGTCCTGGAACTCACTTTGTAGACCAGGCTGGCCTTGAACTCACAGAAATCTGCCTGCCTCTGCCTCCCAAGTGCTGGGATTAAAGGCGTGCACCACCACACCTGGCCCAAGGTAGTTTGGTTTGGTTTGGGGGGGGGGGGGTTTGAGACAGGGTCTCTTTGTAGCCCCAGCTGTCCTGGAACTCACTCTGTAGACCAGGCTGGCCTTGAACTCACAGAAATCTGCCTGCCTCTGCTTCTCAAGTGCTAGGATTAAAGGCGTGCACCACCACGCCCGGCTGGTAGTTTGGTTTTTTAAAAAACATTTTTAGTGTGTGTGTGTGTGTGTGTGTGTGTTCTGGGTATTGAACTCAGATAGTCAGGTTTGGCCTGAGCTAGCTTGTCAGTCCCTGGATCAGCCTTCTTAAAGCAGAGAGACTAAGAAGCCCAGCCAATAGCCGTCAATAACTCCCACATGCAAAATGAGGCCAAGTTTGATGACGCAGTGCCAGTCCAGCCTCTGTTGACTGCAGCCACATAAGCACTCAGGACAGCCACTCTGTGGAGCCCAGCCCTATGGGCTCACCCACAAACCATGAGCAAATAAAATGACTGTTGCTTTAAGAACCTTAGATTTGGGGTAGATAGTAAAATAGTTCACTGGTGGAATGCCAGTAGAATGTTCTAGGTCTGCGGTGAAGCTTGGCTCAACCTGGATCTGGTTTTGTTGCTGTTGTTGTTGTTGTTTGGTTGGTTGGGTTTTTTGGGGAGTTTTGTTTTTGTTTTTTTATTTTGAGACAGGGTCTCCTGATAGCCCCAGCTGGCCTGGAACTCACAGAACTCTGCCTGCCTCTGCCTCCCGAGTGCTAGGATTAAAGGCATGCACCACCATGCCTGGTGAAAAGACGGTTCTTAGCTGTCACGTGGGTGCTGGGAATCAAACCCAGGACCTCTGCAAGGGCAGTCGTTGTTCCTAACCACTGAGCCATCTCTCCAGCCCCTGGATTTGGTTTTTAAACTTTGTTCCTAGAAGCCCTGAGTAGAGACCGAACCCACTACTGGCTCCATCCAGGCAGCTTGCCCTCATCTGCCACAGGTCTAGTTCTGCATAAGAGTTTATTCTAGTGGTGCTTGCCTTTAATCCCAGCACTCTGTGAGTCCAAGGCCAGCCTGGTCTACACAGTGAGCTCCAGGACAGCTAAGGCTGCAGAGAGACCCTGTCTCAAAAAAGACCAACAAAAAAAAAAGGACTTTATTCTAAATGATTTTATTTATTATTATTATTATTATGTGTATACACAGTGTGTGTCGGGGTATGTGAGTGCCACGGTGTGTATGTGGATTTCTTATTCACTGTCATCACAATTTGTCAGAAGCACTTGGAATTCTTTCAACTTTTTTGGGGGGGAGGTCGTTTTGAGACATCTTCCTGTAGCCCCAGCTGTCCTCAAACTCACAGAGATCCACCTGTCTCTGCCTCCTGAGTGCTGGGATTAGGCTCACCACCACAACCAACCTCTTTCAACTTTTTTTGGGGGGGGTCTTTTTGAGACAGGGTCTCCCTGTAGCTCTGGCTGTCCTGGAACTCACTATGTAGACCAGGCTGGCCTCGAAGTCAGAGATCCACCTGCCTCTGCCTCCCAAGTGCTAGGATTAAAGGCGTGCAGCACCACAGCAGCTTTTTTTTCTCTTTCAACTTTTTCACCTCACCTACCACCTACCTGCTCAGCACTCAACCTCCCCTCCCTTTGCATCTCTCCTTACTAGGGAGCAACTCTTAACTTCTGTCCTGAAAAGCCAAAGCAAAACCAGGGATTAGCAGGGTTTGCGTAACTCTGAGAAGCAGACTTGATGCGGTGTCCCTGCCTGTCTTCCTCTTCCTATGTGCTGGCCTCTACCCAAAAGCATCCTTCTGTTTCATTCTTCTCACTCTACAGAAAAAGAAAGTGAAAGGAAGAAAAGAGATCCTGGGCCTGAACGTCATTCTAGAGGCCCTTTCAAACCTGGGTGTCTTTGAGGAAGCCAGAAGATTGAGGAAGGCTGTAGCCCGTGGCTGACCCCAGCTGCTCCTGAGATGGTCTGACATTATTGCTGTCTGCCTGGTTTCTTTCTCTAGAAGCCACTAGTCTGCCAATAGACGAGATGCCAGTCAGTCGCAGGGTCTGTCACAACCCCTCCACCAACAAGCCATCCTCAGCATTTCATTCATCCCAGCAACAGTGAATGGCTGGAGATGGGAGGCCGTAGGCCTCCATGTGGGCCTCGGCTTGCCTGCGCATGCTGTGCTCTGCTGCTGCCCCAGAGCTCTGCAGTATCAACCAGTGCACTGAGATGATGCAGTAGAAGCAAGGGCTCTAGAGCCAGTTGCTTAGGTTCAGATCCCAGTTCCACCAATTAGTAAGTGTATAACTTTTGGAAAGCCAATTAATCTACCTCTCTCTCTCTCTCTCTCTCTCTCTCTCTCTCTCTCTCTCTCTCCCATCTCTCTCTCCCCTCCCTCCCTCCCTCCCTCCCTTCCTCTCATCCTCCCTCTGTCTCTCTTTCACTCCATTCCCCTCCCTTATCCCCTTCTCTCTCTCACTGGCACTCTTTACTCTTCATCTCAACTCTTTGCTCTTCAGTCTCTTCCTGCTTCCATGTCTCCTTTTCGTGTGTGTCCCACTGAGTTTAATTAGAGTTATTTGCCCAAGAATGGGTGGGGCACAAAGGCAACCTATCTGTGGCTATGCCACTGAAGAAATGATACCCATTCCCTAACAAGTATTAATTCTGATAGTCCCTCTGGGAGGGGTGCCCCTCCCTCATCCGTGATGAAATGTTGATGGGTCCAGTCTTGAGCAAGTATTATGCAGATATGCAGAGCTGCAGAGAGTTTGTGAAATCAGTAGCTATGTCATGTCCAGAAGGCATATTTTTTTATGCTTATCTTCTCATCCTCAGCAATTATATTCTTTCTATCCCCTCTTCCTTGATGTTCCCTAAGCCTTGGAGGGAGTGTTAGCTGTCTTAGCTGGGGCTGAGCACTCCACCATCACTTATTCTTGGCACTTGGGCTAATTATGGGTCTCTGCATTAACCTCCATCTCCTGATGAAGTAAGAAGCATCTCTGATGATGGGTGGATGCACAGCTAATCTACAAGTACAAACAGTGAGTATTTAGAAGGCAGTTTTACAATGTGACTGTTCAACAAACAATAGTAGTAGGGCCTATGACCTCCCCAGACAAGTGCTCTCAATAAGGTTTACAGAACCGGAAAAGAGCTCTCTCCCATGGAGTGGGCCTCAAATCCAGTGGGAAAGCAGCTGGTTACCCCCATAACACTCGGGCCATTATTGCACTAGAGGGCACATCTTACATGGTGGTTCATTATTGTAGCTTATAGGGTCCACAGCTGAGCAATGCTGCTGAAGACTTTTCTCCTGCAAAGCGCCTTCTGGGACCATGAAGGCTAGCTAGTATGGAGAAAGCTCCCAGATTAGCTCCAGCTTGATTTCTCTGTGGCCTGTGACCAAAAATAAATAAATAAATATTTTTAAAAAGATAGCTTGGATGGCAAATAGCATGTAGAGAAGTCCTTTTCTTCAAAACCAGCAGTGCTAGTGCAAGGTCAACTGCACCTGCCCTCCATGTGAGGATGTGGCAGAGAGGGTGAGGGAACTGCCAGGCATGTGCTTTGTCTAAACAGCATGATCCACTCAGCCAGGAGAGATCAACTTAATGACATCCCCACAGAAGCTTTAAATCTGATTCTCCCAACTTACAAATGTTGAATCAAAATCTCTGCAGGACAAATGTGTCTAGGGTGGCCAGTTGCCACCATGCCACATCTAGTTGCAGGGTTTCCCCTGGGGGAAGGAAGTAAATTATGAGTCTGTTGGGCAAATTTCCCCTGCCACGACAAACATCTAAGCCAAACAGATCAGCAGCAGGAAAGGTTTACTGTGGCTCACGGTTTCAGGAGTTTCAGCTCATGATCTCTTGGCCTGTTGCTTTGGGCCTGTGACTGCCCTGTGCTGCTCCAGCTTTTGTTGATGCAGAAGGAAATGACTAAGAGGTAATTCTGAGAAACAGTTTATGAGTTTGGGATGCAAGGGATATTTCCATGTGAAAATGAAGAGACAGGCTCAAACTCCTATCAGAAATGAGGTAGAAGACAGAGCAAAGGGAGAAGTGGTAAACACTCTTCATCTTCAGTTGGAGCATGGACAGAGAATCAGAGGGTCTGCCCTAGAGGACTCGGCCATGGCTCTGCTAAGGTTTACACATTACCACTTCATTTACTTGATGACCTGGGAGAGGCCAGATATACTCCTGAATGACCATCAAGACCACCATCCTCTGTTTATCAAGTAAAAACCAATTCTGGAGTTCCAAAGAAGACTGGCCAGTGTTGAGCCAGAGAGAGCACTTTGACTGAAACACTAAGGTTGTACCATCACAATCAGCAAGGACGTGAAGAAACAAACTGTTTCTCCACCTCCTTTCCTCATGTTGGCTTAAACCCTGCTGTCCCTCGGAGCTGGCCTCAGCAGGTGCTCACAAAATGGTATGAACTGAATTGGAATAAGGAACATGGGGAATGAATCCACCCTTTCTTGCAGTAAGTTCTTATCTGGATGGCCCAGGGTGAATGCATCTTGCTGCTGCTGCTGCTGCTGCTGCTGCTGCTTAGGATGACAACAACAATGACAATAATGATGATGATGATGATGATGATGATGATGACAACACTCATATGGAACACAGGCACATGTCATGGAAGTGAAACTCACCTACTCCCATCATGTTAAACGGATCTCAGAACCCAAGTGTATGTACTACCCAACAATCTAGTTCTTTGTTCCTTTCAATCTGTGTTTCTGGGGCTGGAGAAATGGCTCAGTAATTAAGAACCAGCACTTCTCTTCCAGAGGACTGGAGTTTGGTTCCCAGCACTCGAGGTGGTCTAGTGGTTAAGAGTGCACACTGCTCTTAACATACACTCAGAGGACTGGAGTTCAGTTTGCAGTACTCATGTCAGGCAGCTCACAGTTGCCAGTAACTCTAGTTCCTGAGGATTTGATGCCCTCTTCTGGTCTTTGGGGACACCTGCATTCACACATGCACATACTCACACACATTTGCATAATTTAAAAGTAAATCTAAAAAAAAGAGAAAGATTTGTGGTTCCAGCAATATTGACCTGTTCAGCATCATGATCATCCCTTCCCAAGGTCTCACCCTGCTTTCTCCTTGAGCTTCACTGCCTCACTTCTGCTCTGCTACTGCCTCCTGCTTTTTGTAATAATCCCTATTCTTGATCTATTTCGTTCTACCCTATAACCTGACTATTTTTTATAACTTATTATTATCTGATGACATTTTATTTATTTATTTATTTATTTATTTATTTATTTATTTATTTATTTTTGTGACAGGGTCTCCCTATATTCCCAGCTGGCCTGGAACTCACTCTGTAGACCAGGCTGACCTTGAACTCACAGAGATCTGTCTGTCTCTGCCTCCCAAGTTCTGGGATTAAAGGCATGTGCCACCACGCCCGGCTTAGAGATGGTTCTTAGCCGCCATTTGGGTGCTGGGAATTGAACCTGGGTCCTCCCTTAACTGCCGAGCTGCCTCTCCAGCCCCAAAACCTGACTATTCATAACTCTACCTGACATGTATGAAGATTGATGGATCATTGGACTCAGCACCTTCCATCTCACCCTTGTCTTAATAGATTTTTGCTGATATGACAAGACATTGCATACTAGATAATTTATAAATAATAAGAATTTATTTTCTCACTATTCTGAAACCCAAGAATGCCCCAGCAGATTAGATGTCTGGTGAGGGCCTGTTCCTCAGGCGATGACTCTTGCTCTGTTCTCACACAGAGCTGGAGGAAGAAAGTGATAACTTTGTCCTTACAGGACCAAAGGGATGGAAGGACAAAAGACATGCTCTCTCATACCTTTTTTACAGTCATTAATCCCATTCATGAGGGCTCTGCCCTTGTGATTTACTTTCTGAAGGCTGCACTTCTTAATCCGTCACACTCAAGATTCAAGTTTCAACATATTGATGTGGGGAGGCACATTCAGAACAAAGCATCCTATACCTCTTAGAGAAGTCCTATCTACAGATCCCTGTCTCCCAACAGCAACTGAGCTCTCTGGTCCCTAAAAATGGCCACTAACATTTGAAAACAGATATCCTCTGAGGTAGCAGTTGGGAATGAAATATGAGTATCTAATACCATGAAGGTAAGTGAGGCTGAGCTTCTAGATGCAATAGACTTGGAATCAAGTCCCAATCCCATGTATGACAACTGTATGCGTTTGTTTATGTCACAGAATATCTAAAAGTCTCAGTTCCTGTTGTGGCTGACCTTCATTGTCAGATTGGCTAGATTTGCAGTCATCTAGGAGACTGAGTGTGTCTATGAGGTGCTTCTCTGAAGGATTAAGGAAGAAGACACATCTGAATCTGGGTGTTACCATCCCATGGAATGGAGGCCCAAGGGAATAAAAAGGAGAAAAGGAGGAAGCCATCAGCTGCCAACATTCCCTCTCTCTGCTTCCTGGCCCACACACTGCTCTGTTTCCCCACACCCTGCCTGCCATGATGGGTTGAATCCTTGAACACCATGAGCAAGATAAATCCTTCCTGTTTCAAGCTGTGTATGCTAAGTGTTCTGATCCACAGTTTTGAAGAAAGAACAAACACATCCCCTCAGATGTGAACAGAGAGCTGTCACCTACTTCTTTGTGTTGGTGTGAAGACAGATGAAGATAAGCCATATTAGTCATTGTGTACCCAGCACATAAGAAGGCCCAAAGCATCTTCTCTCTCATATTTTTAGTTTACAGGAAGAAAATGAAAGATTCTGGAGGAGGTGGCAATCATCAGGGTATGTCCCATAAGAGATGAGGGAAGATGGGTCAGCCTCTAGAAGAGAAGGAACGATTCTTCCTCTGAGACAGAGGGTGAGAAGGAACAGGAGGAGGTACAGTGAGAGTTCAAGGTGACAGAACTAGGGGTTGTGAGAGTCAACAGGGCTCTGAGAATGGTGAAGCCCCTCTGTCTTCAGTTCCCCAGGCTTCCCACCTGACCAACCAAATATTTGAAGATGGTCCTATCCCTAAGTCATGTTTATAGCTTAGCGCCAATCACTTATCATTCGGTGTGGTCCCCACACTTAAACCACCATCCTCTGTATGTTTGTGTCTTAAAACATGGATCCAGTACTAAGCCCAACATTTTGGGTATGGCCTGACCTGTGACAAGCCCAGAGGGCTGCCATCTCCCTTCCTAGACAACTGACTATTAACATAGCTGAGGATATAAGATTTACCCTGAGGGGCCGGAGAGATGGCTCAGCGGTTAAGAGCGCCAACTGCTCTTGCAGAGGACCCAGGTTCGATTCCCAGCACTCACATGGCGGCTAAGAACTGTCTTTAACTCCAGCTCTAGGGGAATCCAATGCCCTCTTCTGAACTCCGTGGCATTGCATGACACGGTTGCACCAACCTACATGCAGACAGTACACTCATACACATAAAAAATAAATAAATAAGACAGGTGTGGTGGTGCATGCCTTTAATCCTAGCACTTGGGAGGCAGAGGCAGGCAGATCTTTGTGAGTTCAAGGCCAACCTGGTCTACAGAGGGAGTTCCAGGCCAGCTGGGGCTACAGGGAGACCCTGTCTTGAAAAAGACTGAAAAAGACAAATAATAAATAAATAAATAAGTAAATAAATAAATAAATACATAGATTTACCCTGAACTTGAAACCAATCAAAATCTCTGAGCCAGCTTCACATATATAATCAAATAGAATTTCTTCTGTTCTCATGATTTTTTTTCTTCTTAATAACTAAATATAAAACTTCCATTCCTTCTAAACCTTACCTTCATTTTGATCCATAATGCTAGCCTTTCAAGATCTCTTAGTACCAGAAGAGGAAATTACACTTAGATCTGTCAGGTGACTGAGCCCCACTCACAGAGTCTTTGTTGCCTAGATCCAAGTAGCTCTGATTTCTCTTGGGATTAAGCAAAGATGCTATGGTCCATGTGAATGGCAGTGAGGAGGCCCAGGAAGATGGATGCTAACCTGGCAAAGGACACAGTAGCTTTATTGGAGAAGGAGGTGCCCTTCCGCACGGCATCAGAAAGGGTCTGAGTAACTACTGCTTGCAAGTCTAAAATCACTCTCGGGATTCAAAGTTAATTGTGTAGGAAAAGAGATGGAGACAAAAAGCAAATAGAGACAAGCTTTTCACAGGACAAGGACTGGTAGTAAACAGCAAGTGAATCCAGCAAAGAATGAAAACCAGATGTAGAGATTTTCGAGGACCCCATGTTGCTATGTATCCCACAGGATCCTACTCCTGGAGAAGGCGTGTGCTGCTGAAGGTGGCGATGAGAGGACAGCGTCAGCCCAAGGATGAAGGAGCTGCCCTATGTCTTTGGATAGAGAATCAGCCTCAAGATCTGGGGCCTCCCTCGAAGCTTCTGACATCTTGATCATTCTTGCTTGGGCACTTTTCTGCCTCATTGTCACTTCTGAGACAAATTCAAGAAAGAAGAATTCAAGGCAAAGCAGCCATTTTGAAAAGCCATCCATTTAGGATGATATTGGCTGTGAGTTTCCTGTTTTGGGCTTTGATTACATTGAGGAATGATCCCTCCAATCCAATTCCCTCTAGGACTTTAAGCATGAGGGGATGTTGGATTTTGTCAAAGGCTTTTTCTGCATCAATTGAGATGAAGGTGTGGTTTTTGTCTTTCATCATATGCTTGATGATATTTATTGATTTTTGTATGTTGAACCATCCCTGCATCTCTGGTATGAATCCAACTTGGTCATGATGGATGATCTTCTTGATGTCGGTCTGTATGCAGTTTGCAAGAATCCTGTTTAGAATTTTTGCATCTGTGTTCACTAATGAGATGGGTCTATACTTCTCCTTTTTGGTTGTATCTTTGCCTGGTTTTGGTAATAGAGTGATGCTCGCTTCATAGAAGGAGTTTGGGAGAATTCCTTCTGTTTGTATCCTTCTAAACAATTTGAGTAATAATGGTTGTAAGTCTTTTTGAAATGTATTATAGAATTCTGCCGTGAAACCATCTGGGCCTGGGCTTTTTTAGTTGGGAGGTTTCTTATTACATTTTCAATTTCTTCATATATTATGGGTCTGTTTAAGCTGTGGATCTCTTCTTGGTTGAGCTTTGGTGATTCCCAGGATTTCAGATATCCATCCATTTCTTCTAGGTTTTCAAACTTAGTAGAGTATAGGTTTTTGAAGTATTCCCGTATGATTGTCTGGATCCTTTCATTGTCTGTTGTGATATTTCCCTTTCATCACAGATTGTACTGATTTGGAGTTGTTCCTTCTTTCTTTTGGTTAACTGGGCTAGAGGTCTGTCTATCTTGTTTATTCTCTCAAAAAACCAACTTTCGGATTCATTGATTTTTTTTTTTTGTATTGTTTTCTTTGTTTCTATTTCATTGATTTTGCTCTGATTTTGTTTATTTTTCTGTCTGTTTCGTTTAGGGTTCATCTGTGTTGTCTCTCAAGTGTTTTAGCTGCAGTGTTAGATCGTTCACTTGTGCTCTTTATGTTTTTCTGATGTAGGCACCCAGGGCTATAAACTTACCTCTTAGGACTGCTTTTAAAGTAACCCATAGGTTTTGTTGTATTGTATTATCATTGTCATTCAGTTCCAGGAATGCTTTTATTTCTCTCTTTATCTCTTCCTTGACCCATTCATTATTCAGGAGTGTGTTGTTTAGTCTCCTTGTGTTCTTGAAGATAGTAGGGCTTATCTGACAAAGCATTGATTTCCAGAATACATAAACTACTCAAAAAACAAAGAAGAAAGAAAACAAATGACTCACTCAATAGATGGAGCAAAGAGCTGAACAGAGAGCTCACAAATGAGGAATTAGAGATGGCTGAGAAACATCTTAAGAAATGTTCAAAGTTGCTAATAATTAAGAAAATGCAAATTAAAACCACTTTAAGATCTCATCTTACTCTGGCTGGCATTAGTGGCGCACTACGCCTTTAATCCTAGCACTGGGAGGGCGAGGAGAAGCAGGCAAGATCTTTGGAGTTCAAGGCCAGCCTGTCTCAGATGAGTTCCAGGCCAGCTGGAGCTACAGGGAGACCCTGTCTCGAAAAGACCAAAAAAAAATAAAAAAAAAATAAAAAAATCATCTTACTGCTAATAAGACTGGCTAGGATCACAGAAAACAAATGATACCAGTACTGAGAGGTTGTGGGAAAAGGGAACACTCATCCACTGCTGGTGGGAATGAAAACTCATAAGCGCCACTATGGAAAGCAGTGTGGAGACGCTTGGAAGACTTTGGAATGAACTGCCACCCACCCAAGCCTATACACTCCTTGGTCATATACTCACAGAACTCATCTTACTGCAGAGATACTGCCAGCACTGTTTATTGCGCTCTCTTCACAATAGCAAGGAGCGGTGGAACCAACCCAAGTGCCCCTCAACTGATGAAGTAGAGAAAAATGTGGTAACAGTCTATAACAATGGAGTTTCTATGCAGCAGTAAGAAAGATGGACTTTAAAAAAGGGGGGAAGAATAAAAGAAAGAAAGATGACAATGCATAGCTTTGCAGGTAAAATGTTGGAGCTAGAGACATCATGCTGAGTGAAGTAACACAGTCCAAAGAACAAAACAAATGAGGAATAGTTATCCTCTCTGGGATGCTGCACCAATAACATTGTATGGCAAACTGGAGCAACGTTAATGTTGATCTGAAAACAACTGTGCCTCTTATATTGTAGAATCCCATTAATAAAAACAATAAACAAGAAAAAAAAAAGGCTGTGGGGATAGCGAGCCGTTAAAGGCTGAGGCTAAGAAACCGTCAAAAAAAACTAAACAAAGAAAAAGAAAAAAAGAAAAAAACAAAATGAAAAGCCATCTATGGGGCAGCAGTTAAAAGCACACAGATTAGTTCTCCAGCACTGGGTCATTCACAACTGTCTGTAACTCCAGCCAGCCCAGGGGGTCTAACACACCTCTTCTGAACTCCAAAACGGCTGAAGATGCCAGACAGTAAAAAAAAAACCAGCACCAACTGCTCTTGCAGAGGGACCCGGGTTCGATCCCCAGACCCCCCACATGGCATCGAGAACCGTCTATAACCCAATTCCAGGAGGAAACTCTCCAGTTCCCAGGGGAATCCGAGACCTCTTCCGACTCTGCAGGCATTGTGCACGACACGGTGCACAGACCTACATGCATGACGACGGGGGTACATCTATACACAGACAAAAAATTAAAAATAATAAATTAATAATTAATTAATTATATTTAAAAAAAAATTGAAAAGCCAGTCATGTCACACCAACATCCCTGGAAAGATGTGATGACAAGCCAGTCTTGGAATATTTGCCAGCCTCACTTCCAGTAGCAGAGTACAAGAAGAGGAGGTGGGCAGATCCAAGTGTTCCACTCTGGAGAGGGGAACCTGAGGCAGGACTCCAGCTAGGAAGCAGGAGTGCAGAGGAATCAACAGGAGGTACCTCTGCTGGTGTTTTTGCAAGAGCAGTGTGATGATTTGAATGAGATTGACCCCCATAGGCTTCAAGTACTCAGACATTTTTGTCCCCAGTTGGTGGTGCTGTTTTGGAAGGTCTTAGAAGGTGTGGCCATGCTGGAGGAAGCATGTCATTGGCGGCAGGCTTAGTGAGTTTAACAAGCCTTGAAGGCTCCAGTCTCTCTCTCTTGACTATGCTCATTGGAGATGTGACCCTCGGCTTTCTGCTCCAGTCCTGGCCACCATGCCTCCCGCCACAATGGACTCTAATTCCCTGAAACCATCAATTGTAAGGTCAAATAGACTCTTCCTTTTATGAGTTCCCTTGGTCATGGTGGTTTTATCACAGCAACAGAAAAATGACTAGTACAAACAGCTTTTACCTGCCAGTCTCCAAGCCTTGTCCCACGTGAGCTGCAACCTCTTCCCCATCTCTTCCAAGGGCAAACATAGAGATTGAGAAACCAGTCTCCTGAAGACACTTCAATCACAAGTGCATGAAGCAGGGTATTCAGTTTCTTGCCTTCCCCCAAGTTTTGACTTTGTGTTTGGAAATTCTTATTACACAGAGACTCTCTGAGATAACTTTTATTTTCTCTATTAGATTTAAACTCCTGAAGAGGAGGAATAGTATCGTCTTCATCTCCATGACCCTCCACAGTGCTACAAACAGTCCCTTTAATAGATGTAATAAATATTTAATAATAATGATGATTACTCTTTTTATCGAAAAGCCTTAGGCCTTTATTGCACTAATAGTCACTGAGGCAAGAAGCATGTTGAATACCGTGCAAGTATAAACCAGTGAATGGAGAGGGTAGATGTTCCTCACATGGTTGCTAAGAACCTGTCAAGGCCGTGTTTGGAGAATCCAGTCACAGTTCTCCTGAGTCGTAGAAGGAACTCAAACAACCTTATATAGAATGCCACTATTTGCCGGGTGTAGTGGCGCACGCCTTTAATCCTAGCACTTGGGAGGCAGAGGCAGGTGGATCTTTGTGAGTTCAAGGCCAGCCTGGTCTACAGAGTGAGTTTCAGCACAGCTGGGGCTATAGGGAGACCCTGTCTCGAAAAGACCAAAAAAAAAAAAAGAATGCCACTATTCACTTACTCATAAACCAACCTCCATGTCAACTTGTAGTGCCATATATCAATAAACCTTTTCCCTCTTTGCTTCTTCACAAAGAAAGCTGCAATTGTCTAATCTCAGCCAGACAGATCAAGTAGGGACACAGGTCCCGTGCCTGGTCACTAGCTCCTTGGAAGTTTTCCGAACTACTTCTGAGGCCTCACCCTATTGTAAGCCAGCTGTTGTGAGGAATTGACCTAGATGGTGACCTCTGAATGGTCAGGACAGATAATGAGGGCGAAGGTTTCCCCCAGAAGGGGGGTGAGGAGTGGCTACAGATTTGTCTGAATCAATCATGCTTTCCCTCCCGGCGTCATTGGCCTTGACAGTTATGGAATTTCCACTGTGAGGATCTTGCTGCGGCACATTAGGGTAACCTGTTATGTGCTCCCTGTACGCATTACCACCTCCTCCTCTTTATCCTTCCTCAGTAAAGGCCCGGCCGACAATATTTAGCTGGTACTCCCTTGCTGGCAGTTCCCTGTGTGGTATGCAGTGATGTCAGGGAAAGTGGTGTGTGGGTGGGGAAGAGCGTCCTGTCCCAGGGGGAAGTGGGCTGTATATACCCAGTGCTGAGGGTGCCCAGAGAGGAAGATAGAAAGATACCGGTTATTTACAGCTTCAGGAAGCCTCAGTCCAGACTTCATTTACATGAGAAGATAGAGTCTGTCTTGTTCAAGGCCTTTGGTGAGGGTGGGAAGATGGAGATGGAGCCTTTAAGAGCCGATTCCCGCTGGCAAGCTCCAGGGTGGCACACGAAGTTTTGTCTCACACAAGTCCACTACAGCCCGAATGTTTGAAGACTTCTGAATGACTCCATGAATTATTTTCCAAGGTGTGGACTGGGTCCAGATGGCCAGTGTCCCGGCCACTGCAGGGACAGGTGGGAGTAGAGGAGAATTCAAACAAGGAAGGAATCCTTAGGAGAAAGCTCCACTGTGGTCTGAAAAGCCTGCAAGCCCACAGCGAATCTCCCAGAGCCTCGTTTTTAAAGGATATATGGAGACAGACTCTACAGTTACCACAGGGGCAGAGGAGATAAGTCCTCATCCGAAAGGGTTTCAGAAGAAAAGATCATTCAGACTCCTGTACTGGAAGTGCAGGGCACCTCAATTTTCAGCAGTGTGCTCAAGATGCCCTTTCTCAAAGTTGCTTTCCTCTATAGATCTTCTGCCCCAGGGGAAAAGTGACCGCCAGCAGCCTTGGGTCACAGTGGAACAGGCTAGCAAAACCTGAGAGAGGTTAGCTCCTCTTTCCTAATATTTATAGCAAAAACCCAGGGACTATTCATTATTGAATTGATCTGGGCCCATACACAGCCTTGAATTTGGCATTTTGGGTGAGTAGGCCTGGGTCGTTGTCAGTCTTGAGGCTGAGTCATCCTCACCGCAACCACAAACAAGTACAATATAAGTAGGGGAAGAGTGATGGCATGGAAAAAAGTGGGGGACAAGGTGGGCAGCCAATCAAAAACAAAAGGTTTTCTGACCCCTCCCCCTTCCATCCAGGGGCATTCGAGCTTCATAAATCCAGCCTAGAAAGTAAACCTGGCTTGCTAATTATAGTGTCTATTGGCAACACAGACAGGAAGGAAAGCTGAAGGGAAAGGAAGGTACAGTCTATGAGTAGGGATCCATTTTTTTCTCACTGAGTGCTAGCAGGAGCTGAGTTAGTCAAGGACATGTTAAGGGTGTGGCCAGTTGCCACTGGGTGGGGCAGGGACTCTGAAAAAAAAAAAAGACTTGTCTGACTGGCTCTCATGTACTATGTAGCTGCCTCCAGTGTGCTAATTAGAAGATTGTCATCTGCATCCCAATCTCTTATCTGAAACCTTGACAGACTCTCCCAGGCCACAGGGGTGGGCATAAAGAGTGGCTGGGGGGGGGGCATGTAGCTGGTGAGTTCAAGGGGAAGTCTAGCCCCCTGCAGGTCAGGTGCTCTGGGCCCTCAGCTGCTCCACCTCAGGGGGTGTGGTGGTTAATATTGTCACCTTGACAGGATCTAAAGCCATGTAGGAGACATACTTCTGGGCAGGTCTGTGAGGATTTTCTAGATTAGATTAACTGAGGTGGAGGTAGAAGGCCTGCCCTAACTGTGGGTGGCCCCGTGTCCCAGACTGCATAAAAAAGAAGACTGAGCACAGCCACAGCCTTCCTCTCTCTACTTCCTGACTGTGGACATGAGAGAGCCACTGCCTCAGTCTCCTTCTGCCATGACTCCCCAGGATGGGCTGTCCCTTTCAACTGTGAGCCAAGATAAACCATCCCTTAAGTAGCTTTTGTCAAGTCTTTTGTCCCAGTAACAAAGAAGTAATTAAAACCTGGTGGTGGGGGAGCAAAGCTATCAGCATGACTGCACCCGTCCCTGCTTCAAAGAAATGCCCTGGTTCACCCCAAGGAAAACACTGAGGCCACACAGGCAGAAGGGCCTACATGTAATGTGTGAGGATCAGGGGACAGTCTGCTCCTTAAAGGAAAGCATACCCCAAAGCAGTCACTAGGGGCAGGGCTTCCAGAGTGAGCCCCTGGAAGGAGGGATTGTCCCTGGGCACAGGCTCAAAGAAGCTGCAGCCAGGCAGGATGACATTTGTCTATAATTCTAGCACTGAAGAGGCTGAGACAGGAAGATTGCCTAGGCCACACAGTGAGAGTCTGTGTCAAACCATCCCTAGATAAGGCCACTTTCCTCCCCATCCCTCAGTCCTCCGGGTGCTGACAATCAAGATTGTATATATATTGTATTGTAACTATAGCTAAGTTAATTAAGTTAATTAACTTAGCTATAGTTTGGAAGCTGACAACAAAGAATTGGGACTTTTAAGTTTGCCACACAGACTTTCCTTAAAATCAGTGAAGATTACTATGACCACTTAGTGTGGTCGTTGGTATGCACATCTGTAATCCTTGTATTTGAAATACCAGTCATTTAAGGTCATCTTAGCTACATGGTGAGTTTGAGGCCAACCTGGGCTACATAAAGCCTATCAAAACAAAACAAACAAAATTCATATACATCTCCCATTAAAATAAAAACTGAACACCCATTGAACCCTACCTAAAGAAGAGAAGCCATGTTCTTTTTTTTTCATTTTCTTTCTTTTAAATTGTTTTATATATAAGATTATGTTACAAATAAAATATAGACCCATGTCCTCCTCCCTACCCCCCCACCCCACCAGAGCTCAAGGATTCTGCCAAATATGTTTTTCATCTTTTTCTCAGTCTTTCTCAAAATTCTCGATATAGAAGATGACTGTTTTGAGCAGAAGTTCACCATTTCAGTCTGTTTTTTGATGCAGTCCTTTCTGTTGTTATTGTTGTTGTTGTTTCCAATATGCACCACTCCCAGCTACTTGGACAAAAGCTCAAGGAGCCCTGCACAAGAAATACTTACTACTATGTAACTGGCGCCAGCGTCTACAGATGAGGGATACCATTCGTCATTTGTTTTTTCTGGAACTGTGTTACTTCACTTAACATAATATCTTCTAGTTCCATCCATTTACCTGCAAAGTTCATGATGTCATCTTTCTTTACTGCTGCATAGAACTCCATTGTGTAGATGTACCACATTTTCTCTATCCACTCATCAGTTGAGAGGCACTTGGGTTGGTTCCAGCTTTTTGCTATTGTGAACAGAGCTGCAATAAACATGGCTGTGCATGTATCTCTGTGGTAAGATGAGTCTTGTGGGTATATACCCAGGAGTGGTATGAATGGGTCAGGTGGTAAGCACATTTTGAGCCTTCCAAGGGTTCTCCACACTGCTTTCCATAGTGGCTGTACCAGTTTACATTCCCATCAGCAGTGGATGAGTGTTCCCCTTTCCCCACAGCCTCTCCAGCACTTGGTATCATTTGTTTTCTGATCCTAACCAGTCTTATTGGAGTGAGATGATATCTTAAAATGGTTTTCATTATCATTTCCCTAATTATTAGTGATGTTGACACTTTTTTAAAAAGATGTTTTTCCCTCAGCCAGTCTCCAAGAACCATGTTCAATGGAATAAACAAAATAAAATCTTCATTTTTTTTATTTCGTTTATTTATTTATATATCTTTTTGGTCCTTTTTGAGACAGGGTTGTCGCCTGTAGCTCTGCTGCCTGGAACTCATTATGCCTGAACTCAACTCTGTAGACCAGGCCATGGTCACAAGCCTTTAATCCTAGCACTTGGGAGGCAGAGGCAGGCGGATGCTCTTGAGTTTCAAGGCTAGCGGTCTACGTAGTGGAGTTACAGGGCAGCGGGACTAAAGGGAGACCCTGTCTCAAAAATACAAAAAAAGATGGGGGCTGGAGAAGATAGGTGTCAAAGGGGTTAAGAAGGCAACTGGCGATTGCTCTTGGCAGAGGACGGCGCAGGTTCTGATCTCCAGCACACGCCAGTCAGGCAAGCTGCTAAGAACTGTCTTGAATAACTCCAGTCCAGGGGAATCTGAACACCGTCTTCATGAGCCTCCGCCATACGGGTGGGCACCAACCTAACATGGCATGACAGTCATTCATATACATAAAATAACATTAGTCCGGCGGGTGGCGGCACACCGTTAATGAGTCCTAAGCACTTGGGGAGGGGCGAGGGCAGGCAATATTGGTGAAGTTCTAGGGGCAGCCTGGTCTACAGACAGATGAGTTCCAGGGACAGCGGGACGCTAAACAGGGAGAGCTCGCTGCTTGAAAGAGACGGGTCAAAAAAATATATAATATTTTTTTTATATTATTATTGTCAATTAAGCAAAATTAGGCAATTTAGTAAAATAAAATAAATAAGAAAGCCGGATGAGCGCGGGCGCAGTGGCACACACTCGTTTAATTCCGGCGTGAGCAGCAGTTGGGAGGGTAAGAAGGCAAGAGGATGCTCTTGAGTTCAAGGCCCAGCTGTGCTACAAAGGCGAGCGGCTCCAGTGACCAGTTGGTTTTTTGGACTAAGGGGGAGACCCTGTTCTCAAAAATACAACAAAATCAATTAAAAAGACAAAACAAACAAAAAAAACAGAGTGGAAGTTGAGGATTTCTCAATATTTCAACTTATATAGCAATAGAATCTTCAGGGAATTAAATTAACACGTTATAGTACATATATTTAAAGATAATAAAAAAGTAAGGCTTAGCAACACGACACACACACACACAAACACATCAGAAGGAACACTAAATTTTTTGCTGTGGCTGCCACTGAATTAAGCCAAGTTGAACATATGGCTTCGGTTACATGTGGGTCCAAGCCAGAGCTTCGAAAGCCAGTGTTTATGGGAGAGCCTGGAGGAGAAATGTCAACCCAAGCCCCAGAGTCCCTCCTCGCCCCACCAGGGCAGCCCAGGTCCACCTGGAGATGCATACAGCTCCCAGCCTCCCGCATCACTCCTGCACACACCGCACTCTGCTAACACTTGCAAGACTATGAGCTTCTTTTAGATTCTGTGATGAGCTTGAGGAAAGAATGAATGAATGATAAAATGATGAAACAAATGAATGGTAAAGAGAGGCAGAGGAAGGTAAGGCCTAACCACAGAAACTTATTTTTTTCCTAGGAAATCCTTGATGAAGAGCTAGGGGTGTAACTCAGTTGGTAGAGTGTTCGCCTAGCATGGATGAAGCCCTATGTTCTATCTCCAGCACCTCATAAATCAGGTGCGAGTCACATCTGTAAATCCAGCACTCAAGAGGATGAGGAATTAATGGTCACTGGTGCTGGTTCTAAGTGTTTCAGAGAACATGGAGTAGAGAGGTACTTTCCACAATTTTGTTTTACTTTCTTTGAATATATACCTATGAGTAGAATTGCTGGATCATTGGGTATTCTTATCTAGAACTTAGGTTTTTTTTTTTTAGGAATTTGTATATTGTTTCCCACAATGGCTAATTTACATTCCTACCAACAGTGGAGCATACTTTTTTATTATTTACATAATAATTTTTTTTTTTTGTCTTTTCAAGACAGGAGGGTCTCCCTGTAGCCCTAGCTGTCCTGGAGCTTGCTCCAGGCTGGCCTTGAACTCACAAAGATCTGCCTGCCTCTGCCTCCCAAGTGCTAGGATTAAAGGCTTGTGCCACCACGCCTGGGTATAATAATTATTTTATTGTTGCTTATTGTTACTAGAAGCTGTGAGCAGGTAAGTCAAAGGCTTTTGATTGAAGGAGCGACACCTACAAATTCCCCTCAGGCACTGTGTGCTTTCTTTGAAAGCCATACATAGATGAAAAAAAAATCTGGGCATGGTAGCACATGCCTTTAATCCCAGCACTTGAAGGCAGAGGCAGGCAGATCTTTGTGAGTTCAAGGCCAGCCTGGTCTACAGAGTGAGTTCCAGCCCAGCTGGGACTAAAGGGAGACCTCGTCTCAAAAAGACCAAAACAAACAACAAAAAACAGTTTTCATGCAGAGTAATCTAATTTTGTAGTTCTAAATACGTAGCGTCCAATTCATAATAATAGAGTTACTTTCTGTTAGAGGGCCAGGTAACCTTCAGAAACGTCCTGCTGGACAGTGTGTACACTTACTATTAAGAGGGACTTTTGCATTTCCCTTCCAAGTTCGTGTGTGTGTGTGTGTGTGTGTGTGTGTGTGTGTGTGTGTCTTTTTGAAACAGAGATGTATTGGTTGGTTGAGACAGCCCCACCTGGCCTGGAACGCGCTGTGTAAACCAGGCCAGGCTCACAGAGATCTGCCTGCCTCTGCCTCCTGAGTGGCTGGATTAAAGTCAAGTGCAACCATGCCCTAGTCAAGTTTTTTATAATTCTTCTTGAGGTTTTTTATTTTTGTTTTTAATATTTTATTTTATTTAATTTTGCGTATGAGTGTATTGCACTTCCTTGTCAGCGTCTCTGTCTGCTGTCAAAAGCCATATTGTTCAGATGTCCCACAGGCCTCCTACAGAGACCTGGCCACACTGCCCATGGAGCCTCGTGGGCTTCGCGCCAGGAGCTCCGTGGCAGCCGCAGCGTGGGCCACCCCTTGTTTTCTTAAAACACTGGATGCCCTTTTGGGCACATTTGCCAGTTGCCTTGGGCATCTTCTGTTTTGACCTAAGAGGGGATGCAGAATCAAGTAATTCTGAGCTGCAAATTGGGAGTGTGGGGGACACCCCCCTGACCCTCCCCAGCACTGCTGCTGCTTTGGGGGGTGGGGTGCGGAAGGCCGGTTCTCAGTTCTCTCTTTTCTTCTCCAGTTATCTGACCTTGGCTAGGTACCAGGTGTTTTCTTTTAGGCTAGAGACTCACAGAGACTCGGCCTCGGGTTTTTCCTTTCTACTCTGAGAGGCTAAAGACTTTCAGAAAGATGAGCAGCTTCCCAGGTTGCTCCCCAGGGGAGCCATTGAAGCAGAGCCTTTCTTCTCATAGAGACTGAGGCCCTTCGGTTGCTTCACCAACTCCAATTGAGCCCAGACCCACAAAAGCCAAAAGTGGACTGTCTCCAGGAACTGGGGTGGAGGGGAGGGCATGGAATGGAGAAGTGGAGGGGATGGAGAGGGGTGTCTGACATCAGTAGAAAGCTTCAAAATAGTGCTGAGTCCAACTTGGGCTTCCCAATACACCAGGGAATGGAGTGGCATGTGGGTGGGGGCCAGATCTTCTTGGCTTAAAACCAAGCTGTGCTGCAGAAGTTTGTCACCATCACAACCCACCATACAGAACTAAATTCAAGAGAACTTCAGATCTGTGACAACATACATGCCACCACTTATGTCCCTTTGGAAGAGTCAAGTGTCTCCTTAGGTTGAAAAACCACCATTATATAATTCCTTAAAATACAGTGTAAAGACATTAATTAGATCCTTGAGATATAAATAGATATTGTATGAAAAGAGTTTTAGGGTCAGAATCATGCTGGATTCAGGAAATGGCTGACTCAGAGGGAGAACAGGATGTGCTCTCAAGACTTCTCAGAATGTTAGGCCTGGTGGCACACGCCTTTAAGCCTGGCATTCGGGAGGCAGAGACAGGCAGATCTCTGGGAGTTAAAAGCCAGCCTGGTCTACATAGTTAGCTCTAGGCCGGGAGGGGCAACAGGGAGACCCTGTCTCAAACACACACACACACACACACACACACACACACACACACACACACAAAGACTTCTCAGAGCTTTCAATATATAAATATGTGCTTCAAATAACCCAGAGGGGATAAAGTATGCAGATTCTTTTATTTTATTTTATTATTATTATTATTATTATTATTATTTGGTCTTTTTGAGACAGGGTGTCCCTGTAGTCCCAGCTGTCCTGGAACTCACTCTGTAGACCAGGCTGGCCTTGAACTCACAGAGATCTGCTTGCCTCTGCCAACCGAGTGCTAGGATTAAAGGTGTGCGCCACCACACCCGGCTTATTATTATTTTTGGATGTGTATGAATGTACTGTCTGCATGTAGGTTTGTGCACCTGTGTCGTGCAATGCCTCGGAGGTCAGAAGAGGGAGTCGGATTCCCCTGGAACTGAAATTAAAGACAGTCCTCAGCCTCCATGTGGGTGCTGGGGATCGAACCCAAGCAGTCGGCATACTTAACCACTAGGCCATCTCTCCAGCCCCAGTATGCAGATTCTTAATTCCCTTTTCTTGGGAATTCCTGTTAGGTGGGACTCACCTTGGATGAGTCTTTGTTTTTTTGTTTTTGTTTGTTTGTCTCACTGTGACTGTTCTTGAACTCACAGAGATCTGCCTGCCTCTGCCTCCAGGGCCAGGATTATGTCTTCACTACCATAGCCAATAAGGCTAGCTCTTCCAGTGTTCTCTCAGGAGACTTGTGCATCCCGCCAAGTATGAAGTGCAGAAACAAGCAGTCAGAACATCCTATGCGTGGCTTTCTGTTGTTATTTTGTTTCATTGACTGATTGATTGATTGATTGATTGATTGATTGATTGATTGATTTTTATGTTTGCTTTGCTTTGTTTTGAGATAGGATTTCCCCACATAGCCCAAGCTGGCCTGGAACTCACAGTCCTAACAGTCTCTTAAGGTCTGGCATTACAGGCATATGCCACCAGATCCAGCTTGCCTTTACATGTTTTAGTAAACTGAAGCACCTTAAGAACCCAGGCAATTAGAATACGAAGATAACAGGAAGTTGGTTGGAGCTTCAGGAAACCACTCAGAAGATGGCCTCATAGAGAAACCAGCATAGCAAACGCCTGACATGTGCAGGTGAGGAGACAGATGCACCACAGAGAGAGCAGGGTCAGTGCCTTTGGTTTGCACAGTTCAAGGAAACAAAAGTAGCCTAGGTGGTTGTGAAAGATGTATGTGTGTATGAAATTATTCAAATGCTGACAGATGGATTGGAGGTCTCCTCTCCTGCTGGCCTGACGGCCTTAGCATGGAAAGTCTTGCCCAGGAGCTGGGTCACAGCAGCTCTGTTGAGATGCTGGAAATATAAGCCCAGACAGATATAATAGCAGTGAGTCACAGTAAATCAACAGCCATCATGTGTTCAGAGGGAGGCTGAAGCCGCCTAGCTAGCAGGGAGCGGGACACCCCTGTTGGGAAAAGCACAAAGTGCAGAATGTTCCAGTCAAAGGATCAGGTTTCTCAACATGGAAGCTAGAGCTGTGCACAGAGCTCAGGATTTGCTCCAAGGTCAGGGACACAAAAACCTGTCTATCTATTCCTGCCCTGGAGGGTGCTGGCCCAGCATGCCCATTCCTTCCAGGACATTGGCAAGAGTACAAAGGCCATGGGGCTCTGCTGCTTCCTGAGTAAAACTGGGTGAACAATCCAGTGGCTGTCGGGGTCCCAGCTGCCCACCCACACTGCCCCCATGTTTGTAAATTTGAATCCTGCCTCTGAGGCACCACACTTGTGAAACTTCTCCCTGAGCCATTCATAAGCTGTTGGCTCTTAAACTTTTCCAGTTTAACTGGACTGGCCAGTGCCTGAGGCCATGTGCTCAAGATCACAATTCCTTGGAAAGACAAGAGAAGGCAGGCCGTCCCAGATCCCTGACCCCCACCACTCCCAGCCTGCCCAGCTTGAGGATCCCCCTTCAGGCTGCTGCACAAACCAGTGGCAAAATACAAACCAACTTGAGCGCCTCCTCCCCACCCCCTTCACAGGCCACAGTCAAGCTTATTAAACTTGGATGACAGTAAACCAATGACTAACTAGATAATTAAAACCACAGGGCTGGAGGCCTGGGCAGTTCCCCTTTTCTGGGATGCTGGCGGCCGCTGTCCCATAGGCAAGTGCTCCTCATCCTCCCCTCTGCAAATTAGTTTTGTGACTCTGAAACCCTCTGTGGTGACCCCCACCTCTTCTCAAGGCCATTCTACTTATCCATGGCTTGGTCTTCCCTGCCTTCCCTGTCCACAGTACGGGTGGAGGAAATCTGACCCTCAGCCACATTGTAGCCCACACCCACTCCCGCCTGCCCAGAGAGGAACTTGACAGGTTTCCAACAAGCCAGAGTTATTCAGCTTCCTGTCAGACAGCCCTTGGCTCTTTCTGCTCTAAGGAACCTCTCTGCTTCAGACCCTCAGAGCCTCGAAGTTTCCCCAGGAGAGTGAGCTAGAACTTCAAAGTGCCAGACTGTACCAAGAAGCCCCTGGTCTGCTTCAAAGACTGTCCTTTTCCCAGTCCAAATCCCTGGGGTGTATTTCTCCCCATCTCTGAAACAACATAAACAGCTGCTGAAGTTTGTTCCCTAAGGCACTTGTGTTTGTACCTTAAATCTAGGCCCTGGGCCGTGCTCCACAGACATGCTCCATGGGCATCTGTCTGCCTTGAGGATGCTCTGTGGCACCTCTCCACCCCAAAGCCTCAGGCTCTGACCACCTTGCTTCCTTCCTCCTATCCAGGTACCCTGATCCCTCACCTTCAACAGCATTCCCTGTTGCACTGAGGGCAGAGAAGGGGCTAGCTAGGTGGTCCCTGGGTTTCCGTATGCACCCAAAGATCATGTACTGGAAACTTAATGCTCAATGCTAGACCTTGAATAGGTGATAAGAGCTATAATCCCAGCCCTGGGGAGGCTGAGACAGGAACCTCCTAAATTCAAAGACAGGCTAGATGACACCACAAGTTTGAGCCCAGCCTGGGTCACAAAATGAGACCCTGTCTCCAAAAAAAAAAAAAGAGGTATTAGAAGCGAGACCCTTACAAGGACTTTTAACAGCCCCTTTCCTATGATCATAACATTGGGGTTGTTGCACTGGGTTTGGGCTCTTGTTCTGGGATTTCCAGCCATGCCATGATGTAACAACACGAAGGCCCCCATCGAATGTGGCCTCCACACCCTGCACTTCCCAGCTTTCAGGACCCTGAGCCAGATAAATTTATTCTTAAATTATGTTAAATATCGTCTGTATCTGTGTGTGTATGCTTCATATGTGTGGGCATACTTTGTGGGGTCAGTTCTCTCCTTCTGCCTTTACATGGGTTCTAGAAATTCTGCCAAATGAACCTTTGGTTTTTATAAATTACCCAATCTATGGTATTTTGTTATAGCAGCACAAAATAGATGGAAACAACCGGATTATATAATTTGTCTACACTATTTTGGAATAGGTTTGTGGTTGTTTTAATTTTTTAAAATAAGATCAGTGAGATGGCCCAGTGGCTAGCAGTGCCTGCCATCAAACCTGACTCCCACAAGGTGTCCTATAACCTCTACAGGAGCCTCCTTGGTACTTGTGCACCAAAACACACACACACACACACACACACACACACACACAAATAAATATAAAAGGAAAAAAAAAAGCTAAAGTCACTTCCCATGCTCAAGATGGTGTGTTCAGGCCAAATGCATGTTGAAAAACTGCATGCATGTTCTATGTCCCATGTCACCAGGAACTGATGTTACTTAATGCTGTGTCTCATCTGCCATCTCCTCCTCTGAGCTGATAAGGACAAATCTCGCAGAGTTCAAAACTAAACTGAGTGCCTGGGCTTGGTGGTACACACTTTTAATCTCAGCACTCAGGAGGCAGAGGCAGGCAGATCGCTGTGAATTTGAGGCCAGCCTGTTCTACATAGTAAGTTGGAAGCCAGCCGGGGCTACAAGAAGACTCTGTCTCAAAACCAAGCAAATAAACAAAACGAAACAAACAAAACAAAAAAAACCCTGAAAAGTATGAAGATGTCTGCCTGTGATGTGGCCCAGGCTTTAGGCCTGTATCAGATTGCCCCACCTCCCTCTGACCACAGAAGGTGGTAGCTCTTTGCTGCAGCTGGGACCCTCTGGCTGGGACTGAGCAGGGTCAGGAAGAAGCCCAGTGTGGCTGTATGGGCAGTGGGGACCATGAGCTTGGTTTAGACCTGGGAGACTGAGGGCAATGGCCCTCTGTGCTCAGGTACACACACATACACATACATACACACATACATACACACATACATACACACATACATACACATGTACACACATACACACATACACACATACATACACATGTACACACGTACACATACAGACACACACAGACACGCACATACATACACACATACATACACACATACACACATATACATATACATACACACATACACACATACAGACACACACATACAGACATGCACATACACACACATACATGCACACATATACACACGTACACACGTATACACACATACACACATACACACATATACATACACACATACACACATACACACACATACACACATACATACACATACATACACATACACATACACATACACACATACATATACACACATACATACACACATACATACATACACATATAGACATGCACATACATATACACACATACACACATACACATATACACATGCATATACACATATACATACACACGTACACACATACATACATACACATACATACACACATACATACACACACACATACACATACACATATATACACACACGTTCCTACACACATATACATATACACATACACACATACATACATATGCACATATACACACATACATACACATATACAAACACACACACATACACACGCATATACATACACATATACATACATGATAGCTGCAAAGAAATCACCTTCCCTGCAGAGGTTGCTTTCACCAAAACACACACTCCAGTTTTTAAAATGTTATGCATAGGGCTGGAGAGATGGCCTAGTGGTTAAGAGCGCTGACTGCTCTTGCAGAGGACCTGGGTTCGATTCCCAGCACCCACATGGCAGCTAAGAACAGTCTTTAACTCCAGTTCCAGGGGAATCTGACGCCCTCTTCTGACCTCCATGGCATTGCACAACACGGGTGCACCAACGTACATGCAGACAGTACATTCATACACATAAAAAAATAAATAGGACTGGGCTGAGGCAGGGCCTCAGGAGGCTGTACAGGCCCCAGCACGTGAAGTCAGCCTTCCCTGGTGGCCATTACGACCCAGGCCCCACCCCCCTAAAATATTAAAAAAAAATGTTATGCATAATTCTGAAAGGCAGGTCCATATTGCACGTGTGCCCTGGCAGAGTTCTCATCCCTAGGGAGAAACGTAAGCTATAAACTTCATGCTCCTTTTCAGTGTTGAATTGCGACTACTCACCAGTCAAAGAAGTTATAGTCAAACCATCCATTAACAGAGAAATTTAAGCAAGAACAACACAGGCTGCTGCCAGTGCTGATGAGCGGTTTTTCATGAGAGAATGAGATGCCTGCCTGGCAGCGGTCAGTGCGATGACAACCACCAGTTTAGTGGAGGGTCAGTGCTAGGTTGGCTTGTTTATTTTAAAATCAAAGCCCACTGATCACTTACTTGAAGTGACACCAAATGGTAGCATTGTGGGAACAGAAAGAATTCAACTGCTTCCTGGCAAGTAGTGAGTATCTCACTTAAGTTTTCATTGTATTCTATTTTTCTAAGAGCTTAGATGTCACTGAGATATGAGTTTTTAGTGGAGTAGACACAGCTCAGAGGAGCTTTTCCTTGGCATCTCTTGAGCTTGCTATCCCTAAGAGGGTCTCAGGGAAACATTCAGAGCAATGAAATTAAATCGAAAGAAAGAAAGAAAGAAAGAAAGAAAGAAAGAAAGAAAGAAAGAAAGAAAGAAAGAAAGGAAAGAAAGAAAGAAAGAAAGAAAGATACAGAAACTAAATCCTGGTTGGTAGACTATCCATTGACTAGCCAGGACAGCAGGCCTGGGGGCTGCTGATTGCAGATTGAACTCCCTGGCCTAAAGGGCCCATGAGAGTCTGGGCTTTTCTGACATAGTCACTGACAATTGCCAAGAGACACTTTTGTTTGTACTCTGGATGGCCCAGCCTGTTGGATGCATCCTCTTGGTCCAGGACACAGTACACTCTGAAACTAGACTCAAATTTACAACCTCCAATTTGAAATTTTCTTCCTTCCTTCCTTCCTTCCCTCTTTTTTTTCTTGCCTTCCTTACTTCTTTCTTTTTTCCTTCCTATGTTGTTTGTGTGGTATATGTGTGTACAGATGTATGTGTGTACACGTGAGTGTGCATACCCATACATGCACATGTGGAGGCCAAACATCAACATTGAGTGTTTTCCCTTTAACATTCCCCCCACCCCTTTTTGTCTTTTTGAGACAGAGTCTCCCTGTAGCTCCAGCTGCCCAGAATTCACTGGTCTTGAATCACAGAGATCTGCCTGCCTCTGCCTCCCAAGTGCCAGAATTAAAGACATGCACCACCACGCCCAGCTCTACCTTATTTTTTGAGACAAGATCTCCTTACTGAGCGTGGAGCTTGCTGTTTCAGCTAGGCTGGCTGGACTGCAAGTCCCTGGGATCCTCCTATCTCCACAGGCCTACCCCCACCCCTAGTCCAAGCACTGGGATTACAGGATCCCACCAGGACACCCAGCTTTTTACCTGGGGGCTGAGCATCCCAACTTAGATCTTTATGGTCCTGGGGCAAGCACTTTACTTGCTGTGCTATCTTCTCGTTCCTTTGAATTTTTCTTGGGTAGTAGGCTCTACACTGCACCTGGGTTGTTCCGAGACCCCATCTTAGTCCCATCTCCTTCTCAAATGAGCAGAGTCTTTACACATCACCTCGTGTGTGGCCATTCATAATGTCAAGGCCAAGGCTTAGTTCCTGGAGGATCCCTTTCTCTATTAGGGTGCTCCAGGAAAACCAAATGAGTAGTAGATAAATGGATGGATGGGTGGCTAGATGGACGATAACACGGAGGGATTCATTGTGAGGAATCGGCTCATGGGTTTAGAGTCCCCACAGGCCATCTTCAAGCTGGAGATGGAAAGCTGGTGGTTTAATTCAGTTGAGTCCAAAGTTCTCTCTGAGAGCCAGAAGATGACATGACTCTGTCAAAGACTGGAGAGATGTCCCAGCTTAAGCCATGAAGCAAGAGAAGGAGAGAAAATGGCTCTCCCTGTGCTTTGTAGCAGCCAGATGGTCACTGGCTGAGGAAATAGCAGTTGATCTCAAGAATCAGGCTCCCAAAACAAACTGACCAAAAAAACAAAACAACAACAACAAAAAAAACAGATGGAGTGCGCACCGGCAGCCCCTCACACCAGCCAGCCGATGCGCAGCAGTTTCTGCATGTACCCACGATCGCACCCAAGTTCGCTCAAGGCTGCCCTCTACTTTGGCCTGAATTGTGTAGAATTTCAGACTCTGGAGTCGGAATACAAGAGAGCCTCAAAAGCCCCTAAAGTGACATCTGCTTACAGATTCCTGAGGCATCTGCTCCTCTGAGCCATCTAGAATACTTCGTAATACTGATTCTTAGGCTTTAACCTCCATCCAACACACACAGATTCTCATGCCCAGGAATGGCGACCACTGTTGTTACCCAACTCTTCACTTGTGTTTCTCAAGTACAGTGTTAGGTTAAAGTGACTTTCTCAAGGGTGCTCAGGCTTGGCAGGACACAAGTTAGAGTGCGGAGCTCTTGACTACGATCCAGGGCTTTATCTATAACACACAGCTTTCCATGGCACCCACAAAAAGGCTGCCAGATACTCTAGAGTGTGTGTAACTGGCATAAGAGGCACAGTCATATGCTGCCACAACCCAAATCATTTCCCCCATGTTGGCTCCCACTGAAGTTTGTCACTCTTTCTCCTTTGACACACCTTACTCTTAGTCTCTCTGGGCAAGAGATTTGATCTGTAGCTGTAAAATTCCTACAGTCCTGAGGTGAGAGAAGGTACTGTACACATGCCTAGAGATTTCCTTGCACCTCAGTTTACCTTTTTTTTTAAATGGAGAGAATGACTGGCACCCTTATGTCTTCTTTGGGGCTCTGCAAGTGGATTGAATGACCATATAAAGAAAGCCTGTGGGGGGTGGAGAGATGGTTCAGTGGTTAAGAGCACTGACTGCTCTTGCAGAGGACCTGGGTTCAATTCCCAACACCCACATGGCAGCTAAGAACTGTCTTTAGTGCCAGGTGTGGTGGCGTACACCTTTAATCCCAGCACTGGGGAGGAAGAGGCAGGCAGATTTCTGTGAGTTCAAGGCCAGTCCAGTCTACAGAGCGAGCTCCCGGCCAGCTGGGACTAAAGGGAGACCCTGCCTCAAAATAGAAAGAAAGAAAGAAAGAAAGAAAGAAAGAAAGAAAGAAAGAAAGAAAGAGAAAGGAGAGAGAGAGGGGGAGGGAGGGAGGGAGGAAGGAAGGAAGGAAGGAAGGAAGGAAGGAAGGAAGGAAGGAAGGAAGAAAAAAGAAAGAAAGAAGAAAGAAAGAAGAAAGAAAGAAAGTCTGTGAACCCCCAAGAAAGAAAAAAGTTTTCTGGAGACATCCTAAGAGTCAGAGCTCCCCTTGCCATGCATTTTAATAATCTTAATGTCAAAGTGCTTTTCTAGAACATTTGGTTGCCTCCTGTGTCTTACAGGAGGGGCTATCTAGCCCCCTCTTGGATTCTGGAAGGCTTTGAGATATTTCCTAAAGGAATTTCAGAAAGAATCCCTATTGTTCAGGAATGAACAAGATAAGAAGAAATTAGGTCCTCCCCGTCCTCTTCCTCCTCCTTTTCCTCCTCCACCTTCCTTTCCTTCCCTTCCTACTAGTTAACACTGAGTTGTCACTAGTACCAGAATTGTGCCAAACATCTCACCTGCATTATCACATTTAATCCTCATGACCACCACAGTGAAATAATATAAATCAAAATTTAAATATAAATGTAAACAAAATGTTATGAGTGTTCCCATTCCACAGATGTGGGAAATGGGGTTCAGGGAAAGTTAAAGAACTTTCCCAGATCCACACTGCACCCAGTGGAGTCTCCAGGAACAAAACTGTGTAACCAGGCTGATGATGGGCCACCATCATGAGCTTGACCTTTCAAAGTACAGTCCTCCTAGCAGGATGCCATTCCCCGGCACAGCTCAGGCAAGGCTAGCACAGGTGTGGTGGCTGTGACTTGTCTTCTTGGAGGCTGGCAGCTCGGACAGCTCAAGGACCGACCCAGCTTGACCATAGTAGACAAGTACTGAGTGTGACATAATTTGACTTGCTTATTGTTAGTTGAATCCTGTGGGAGATCATCTTAAATAGAGACAAATGGCGTGCTGTGAACTATTTGGGTTATGAAACTCTTCTTCTCCTCCTCCTGCAGGGAAGAAATAATTGTGTCATGAAAAACTGAAATCCCCAAGAAGCTGTTCCAAGGTCAGAAGAGCAACAGGGTTGGGCTGTTAGCTGTGTTGGGGAAGATTTTTTTCCCCTCAAGAATGTCCGGGGCTGGAGAGATGGCCTAGCGGTTAAGAGCACCGACTGCTCTTGCAGAGGACCCGGGTTTGATCCCCAGCACCCACATGGCGGCTGAGAACCGTCTGTAACTCCAATTCCAGGAGAACTCCAGTTCCAGGGGAATCCGACACCCTCTTCTGACCTCCGCAGCATTGCACTTGACACAGGTGCACAAACCTACATGCAGACAGTACATTCATCCAAATAAATAAATAAATAAGATTTAAAAAAAGAATGTCATACATTAAAGATTTCACACTCCCTGACATCATGTGTGTGTGTGTGTGTGTGTGTGCGAGAGAGAGAGAGAGAGAGAGAGAGAGAGAGAGAGAGAGAGAGAGAGAGAGAGAAGGATGATTTTTGGGGGGGGGTCTTTTCGAGACAGGGTCTCCCTATAGCCCTAGCTGTCCTGGAACTCACTCTGTAGACTAGGCTGGCCTTGAACTCACAGAGATCCACCTGCCTCTGTCTCCCAATTAAGGCTATATATGTCTATATATGTCTATATATGTCTATATATAGCCTTAATTCCTCATGACCCTGCCTCACCCCGTACCTAGAAAAATGTATGAATCAGTGTGTGTGTGGTGTGTGTGTGTGTATGTGTGTGTGGTATGTGTATGTGTGTGGTATGTGTGTGTGGTATGTGTATGTGTGTGTATGTTTGTGTGGTGTGTATGTGTGTGGTGTGTGTGTGTGGTGTGTATGTGGTGTGTGTGTGTGTGTACCTAGAAAAATGTATGAATTGGTGTGTGTGTGGTGTGTGTGTGTATGTGTGTGTGTGGTGTGTGTGTGTGGTATGTATGTATGGTATGTGTATGTATGTATGTTTGTGTGGTGTGTATGTGTGTGGTGTGTGTGTGGTGCATGTATGTGTGTGGTATGTGTGTGGTATGTGTATGTGTGTGTATGTTTGTGTGGTGTGTATGTGTGTGGTGTGTATGTGGTGTGTATGTGGTGTGTGTGTGGTGTGTATGTGTATGTGTGGTGTGTGTGTGGTGTGTGTGTGGTGTGTGTGTATGTCTGTGGGGTATATGTGTATGTGTGGTGTGTATGTATGTGTGTATGTGTTGTGTGTGTGGTGTGTATATGTGTATGCGTATGTGTGTGGTGTATGTGTGTGTGTGTGGTGTGTGAGTGTGTGTATGATTCACATATCAAACACTGCGAGCAGTGGATATTTGTTGGAAGCAGCAGATTATTTCACTTGTGCTGCTATAAAACAATAAGGATTGAATTGATAATTGCTGTTTATGGGTGTGGGTGTGCTGTCCTAGGTCAATAGGGGCCAGAACAGACAAAATCCTCTCTTAAGGGTCCATTTTTTTCCCTCCCCATCTGCTGTAGTCCAGAATGGGTAATTCATTGATATAAGGGAGTTTGGGCTTACAGCCCTGCCCAGACAGGGATATGAGTATCTAAAACAGAGCTCATTCACACCACTGTTCTTGGGAAAACCAGATGGGCATCTGCTAGAGCTAGAATTGCTTTGATCTATGGATTAAACATCCTGAGAGAGCATCCATTTCCCACATGTTAGTGTTAGACTGTTTGCTTCCTTTTTTTTTTTTTTTGGTCTTTTCAAGACAGGGTCTCCCTGTAGCCCAGCTGTCCTGAAACTCACTCTGTAGACCAGGCTGGCCTTGAACTCACAAAGATCCCCCTGCCTCTGCCACCTGAGTGCTAGGATTAAAGGCCTGCTTGTTCGCTTGCTTTTCACCTTTTCACAGGCTACTGTTAAGTGATTTTTAGACCCTCCCTTCGAAATTGTATTTTCCCTCTAAGAGCCTGCCCATTTCTTTGATGTAAGCACATTCTATAAAACTCTAGTTTTTCCTGGGCTTTGACTCATGTGTTATTTTTCCTCATATATGAGTCTGTACAAAGAATTCTGTCTCCTCTCTCTCTCTCTCTCTCTCTCTCTCTCTCTCTCTCTCTCTCTCTC
>VZQC01013003.1:101317-137516 GCA_009823505.1 Rhizomys pruinosus | reverse complement strand
GGCTACATAATCGGCTGATGGTGCCACTCTACCTGGATATCTCCCCGAGCCTTCTTAATGTAAAGAAGGGGGATATGTGAGGAGCTGTAAGCCTGCTCATAAAGGGTTAACTCTGAAATAGCTTCAGAGCTGTTCTCTAAAAGTGCAGGCGTGCAGAGAAGCCTCCTGCCTGCACACCTGATGTTCCGGAGGAAGCTTATCACAAGCAAACAGTTTCTGCCGGTGCAAGCAGCCCGTGGAGGAAGCTTATCGCAAGCAAACAGTTTCTGCCGGTGCAAGCAGACCGCTTGATAAACTTTTAACTTTTTACAAGAGTTACCCTCTACCCCCTCCCCTCTTCCTGCTTCTTCCCGCCTCATTGCCCTATAAATTGTACGTTTACCCCACAATAAATTGAGACCTCAACAAAGAGCTTGCCTGGTCTCGTTTCTCTCTCTCTCGCTTATCTTACAGGTTTTGGGGTCCCCCTCGGGTACCTGTTGTTACATGTCCCTGCAGGCAGGGTCATGCTGTGTTCATCCTCCCAGGCAAGACCTGTAGAATTATGTATGACTCAGTACTGAAGGTATCTCCACTGTAGAGTTCATGAGTGGAGGTCAGAGAGGCATAGGTAGAAGCCCTTACCTCATCTTAAATCAATAAGTTTAATGTTTCAGAGTAGTAAGAATGAAATTTGAAAGACCTCTGCCTAAAAACAAGCAAAAACCTACATGACATTACCTGATGAAGATGTGCCAGAGAGATGGAGGCCAGCCTGTGGCTTCCCCAAATGTAGACCCTTTCTCTTCCCCCCTAGGAGGGTCCCACACTCCTTAGCCATGATACCCAGTTCCAATCACTAAGATGGACTTGGTAAGCTTCAGCCAATCAATGGGGTCCATCATCCCAGTCCCAGTAATAGGGATGGTCACTCTCCCCAGGCTAGGAGGCCTTACAAAGGACATCTAAGAGAGAAGTTTTCTCTAACTGCATATGAAGGAGAACACACACAAATCAAAATGTGTCTAGGAGGCATCTTGTGACTATCAGGCAGGACAGTCTGAATAAAGCTGGCACCACAGTAAACTAAGAAGACGGAGAAACTGGAATGCATGCCTGCAACCCCAGAACTCTTGAGGCTAAGGCAGCCTGATGAAGACAGTTGAGGCCAACTTAAACAAAATAGTGAAATTGTATCTCAAAAGACAGGGAGGTCGGGCATGGCGGTGCACGCCCTGCAGAGACAGGCAAATCTCTGTGAGTTCAAGGCCAGTCTGGTCTACATAGAGTTCCAGGACAGCTGGAGCTACAGGGAGACCCTGTCTCAAAAAGACAAAAAGAGAGAAAAGGGGGGAGGGGAAATGAGGGGAGGAGAGTAACTCAGTTGTTAGAGCAAGAAAGAGGATGGGGGATGGGGAGAGAGAGAGAAAGAGAAATAATATAAACAGGAGAGAAACAGAGAGAGAACAGACTGGATCTTCCCTGACTTAATAAGTCACTATCCGGGGCCCTACCAAACCTCTGGATTTCTCAATTTTGTGAGATATTTTATTTTCATTTAAATTTACTTTTGCCTTAATTTTTCCCCATAAGAAAAAAAAAAACCAAAACAAACAAACCGAGCTTTGTATTCCTCAAAGCCTATCCAAGATCCCCAGGTGGTACCCCAGGTAAATGAGAAAATAACAGTGTTTCACACAATGGAAACTTACCCTCCTCAAGGAGAACTTTGTTACCTTCTCCAAGGAAGGCTGGTGTCTACCTAGCGTGGGACTTCAGTGTCACAGGCTGCTGCTGTCTTTCCTTCTGGCATCCTTAATCTATGCTTCCTGCTTTACAAGAATGTTGTGGAGGGGCTGGAGAGATGGCCTAGCCGTTAAGAATGCCGATTGCTCTTGCAGAGGACCCGGGTTCAATCCCCAGCACCCACATGGTGGCTGAGAACCGTCTTTAACTCCAGTTCCAGGGGAATCCAACACCCTCTTCTGACCTCCACAGCATTGCACAACATGGGTGCATACACCTACATGCAGACAGTACATTCACACACATACAAAAATAAAATTAAAAAAAAAAAAAAGAATGTTGTGGAACAATAAATAAGGCAGCTAAAATCTCAGCTACTCCGTTAATATTCCTGTCCTGGGAAGTACAGGAGGAAGGACTCACCCCACAATATTTGCCTCATATCTTTTTGGTACCTCGAGCAACCAGTGTGGCTGCCAACTCTCATTCAAGTACATGACCACCCACATTAATCTGGATTGTGTTACTAAGGGAAGGGGAGAGAGTGGATCCTGGGTAAGCAACTGGCAGATTCTGCCCCACCCTACTTCACAAACAAGCTTGGCTCCTACACTCAGATCTGCAGCTCGGTGCCTCCTCCAAACATACCTGAAGTTCTGGCAGTAATGACTCAGTGCTAGCTGTTAACATCAAAGCTAAGATTCTCTGGCAGAGTCCCTGACTAACTTCTTCTAGTCTTTCCACTTAAAGCCACTCACCGAACATCTGTTGTCTTTAATTAGACCTCAGCAGTCTTTCATCCCCACTTCTAAGCCAGTCATGGTGGCATCCATTGATAATCTCAGCATGAAAGGAGGCCGAGGCAGGAAGATCACAGGTTTGGGTTAGCCTGGATGTCACAGAGACCCTTGTTTCTCCTCTGGCCTGCCCCAGCCAGAGCCCACTCTCTACCTCTGTTTGCCTCTCTCTCTGGAACTACACTTATCCCAGTGCAGATTGCTCTTCAGTACCTAGCTTCTCACTGCCCTTTGGTGTTAGTTGGACAGGCCAGTTTACAGTCAGCAAGCTGGGTGGATGCTGGCCTCTAAGTATCAAGGATGACAGAGCATGTTTTTTATTTTTAAAATATTTTATTTTGGGGGCTGGAGAGATGGCCTAGCGGTTAAGAGCACCGACCGCTCTTACATAGGACCCGGGTTCGATCCCCAGCACCCACATGGCGACTGAGAACCGTCTGTAACTCCAATTCCAGGAGAACTCTAGTTCCAGGGGAATCTGAGACCCTCTTCTGACCTCTGCGGCATTGCACGACATGGGTGCACAGACCTACATGCAGATAGTACATTCATACATATACAAAATAAATAAATTAATTAATTAAATTAAAAAATAAAATAAAATATATTATTTTTATTTTATGTGTATGAGTGTATTGTCTGCATGGGTGGAAGTGAGCCTGTGTATGCAATGCCCGTGGAGGCCAGAAGAAGGTTTGGGATCCCCTGGAACTGGAGTTTCAGATGGTTGTTAGCTGTCGTGTGGATTCTGGGAATTGAATCTGGGTCCTCTGCAAGAACAGCCAGTGCTCTTAACTGCTAACCCATCTCTCCAACCCAGAGCATTTGGGGTGGGTGGGGGGATGAGGAGGGGGACAGGAGACTGGGTAAGCTGAGAGGGATGATCTCCTTTGTATCTCTCAAGGCCTTCTGACCCCCCACTATGCACTGAGGGTCCCACAGACAGCCTTGTAACAACGGAGCTGCACAAATCAGTCAAACAATGAAGGGAATTACTGTCTCACTAGAGTCAAAACATCTGTTCCTCCCACATCACCTGGGCAAAAGCTGAATAGTCAGAAGAAAACAATGTCTGCCAACAAAGCACATTACCTTGGGTCCTCAAGTAGAGAAATTCTTCTCCAAGTACACACCTTTCATTGGCTTGAATGTTCTCATCTTGATTTTCATTATAATTTGAAAGCTATTGTAACTCATGATTTTACATTGTCTTTTCAAACTAAAGCAGTTGTGAATAATTATTCCTGATTATAATGCTTTTTTGTTGTTAAGTTTTCTGAGGACTAGCTAAACTGCTTTCAAACATATGTTAAACTAAATCTATAAGACCACAACTTTGGATTCATCCAACTTGGCTTGATACTGAGTTTTTAAATTTTGTTAATTGATCCAGTTGTCTACTTTATTAGGAGTGCCCACAATAGATTTTTAACTAAAAGATTGTCATATCATGGGGGGGACGGGGGCATAGGCTCTTGTCTTGTTATTAATGGCTAAGGAATAAATAATGAGAAGGTCGCTGTCCAAGAGGCTATTACCATGTCCAAGGCAGGTAAAGAAACATCAGAGGAGGGTGTCCACCTGTGCTTTTTAATTTCCAAGGAAAGACAATCACACTGCAGTTGCAATTCACGCTGCATTAAGCAGCACTTCAATCTCCAGAGAAAAGCAGTGTGACAGAGCAGGTATACTTTGCTGCTGAGCTGCCATCTTCTCAAGGATCCTTACAGAAAGGGTCACTAGGGATGGCACAAGCTCCCTAGCACCAGAATGCAAGGACATTGGGGGACTGAGGGGTATGAGAGGACCAGTCTTTTGAGAGCCTCAGAGGACTTGCTGAGAAGCACTGACACCCAAACAGACAGGGCCAGTCCTAGAAAAGTCATTAGAAGAACTTTAGGTGGGAGTGGAACCTGCTTCTACCACGTATGTGGGGATGGAACCTGCTTCTACCGCGTATGTGGGGATGCAACCTGCTTCTACCGCGTATGTGGGGATGGAACCTGCTTCTACCGCGTACGTGGGGATGGAACCTGCTTCTACCGCATATGTGGGGATGGAACCTGCTTCTACCTTGTACGTGGGGATGCAACCTGCTTCTACCACATACGTGGGGATGCAACCTGCTTCTACCGCGTACGTGGGGATGCAACCTGCTTCTACCGCGTACGTGGGGATGCAACCTGCTTCTACCGCGTATGTGGGGATAGAACCTGCTTCTACCGCATATGTGGGGATGGAACCTGCTTCTACAGCGTATGTGGGATGGAACCTGCTTCTACCGCGTATGTGGGGATGGAACCTGCTTCTACCGTGTTATTACGGACAAGCCAGACCTCTGGCAGTCTGCTGCCGGGGGTTACAGCACCCCTGTGGGCAGCTGACCAGTGACCCTGGCAGCCATGAAATCCAGGGTGGGCCTCTGAGTCTGGGCAGCTGACCAGCTCATCTCTGTGAGACTCTGCACTGTCCTTAGAGCCTCCTTTCTCCCAGTTAGCCATGGTCTGGTTTTCCCTCCTGCTGTAGCATTTGCCCAGGGCCTCCTGAGCCACAAAGCTACAGGAATTGTACATGTCATTTTACACATAGTGTACATTCCATCTTTCACAGCTTGCTGTGTAGTACTGGACAAGTCACCTAACCTCTGTGTTTCAGTTGTCACAGCTGGAAAATGGACATACCGAGAAGATGCACCTCCTGGGAGTGCCAATAAGCTTCCATTAAAACTCTGGAGAACAAATAGTGCTGGCTGGTTGGTGACCAGAGCTCCATAAAGATTGGCTATCACTGTGAGCCATTTCTCCAATTTCACTGTCTCCCTGGATTTCCATCTCATGGAAACACAATCACCTCTCAAAACACAGGACAAAGACGGTAAGAAAACATTCCTGGGATCCCTTCATTCTGTTAATAGTTCTTAAAATATCAGAAGATCAGGTGGAGTGTGTGTGTGTGTGTGTGTGTGTGCGCGTGCGCGTGTGTGCCTGGTGTATGTATGTATCTGTGTCTGTGTGTATCTTTCTGTCTGTCTGTCTGTGTGTCTATACGTTTCTGTGTGCCTGTGTGCCTGTGTGTGTTTATCTGTGTCTGTGTATTATTCTTTTAATGATACAACACCTATGTCTATGCTGATTGGGTTATGTTTTAATCTAACAGTAAAGTAAATCAAATTTAACTATAAGCATTCAGGAGGTTTGGTAACATGTGGCTAAAATGTAAATAAAGCTATCCTGGGTCTAGTTCCTTTGTGGTGACTGACTGTTGTCTCAATGAAGTTTGCTGAGCTTTTGTTTGTTTTCTTGGTTACAGCAGAAAGTAATGTAAGAGCCTCCAGATTCTCCCACATGGAGATGATAGATGGATGCCAAATTCACTCTGCAGAGGCCTCACTTTGGCTTCTCTTGTCTGCACAGAATGTAATTTCATGCACATAGAAGACGGTCCATTAGTTCTTGGCAAGGAAAATTAAGTTTTCCAAACTTGCTGTCTCTAACAAGCCTCCCCCCATCTCATACACAAAACCTTGCTGAAAGCAAGACTGCAATTTGTGCGGAAGAGGATCAAACCCCTCCATAACTGCCTTGCTGTAATCCTGACCGTTACTCCCATGATGCCCATGGACTTTGATTTGAATATGTCATTAAGTTCCAATGTACAACCCACAGTAAAAATCTCTCCCTCCTTTTCAGGAGAGGGGCATTTTTATTTCAAAATCATGTAGTAAAGGCATTGGAAAGTAAGTTGCCAACTTCTGCACCTCTGGGGAAGACATGCTCCTTCCTTCCCACCCCCAATCTCCTTCCCACCCCCAATCTCCTTCCCACCCCCAATTTTCCCCTGTCACTATCTGCGTTGGAACCTGAGAGCTTCCTAGGTCAGGGTGCAGCTGAAAAAGAAGCAAAGTTCAGCTTCTCTCTGTCACAGTGGGGAAATGAGCCAGGCCATGTGGATGGCGTCAGACCCTCGGTGGGATCTGCCCCCTGGGCTCCTGGGGGGAGAACCAGCATGGACTCTGACCTAAATGTGCTCCTCAAGGAAGACTCCTTCACACGGGGAAACCAGTCCTTAGTGGAAGGTGTTGCGGCACTGAGGATCGATATTTACCAGCAACCAGCATTTTGGAACATGGTTACCATGGAAATGTTGTCAGCCCCAAGTGACTGTCATGAGGTGAAAAAATACTCTTAAAATAAATGAAACCAGAAAAGGTATATTTATAAACCTCTTCCCAAACACCTATCTGTTCGCAGGGTAGATATGTTCTGTAAACTAGAGAACCTCAAAAAAACTAGGGAAATTTCATGACATAGTATTTTTCTTGATTTCAAAAACTCTGAGGCAAATGTGATGATACATGCCTGTGATCCTAGCCCCTGAGACTGAGGCAAGAGGTCGAGAGTTCAAGGCCTGCCTGGACTACATAGACCATGTCTCAAAAAAAAAAAAAAAAACACTCAAAATACATAAATAAAAAAAAAAAAACCCACACCAAAACCACCCCACAATGAATGGCTCCTCTTACTAGGGACTGAGCCTACAATGCCACAGATGCTGAGCCGGCACTCTGCCATCGTGAGCTGCTATGCCCAGCTGAACTCAGCTGGGGCCTTGAACCTGTGCACTAAACTCACTCAACCAGCTTGTTCAAAATTTGTAAAATGGTCTTGATTGGAACTAAAAACACATTTTTTTTTTTAGTATTTTTTTTGAGACAGGGTCTCCCTTTAGTCTCAGCTGGCCTGGAGCTCACACTGTAAACCAGGCTGGCCTTGAACTCATGGAGATCCGCCTGCCTCTGCCTCCCCAGTGCTGGGATTAAAGGCATGCACCACCACACTTGGCACTAAAGACCGGTCTTAGCCGCCATGTGGGTGCTGGGAATCAAACCCAGGTCCTCTGCAAGAGCAGTCAGTGCTCTTAACTGCTGAACCATCTCTCCAGCCTCAAACATAAATTTTATGTCCAAGTTGTTCAAATTATTTTAGAGGAATCAGTATATAATCTGTAATATTTTTGCACCATAGGAAAAAGATTTCAGCTACACAGATAAAAACAAAACTTGGAGCCGGGCGTGGTGGCGCACACCTTTAATCCTAGCACTTGGGAGGCAAAGGCAGGCAGATCTTTGTGAGTTCAAGGCCAGCCTTGTCTACAGAGTGAGTTCCAGGACAGCTGAGACTACAGGGAGACCCTGTCTTGAAAAGACCAAAAAAAAAAAAAAAACCAGAAACAAACTTGGACACATACTTGCCTTGCTCCTGGGAAGCCCCATTCCTTGCTTGTTTCCTTACCTAACAGAATGAGAGTTTTATTTAGAGCACCAATTTGCCCCCAAAGCACTCAATTTTATAACCTCCCTTATGGTAAGAGGTGGACATATGACATAGTCCTGGCCAATGTTATATCAAAGTCCCTGGATAGGAGAATATCAGAGACCATTCTGCATGGTCTCATGGTTCTGTGAGTCTGTGACCAGAAGAGCTGACCACCTTTCCTTTGACTGTCTTTCCAAGGAGGTTTGTTTGGCACACAGCCTTGGAAGACAGAGACACCATGTCTCCAGAACAAAGGGAAGTCTCGCTTAGAAACTTGGAAGACAGATAACATTTTCCAAAGCAAAGGGCAGGCCTACAAACTGCATGTGATGTAAGATTCAGGGTCCATTAGCTCCAGTTCCTGTCCTGTGAGGAAGCACGGCATAGACAAGCACTCCTGTAGGCCATCCCTGTGGGTCTTCAGGGAAAGGGATACGCCATAAGCATGCCGCTCACTGCGTTCTGATAACAAAGCCCAGGAGTCTCAAGATTTCTCTTTGCATCCATGAAACCAGAGCAGGCTAACTCATTAGCTTTAAATAGGGGGAGAGTCTCTGGCCCCTCATAGTTCTTGACAGGATATTCTAGAACTAAAAAACAAAGCTGGACAAAGCTTCGTTTGCCTTTCTCCTTTCTTCCCACCTTCATGGACATACGCCTTCTTGGGACCCTGTAGTGGCAGCATGGGATCAGGAGCCATCGGCCAGCTTAGCAGGCTAATAAGGAATGTAGGCTTCTGATACAGAGTTCTGTACTGGCCCTGAGGGCATGATTTCAGGCCTCTTGTCCTAAGAGGCCAACGAGTTCCTACTTATTTACTTCTGAGTAGTTTTTCTTTAATTTTTTTAATTTTTAATTTTTTTTATTTTTGTATGTGTATGAACGTACTGTCTGCATGTAGGTTTGTGCACCCATGTCGTGCAATGCCACAGAGGTCAGAAGAGGGTGTTGGATTCCCCTGGAACTGGAGTTCTCCTGGAATTGGAGTTTACAGATGGTTCTTAGCCACCATGTGGGTGCTGGGGATCAAACCCCGGTCCTCTGCAAGAGCAGTCGGTGCTCTTAACCGCCAGGCTATCTCTCCAGCCACTTCTTTAAATATTTTTACATTGTGTGTGTGTGTGTGTGTGTGTGTGTGTGTGTGTGTGTGCCACAGCATGCATATGGAGGTCAGAGGAAAGCTGACAGGAGTCAGTTTTCTCCTACAGTGTGGGATCCAGGGACCCAAGACAGGTCATCCACCTTAGTAGCAAGTGCCTTAACTTGCTGAGCCATCTTGCTAGTTCCCATCTAAGTAGTTTTTTTTTTTAATATTTTTTATTTTATGTGTGTAAGTATATTGCCTGCATGTGTGTAATGCACCCATGTTGTGCAATGATGGAAAGGTCAGAAGACAGCATCAGATCCCCTGGAACTGAAGTTATCGATGGTTGGTAGCCACCATGTGGGTGCTGGGAATCAAACCCCAATCCTCTGCAAAAACAGACAGTGCTCTCAACTGCCAGTTCATCTCTCCAGCCTCCTAAGTAGTTTTTAATCAAATGCATTCTTAAAGTTTGTTTCAAACACAGTAATATGATGACTATAACAGTAATTGCTTGAAACATGTTTAATTGAGGGCTAGTATGTTGTTACCTTTCCAAATTAAAGGTTATTATATCTATTATATAATATATTATAGTGAGAGTATATATATATATTCCACAATATAGCCCAGGGTGGCCTCAAACTCAACAATTCTTCTGCCTCTGCCTGCTGAGATTATAGCTATGCACTAGCACTAGTGGCTCTTTGTATCACTTATTGCCTAATGCAAATTACTTTGGGAAAGATATAGATAAGAAAATTAATTCAGGGCCAGGCATGGTAGCCCATGCCTTTAAACTCAGCAGTGGCAGGTGGATTTCTGTGAGTTCAAGGCCAGCCTGAGATCAATAACATCTCAGTTTTGCTCCCAATGACCACAGATCGATTCATAACACTGGACTCTCTCAAGGGACTACTCAACCTCAGATGCCAGTTCCTTAGACAGCACAAGAAGTGACAGCTATAGTCAGAGGACATCTCTGAATACTGTGAACAGAAATGATTTTTGTCACATTTGATAAACATTAAAACTTATAACCAGAGAACAAATAATTAATATATAAGATAAGAATGTAGGAGAAAGCTGGGTGTGGTGGCTCACGCCTTTAATCCTAGCACTTGGGAAGCAGAGGCAGGTGGATCTCTGTGAGTTCAAGGCCAGCCTGGTCTACAGAGTAAGTTCTGGGCCAGCTGGGGCTATAGTGAGACCCTGTCTCAAAGATACCAAAAAAAAAAATGTAGGAGAGAAGTTTATGCCAGTTATGTTCATGCCAGAAACCCAACAAGCAAGAAGCCCAGTGCACAGTAGGGTAAATAACAGTCCACCTTAGTGTATCTTCACTGAATGGCTTTAAATTTTTGTTGCAAAAACAGCTGTAACACATGTTCTTGGTATGAGCCCTGCTTATGAATCTATCAAAACCACAGTAAGGGGGCTGGAGAGATAGCCTAGCAGTTAAGAGCACTGACTGCTCTTGCAGAGGACCTGGGTTCGATACCCAGCACTCACATGGCAGCTAAGAACCATCTGTAACTCCAATTCCAGGAGAATTCAAGTTCCAGGGGAATCCAAGACCCTCTTCTGAACTCCACAGCATTGCACGACACGGGTGCACAGACCTGCATGCAGACAGTAAAATCATACACATACAAAAATAAATAAAAATTTTAAAAAAAGTCAGCCTTAAAAAGAAAACCACAGTAAGAAGGAGCTGGAGAAATGGCTCAGCAGTTCAGAGCACTTACTGCTCATCCAAGTTTGGGCCGTTCCCAACTGCATGTCACTCCTGTTCGAGGAAACCAACATCCTCTGGCCTCTGTGGGCACTGGCATGCACATGGTGCACATAAACTCGTGCAGGCACACACTCCTACACATACACAAAAATAAATCTGTAAAAGTAAACAGTGAGATATTACTTCATACCAATTAGGATATCTAAAAAAATTTAATTGGTTTGTGTGTGTGTGTGTGTGTGTGTGTGTGTGTGTGTAGTACATGTGTACAGGGTGTGCACACAGAACCAGAGGAGAGCATTGGTGTCTGATTTTGTCACTCTCTGTCTCATTCCTTCAGCACAGGATCTTGTCACTTTTCTAGAACTCATGGTTTGGGTTTGGTTTTGTGTGGAGGTGGTTGTTGTTGGCATTGCTTTCCTAGCAAGTTCCATTGATCTGTCTTGGTACACGCACCCCCATGCTGGGCTCGTGGATGTGCATAAGCACAGCTTCTAGGTGTGTGCTGAGTCCTGAACACAGGTCCTCCTACTTGGGCAGCAAGTCCTTTTAACCCCTGACCCATCACTCCCACCCTGGCCCTCTTTAATAGAGAACAATAAGCATTTCTGGGGATGTGGAGATAGTAGAATCCTCACGTACTGCTCATAAGAATGTAAAACAATGAAGCCACTGTAGAGAATACCACCCTGTCCCTCAGAAAACAAGCACAGAATTGCCATATAACATACTGATTCCACCCCTGGTTATGAGAAGAACTGAAAAGGACTCATGTAGAAGCTTGTTCATCAATGTCCATAGCAGTGTCATTATCAATACTCAAAGGTGGAAGCTGTCCCACTGTGCATCGGCAGTTAAATGGATAAACAAAATGTGGAAAATACTTAAAGGGGAATATCATTCAGCCATTAAGAAGAATGAAATTTTTGTACATGCTAAGACATAGATGAGTCTTTTTTATATTACTTTTTTATTTTTTAATTTTTTAAATTAATTTTATTTATTTCTGTATGTGTATGAATGTACTGCCTGCATGCAAGTTTGAGCAGCCATGTCGTGCAATGCCACGGAGGTCAGAAGAGGGTCTCAGATTCCTCTGGAACTGGAGTTCTCCTGGAATTGGAGTTTCAGACGGTTCTCGGCTGCCATGTGGGTGCTGGGGATCGAACCCGGGTCCTCTGTAAGAGCAGTCGGTGCTCTTAACCGCTAGGCCATCTCTCCAGCCCTATTACTACTTTTTAAATTTTTTATTTATTCTTGTATGTGTATGAATGTACTGTCTGCATGTAGGTTTGTGCACCTGTGGAAGTCAGAAGAGGATGTTGGATTCCCCTGGAATTGGAGTCAAAGCTGGTTCTCAGCCACCATGTCGGTGCTGGGGATCGAACCTGGGTCCTCTTCAAGAGCAGTCGGAGCTCTTAACTGCTAGGCCATCTCTCCAGCCCCCTTTTTTTTATTATTTTATGTATATGAGTGTACTGTCTGCATGTAAGTAGGTGCACCCATGTTGTGCAATGCCATGGAGATCAGAAGAGGGTGTTGGATTCCCCTGGAACTGTAAAGATGCTTCTTAGCTGCCATGTGGGTGCTGGGAATCAAATCTGGGTCCTCTGCAAGAGCAGTCAGCACTCTTAACCACTGAGCCATTTCTCCAGCTCCAGATGAGTCTTGAAAACATCACAGAAAGTAATTAAGCCAGACACGAAAGGACAAGTGCCTACATTTGTATGAGAGATTCGGAGTGATCAAATTGATAGAGACAGAAACTAGAGTGATATTTCGAGGCGCTAAGGGATGAGAGGAAAAGGAGTTATTCCTAGTAGGATACAGTTTCTGTGTGTATAAAGTCTAGAAATTGTGATGGTATTCCAACACCAAAAGTGTGTTTAATGCCAATGAATTTCACAGTAAAAATGGTTAAAATCAACCCCTGAATGTGGTGATGCACACCTTTAGTCCTAGCATTCAGGAGACACAAACAGGTATCCACTCTGTGAGTTGAAGGCCATCCTGGTCTATATAAGTAGTTGCAGGACAGCAACAGCTTCAGGGAAACACTGTCTCAAAAAAAAATGTTAAAATGATAATTTTTATCACAATAAAAATATCTGGGGTTGGAAAGATATCTCAGAAAGTAAAGTATATAAGCACAAGACCTGAGTTTGAGCTCCAGAATCCAGGTAAAAACAAACAAAACAGGCATGGTGACATGTATGGATAAGTCCTGGAGAAGAGGACACAGGAGGATCTGAGGCTGGCTGACCAACCTAGGCTCCAGGCCCAGGCCAGCGAGAGACCCTGTCTCAAACCCAAGGCAGACAGCTTCTGAGGAACAACACCCAAGGTTGACCCCACTACCACTGGCATGCACACATATGTGTATGTGCAACACACACACACACACACACACACACACATTCATGAAACCCTTAAAACCCCAAACAGTGAGTTCTGTTTCTATGAAGAAGAGAAAACAGAACAAATTTTAGCAGTACTTGTGGGTTTATTTTGCTTTGTCCTTCTTTTGCTGCGGCCCTGCCTGCTGGTGCTGAGTTGTCCCCCTCTGGCCAGAGCTCAGGAAGGAAGGTCCAAGTGGTGATGCACCTCAGGAGTGGCTCCCTCAGCTGGGACGCTCCTCATCCAGCCCTTGTATTCCAGGCCTTCATTTCCTGGGAGGAGAACGCTGGTGCTGCCTGCCACTCCTGAGTCTGTGCTGAGCCGGAATTTATTGATGGAAATAATTTAGGATTCCTTCCATTCCTATCATCTGCTTATTTTCCTTCCTGTATGTTTCATAGCATGGCATAGAGATTTCTGATTCAGCAGTCAAAATAGTCTCTGCTGTAGTTCCCACTTCATCATGACCTACTTGATACCCAGCTACTCTTTCTGGCATTCAAAGTTCAAATTTCAAAAAAAACTATTTTCTGCAACTAAAGGATGTGTGCTGGATAGCTTTAGTGTCAACTTGACACACCTGGGTTGAGGGAGCCTCAATTGGGGAATTTGCTCCATTGGATTGGCCTGTGGCCACATCTGTGGTGTATTGTCTTGATTGTTGAGCAGTGACAGTATAAGAAGGCAGGCTTGGCATGAGCCAGAGAGCAAGCCAGTGGCAAGCCAGTGGACAGCATTCCTCCATGGCCTGTGCTTCAGCTCCTGCCTCCAGGTTCCTGCCCTGAGTTCTTACCTTGGGCTCCCTGAGTGATCAACTGTGACCCAGGAGATGTAAGCTGAATAAACCCTTTCCTCCCCAAGTTGGTGTCGGTCAGAGTGTTTTGTCACAGCAATGGAAGACAAACTATTGAACAGAAATTGCGTACCAGAGAGTTGGGTGTTGGCTGTGAAGAACCTGACCATGTGGATGTTTGAGAAGTGTGAAAGACTTGAGACTTGTGGCTGAAAGGCTGTTGACTATTGTAAGCGAGCTTAAAGGGAAGCTGAAGAAAGCATGGCTGCAAAAATGTAGTTCCAGGAGAAAATAAAAGACTTTAGTCAGCAACCGGGATGATATTTGATAAAGAGTCTGGCAGCAGTTTGCCCACAGCCCAAATGCTTTGCCTGATGCTAAGTTGAAAAGCAAGACTGATGTCTTTGGCGGAGGATATTTCAAGACAGCCTAATGTAGAAATGGTGGCGTGGCTTTAAGTGTGTGAATATTATCACAGATCTACAGTGAAAAGAGCAGATGGGGCCAGAAAGAAATGCAAAATGTACAGTTTGGATCTGTATAACTGCACTAGGAAGATTAAAGGTGGGGGCCAAGGCATGTGAAGGAGAGGTTGGATCTGAAAACCACTGCACTATGGAAGATTAAAGTGAGGCCAAGGCTTGTGAAGGAGAGTTCCTTTGATAAGGAGATAAAGTGATTAAGGAGGGCTCGAGATTTACAAGGTAAACAGAAGAATCAGTACCTTCGGGGGCAAGACCACACCCAGCCAATCCTCCAGAAGCAAACGAGGGCAGAGAAAAGTTGCAAATGTGGTTAAGTAGGAGTCAGATTCGAATTTGCGCCAGATTCGGCAATTTCATTCACGGTGCTGGCTTTAGAGGTATGAAATTCGCAAGAGTGAAGGGGTCATCAGTTCTTCTCCACAGTTTCAGAGAGCCAAAGAGGCCAGGCAGAGTACAGCAGGGTGTCCCTTGAATAAAAAGGCCCTGATAGGCCATTGAAGCTGTGAGGATGAAGCCTGGTTGGCAGCAGGGACCCCAAGAAGACTTTCAAGATGCCAGACCTGTGAGATATTTGCCAAGGAGAGCTGCATACGGGGGTACCAGCCTAAGAAAGAGATGTATGTTGCAAGCAAAGCTGGAAGAGCTGAGCCGTATAGCCCTTTGGAAGTCAAGTCACAGAAGTCACACGTGGAGCTACAGGACTTGGCGTTTGCCCTGCTGGTTTTTGGTCTTGTTTGGTCCAGTGTTTCCTCACTATGCCTGTATTCCCCCTTTTGGAATGGGAATGTGTATTCGGTTCCACTGTACATTGGGAGTATGTAATTGTCTTTTGATTTTACAGGAGCTTAACAGTTAAGAGATTGGCCTGAGTTCTCAGAAGAGACTTGGACTGTGGACTTTGAATGGCATTGAGACTGGTAAAGACTTATGGGACTTTTAAGGTTGGAGATTAAATGCATTTTGCATTTTATATGGTCAGAGAGCCTATGGGGGCCAGGGAGTTGAACATGGTGGTTTGAATGTGTGTCCCCCATAGGCTCTAGGTATTCAGACGTTTGTCTCCAGTTGGTGGCGCTGTTTTTGGAGGTCTTGGGGTGTGTGGCCATGCTGCAGGAAGTGTGTCACTGGGGGCAGGCTTAGTGAGCTTAACAAGCCTCGTGGTCTACAGTTGCTTCCTCTCTGCTTCCTGTGCTCTTTGCGAGATGTGACCCTCTGTTTGCTGCTCCGGATCTGGCCGCCATGCCTCCCGCCACAATGGACTAATTCCCTGGAACCGCCAATCGTAAGCTCAAATAAACTCTTCCTTTTATAAGTTCCTTGGTCTGGTGTTTTATCACAGCAACAGAAAAGTGACTAATACAGGATGTATCTGGGGACAAGGATGGGAAAAGATAGTGGCAGGAACCCGATACAGACCCCTAAAAGTGGCCATCCTAGGTCCGCCCAAAGCCTCCCATCCTTCCTCCTTCGAAGGCTCTCAAGCGCACTGTCTTCACTTCCCATGCCTCTTCTTCCTCTTCGTTTCCCATGCTTCTTCTTCTTCCTTTTCATTTCCCATGCCTCTTCTTCCTCTTCATTTCCCATGCTTCATCTTCCTCTTCATTTCCCATGCCTCTTTTTCCTCTTTGTTTCCCATGCCTCTTTTTCCTCTTTGTTTCCCATGCCTCTTCTTCCTCTTCATTTCCCATGCCTCTTCTTCCTCAGTCTCATTTCCTTCCTATGAAATCCCTGGATGCACCTCCAGATGCTTTGCTGGTGCTTGTCACAGTGTAGTGTTAGGGGAACTCAGCGAGACTGCTCCCAACTCCTACAAGACTCCACCAGTGAGCTTTCTTCCCCACTTCAGTTGGCATCAAGAGTCTGGATCAGGAAGCTGGGTGTGGTAGTGCATGCTTTTAATCCTAGCACTCCAGAGGCAGAGGCAGGTGGAGCTCTTGTGAGTTCAAGGCCAGCCTGCTCTACATAGTGAGTTCCAGGCCATCAGGTGCTATAGGGAGACCCTGTCTCAAAAAGACTGCCTGTACCCCCAAAAAGAGTCTGGAGCAGAGACTCCAACTCAGTGTGCCAGCACTTGTAGATGCCCAGAAGATAATTCTGAGTAGACCCACAGGCCACACTTCAAAATACCAACAGGTGAGGAAGCAGTGAGACATTTCTGTGCCTGACTGTGGGAGCCCCAAAGCGCTGAGAGAGCTTAGGAAAAGGACAGCAGTGAGAGGGTACAGAAGGACCTACCTGTTGGCAGAGGGCCCTAGGCAAGTACCTTAGCTTCACCCATGTCAGGTGACTATGGCATTATCCTCTCTACACGGTTGAGATGATGTGTGGAAACCCCTTGGTGCACAATCAGCATTCAATACATGACACCTAATGCTATTCTTATTATTCTAGATTTTTTTGATTCCTAGAAAAGGAATCACTGGAACAGGCAATCTTCTTAGAGTTACTAAATGTTGCCTGTAGAAATTGGGTGTACGCTTTTCCTTTAGGCTGATGGTGGGAGATCAGGACTCCAGTGTGTATATTACACCTGGTTCTGTGCAGGACATGTACTTTAACCACTGATTATTTCCCCCTCTTCCTCACTCTCCTTCCCCTCCTCCTCTTTTCTCTTCCTCCTCATCACACACACACACACACACACACACACACACACACACACACTCATACACTGTTCTAAAATTTCCTTTAAAGTAATGTTTCTTCCCAGGAGACCCAATTGCAGTGCAGTTTTCTGGAAATACAGAGCCTGGGCCTCACCACATGTCCCTCCCCTCAGCTTATTCACCTAATAACCTCTGGCCTAGAGTCAGGAGAGTTGGCAGGTCTGGGGCATCACAGAATGGCAAGGCCAGAAGGGTGGCAATAGGGGTCCTGACAGCTAAAAAGCATATCAGGAGACCGAGGACACTCAACACAAGGAAAGCAACCCCAAAGCAGTGGTTAGGTTGCCCTCGGAGCCCAGGGAAGGGAGTGGCTGCCCCATCACCTGAGCTGGCTCACGTTGGAAGGCAGGCAGCAGGGGTATGGACCGAGGGCCTTGTGAGATCTCACACACAGTTCTGTGTTACTGGACAGAAAGAAACACTCGAGAATGCAGATTGTCTCTGCTGTGTCTGTTCCTCTTGGCATGGAGCTGATACCAGAAGGCTGCAGTTTATGCTGGTGAGTTCCAAGCTGGTGAGTGAGCTACTCTGGAAGCTGTTCTGAGATCTCAGCTTGGAGTGATTCATTAAAATGTTTTCTCCATGAAAATCCTCCTTCCTTGATTATAGTATTACATGGCTGTATTGCTCTTGAAAACAGGGTTGTTTTTAAGCAAGCTGAAACCCTCTACCATTCCCACCATACATTTTCCTACCATAATTAAAATCTACTTTTTTGAAGAATTCCTTTGAGAGATTCATATTTATGAAATAAAACTTCATTTTGGCTTTCCCTAAATTCTCATTTATGGCAAAACTTCTTTTTTTTTTTTCCTGAGACTTCAAAGCAGTTTCTGGCCAGTTCAGAATATAAACATCACATTGGAATCCAAATTGGAAACCAAAGAGAGCTGGGAAGATGGCTCAGTAAGAAAAATACTCACTGCATAAGCATAAGGACTTGTGTTCAAGTCCCCAGGACCCATGTATAACCCAGGCAGCATGATGCTTTTCTGTAACCCCAGCACTGGGACATGGAGACAGGCAGATGCCCAGAGCTTCCTGGCCAGCCAGTCTTAGAGAAATAAATGGAGAAATACAGGTTCAGTGAGAGACCCTCAGGTAAAAAATAACATGAGGAAGCAGTTAAGGAAGACATCTGATGTCAGCCTCTGGGCTCCAAACATGCCCACACGGTTGATCAGGCATGCATGCAAGTGCACACACACACATATACCACTTAAAAAATTTCTGGTTCAGGGCCAGAGAGATGGCTCAATAGTTAAGAGCACTGGCTGCTCTTACAGAGGACCCTGGTTCAATTCCTAGCATCCACATAGTGGCTAATAGCCATTCCAGTTCCAGGAAAATCCAATGGCCTCTTCTGCCTCTTCTGACCTCCACAGACATTGCACAACATGTTTGCACTTACATACATGCAGGTAATACACTCATACACACACATACACACACACACAAAATTAAAAATAATAAAATAGTGCCAGGCAGGATTGGCACATGCCTTTAATCCCAGCACTTAGGAGGCAGAGGCAGGCAGATCTCTGTGAGTTCAAGGCCAGCCTGGTATACAGAGTGAGTTCCAGGACAGCTGGGGCTACAGGGAGACCCTGTTTTAAAAAGACCAAACTAAAATAAAATTTTCTGGGGCTGGAGTTGGCCTAGCAGTTGAGGGTGCCAGCTGCTCTTGCAGAGGACCCGGGTTCGATCCCCCATGGCAGCTGAGAGCCGTCTTTAACTCCAGTTCTGGGGGAGTCTGGCACCCTCTTCTGACCGCCACAGCATTGCACGACACAGGTACACAGACCTGCATGCAGATAGTGCATTCATGCACATAGAAAATAAAAACTTTTTTTTAATTAAAATAAAAATTTCTGTTTCAAGAGATGATGCCCATGTTACAGCCATGAATGAACAGAGGCTGACAACGTCAGAGGTGAATGAAGGCCCAAAGAGAAGGATCGGGCAGCCCGGGTCCCTCTTTGATCTACTTTCCCTAAATTCACTGTCAACCCAAACTGCTCAGACCAACTTATACATGTTCCTGTTATTGCCAACAAACCCACCTGAAGGAAACAATGTCATTTATTAATAATGCCATATTACTCTTTCAAAAGAAGAAGCCAAGCGAGGGAGAAACACCAGTGGGGTACTAGCTACTGGGAGCTGTGAAGTTTCCAGAAAGCCCAGTGTTGGGGATCCAACTCTGAGCCCCTACAGCAGGGCTACCAGAATGCACAAAGAAAAGCCAGTGAGCTCAGAAAGGCCTGGAGCCAACCAGACGGTGAGCACCCGTAGTAAGGAAACAAACCACAGCACCCAGTAGGACTCCACGCTGCATCTCAGCAGTTTCCACCACCCCACTCTCCTCATCTTTCTCTCCAAAGACTCTCTAGGAGAAAGTAGCCTCTGATCTGGGAGCCCATAGTCCATATATCAGAAGAGGCTATGGGGTCTGCACCTGCACTAGATCTGACCTTGGGGGCAAGGCCTGGCCCTCCTGAGGTCTGAGCGAGAACTTCAGTCAGGGGGCTGGAGAGATGACTCAGCACTTAAAGAGCACTGGCTACTCTTGCAGAGGATCTGGGTTGGGTTCCCAGGGTGCACGCATTGGCTAACAACGGTCTATAACTCTAATGCCCTCTCCTGGTCTCTGTGAACACTGCATGCATATGACGCACTTACATACATGCAGACAAAAGAGTCTTGCACATAAAATAAAAATAAAGAAATCTTTGTTTAAAAAAAAAGTCAGTCTCCATTAGAGTGATGGGGAACCTCCTTTCTGCTTCTTCAATACTTCTGAAAAGAAAGAAAAGGAGATCTACAGCGGACAGAAGGTAACATGGAGCAAACAGAGCCCAGTGGCTCTGCCTTCCACCAGAAGATGGACTTACTGAGGTCAGGGCTCTGGTCAGTGTATCTGCAAGGCCAAGAATAACTACAGGCTCCCCATATTCAGGCTAAGGAGGTGCTGCACCTCACCGTGCCATGTCCTGGCTTCTGCTCTCCTGTTCACTCTCAATGAGATCGCCTCACCTCCTTTTGCTTCCATTTGCGCCAATGCTAAGGTTTTTTAACACTTCCTCCCTGGAGTCCAGACTCCTGCTTCCTTCACCATGTCTACTCTGACACCCCAGGGTCTCCTCCACACCCAACCTATCCTGACTGAACTCTGCTCTCTACCTAAACACACTCCATCTCTGGATGCTCTGATCTCAGCCCATAGGGCTGGGACCTCCCCGCCCATCTGCTCATCTACAAGCCTTGGCCAAATTCCGCAGCTTATTCATCAGTGAGTTCCCCGGCTTGACTCCCAAACCACCAACCGTTACAATTTATCTCCCCTTCCTGCAGTCTCCCTTTGCTGGGTAAATTTTTGGAAATGCCATAAAGAAATAAAATCTGTCCATCTTCCCTGCCCGGCTCCTCAAATGCTCCCATTTTGGCCCCTAGGCCGTCTCTCCTGCCCCTCCCACTTCTGTGAGAGGCAGCTGGTGAATCTTTGGGTGGGAATGGTGCAGTCTTTTGTAACTTTATAGTTGGGAGTTGGAAGAGTTGAGATGAGACTGTAGCATCCACACCATGTCCTCTGTGCCCTTCCGATCCCTACTGCAGGTGTTAGATGACCAAGCTGGCCTCTCAGCTTAGTCAGGACTGGCCAGACCCAGCCTTACTCAGTGTTCTTTGACTCCCATGGTTTTCTGCCAGTCTCCATCTAGTACCTAGCCTGAAAGACCCAGCAGCCTTTGCTGTCAGCTCACTTCCTTTCTTCTCTATGGTCTCAGTGAAAGTCCTTTGACCCATCTCCATGACATTTGTAGACCTGTGTATCAAATCCATACCACATGACTGAAAATGTATCAGAGAAGCCCAGCTCTCTTCTCTCTAATGGATCGGGCATCTGAGAAGAAGTCTCCTTTTCACAGTCCAGATATGAAGCAGAAACCCCAGGTTGGATGTTCACATCAACCTTCCTGAGAAACAGCCTTCATCCTCAACCCTCCTTACCTCCATGGTACATAGTCTTCCAAGAAGGCCACTATTAACTCATCTCTTCCCATTTGTGAGTATCAGTCTTCTAACCGAGAAGTAGAAGAAACTTCCTCTCGCCTGACTCAGGACTGGCCTTGAGACTTGCCTTGAGCAACAGAATGCAAGTTGGAAGTGGAATATAGCAGAAATGACATTTTGGTACTCCTGGGACCAGACCCTAAGTGTGCCGGCCACATCCTCTTTCTCACACCTGGAAGCCATTCACATGTAAGAAGTCCAGCCACCTGGCGATCACTGCGTTATGCAGAAGCCCACACTATCCACACAGAGGCTGTGTAAAGGGGTGGAGAGAGGCCCACGCAGTTGGCTAGGGTACCAAATATGGGAGCAATGAGTTTTTATGAGTGTTTAGACCCTAACAGATACTCTATGAACAAAAGATCCGCCCAGCCGCACTCAGCTCAGACTGTAGAATTATGGGAAATGATAAAACATAGTTAAGCCACTAGGTTTAGGGAAGTGGTTAATTCTGTAGCAATAGCTGAATTAGCCACCCTTCCAGCTGCCTTCTGCTCTGTGCTCCAACAGTCTGTGGCCCTGTCTTTGCTCTGCCCCATCACCCCCATCTATATCAAGTTTTTTTTTTTTTCTTTTTTTTAATTTTATTTTTGGTCTTTTCGAGACAGGGTCTCCCTGTAGTCCCAGCTGTCCTGGAACTCACTCTGGAGACCAGGCTGGCCTTGAACTACCAAAGATCCGCCTGCCTCTGCCTCCCAAGTGCTAGGATTAAAGGCGTGCTCATTTATTCAAGCTTTAATCTCCTTCCCCACCTTTCTGTTTTGCCTGGCCAACTTCATCTCCACTTTAGTTTCATTTCCTTTTTTTCTCCCCTAGGTTCCCATGACACCCTATGCAAATCACTCTCGCTGCACTAATGATGTTCTAATTGTTTCTTGATACCGCTGCCTCCAAAACTGGGACTCGGTCTCTCCCGGGGTGGAGACTTACCTCTTAGTCAGCACCGAGGTCTCACTTCCTGTGGAAATGTGAGCAGGCCCCTCGACCTGCAGCTCTTCTTCCCTGAATCATTTAGGGCTTACACTCAGTTGTCTAACTGAATCCTGACTTCATCAGATCGCTCAGATGACATCTTATTTCTGCCTCCCTTCTTCATCATGCTTCGAATGTGTCATTCTTCTCTGTGGTTGCGTCAAGGTCATGACACAGCTTCTTTGCCACCTGGTGTCACACCCATGTCCCAGACGGAAGAAAGAAGCAACAAAGGGCAGCGTCTGTATCTGGAAAGCAGCACTTTTCCAGAAATCTGCCGCAAGACTTCCACTTCTCTCTCTAACCAGAGACGTCCACAAGGACATCCACAGTGAAGGTGCAATACCCCAGGAGGGCCTCTGCTTTGACCTGGAACCACTCTCTGCCTGTGGAGACCGAGGAGAGAACAGGTGTTGGGTAGTGACTGGTAGTATCTGCCTCATTGTCCACCTGTAAAATAGGTATATAACTTTCCTGGGCTGGAGAGATGGCTCAGCGGTTAAGAGCACTGACTGCTCTTGCAGAGGACCCAGGTTTGATTCCTAGCATCCACATGGCGGCTAAGAATCTCTGTGAGTTCAAAGCCAGCCTGGTCTACAGAGCAAGCTCCAGGCCAGCTAAGACTAAAGGGAGACCCTGTCTCAAAAAGACCAAAAAAAAAAAAAAGTGTTGATGACATGAAGAGAGAATGTGGGCGTGCCTGCACAGAACCAAAGGCCTAGCAAGCACTCAGTAAAAGTAATCATGTTCTTGCCTTCCCAGATGCATCTCTTAGCCAAGAGTTTTCCTGAAGAGGCAGAAATTCATCAATAAAGATGTGTCCTGTCCATTCTGCAATTCTTTTGCAATGAATTTACTTCCTGATTAATAAATCTTTTCTCTATAGTCTGTTCAACTGTTAATAAACCCAGCTGGATTGTCATTATGACTCTTCACTTATGAGACACATGAAAAACAAGGCTCAGAAAGATACAAAGGTAAACCAGCTGTTCTGGTTGTGTTGTGGCTGCAGTGCTGCATATTTCTTTTCTGATTCATGGAAAAATATCTAGCACACGGAAGATGGTGAGATTTGTGAAGTACCTCAGACCAGGAAGTTTAAGAAAAAAGTCCCAAGGTCTTAGTTGCTGGCAGCTAAAAATCTGATTTAGAAGGTGTGAGCAAAAGAAAGACTTCAGGAAGTCACTTTAGGAAGTCACTTCAGGAAGTCACTTCAGGAAGTCACTTTAGGAACCTGTAGTCCTCTTACCAAGCACAGCTTTTTTTTTTTTAATTTTATTTATTTTGTATGTGTATGAATGTACTGTCTGCATGTAGGTTTGTGCACCTGTATTGTGCAATGCCGCGGAGGTCAGAAGAGGGCGTCGGATTCCCCTGAAACTGGAGTTAAAGATGGTTCTCAGCCACCATGTGGGTGCTGGGGATCGAACCCAGGTCCTCTGCAAGAGCAGTCAATGCTCTTAACCACTAGGCCCTCTCTCCAGCTCCGCACAGCTTTGTTTTTATTTTTTATTTTTATTTCATGTGTATGAATGTTTTGCCTACATGTATATAAGTGCATTCATGTTTGCAAACCCTAAAGAGGCCAGAAGAGCCTTCGTATCTCCTGGAACTGAAGTTACAGATGGTTGTTAGCTGCCATGTGAGTGCAGGGAACAAAACCCAGGTCCTCTACAAGAGCAGCCAGTGCTCTTAACCACTGAGCCCTCTCTCCAGCCCCAAAGCTTTGTGCTTAAAGTAGATTATTAAAGATTTTTGAATTGGTCAGCATATTTTTTTTTCTTGCTAGGGACAAGTACAAACAGCACAAAATGATTTAAAAGGCTGATTTACTAGGTTAAATGACAAAATACCCAAAAGTAGAATTTCAGTTACAACTGAATCCAAGTGCTCAAATGAAAGGTCAAGGGCCCTTTCTATCCCTGGACTTTCCTCTCTGGTGTGAAAGCCAGCTGAAGCATTGGAATGAGGACCTACCAACGCAGGTACCTCGACAGAAAGAAGAGACCTTTCCTCAACAGTTCCTCAAAGCTCTAGGACTAGCCCGGTTGGAGATATAATCCCACCCCTGAATCAATCACCAGTCCCTAAGCTAAGGGACTGTGGTTCTCCTATTGGCCAGCCTGGGTCACTGCCTTGCCTATAACCAGGCCTACCCAGTCTCACACCACCTACGTTGAAAGTAAGCTAAGACCAGCCCTACAAAGGTGCTGTGACATAACTAGATATAGATGCTCTTAGTGTTACTAATACCATGATAATATACCGGCTGAAGAAATGGCTCCATTGGTAAAAATGCTTGCTATGCAAGTATAAAGACCTGAATTCTGATCTCCAGCACCCAAGTAAAACCCTGGGTGTTGCAGAGTGTCTGTAACCCCAGCAACTGGGGTATAGAGACAGGCAAATCCCTGGAGCACGAGAGCTAGCCAGGCTAGCCAATCAGTGAACTCGAGGTTCAGTGAGAGATCCTATCTCAAAAATAAGGCAGAAAGCAACTGAGAAAGACACCTGACATTGACCTCTGGCCTCCACATCCATGTGCAACAAGTGTGTACCTACTTGCTCACGTGTACATACACATAGCACTAGTGACACCCTCTTCCATCCGTCAGTATCCAACTCATTTATCAGGCTCATTTCAAATGTCACCACAGACAAATCTCCCTAATGAGATCAATTTCCCATCAGCACTTTGTTTTTCTCTCCTGCTGGGGATCACATCGTGCTATGCTTTATTGTGAGTCACACACCCATTTGTCTCCACTCTGGTTTGGAAAGGACTTTAAGGCTGAGCCTGAGCTGGATCGGCCTCCCATTCATTCATCACCACCAGCCTGAGGACGAAGGCAGCTGGCTGCTGTCCTGATGTGACCAGGCCTGGGAATGAAAGGAATGCAGGATGGTGAGGAGAGAAAACCACTTAGAGAGAAGGACTGGATTTGAGAAAGAAGGCTAACTCCCCCTCCCCCCCCACCTTAGTCATATTAAACTGAATTTTTAATATGGGAAACTTGGAATAGAACTGAAAATAGATTCAAACCCTAAGGTGAAGTAAGCTTAGAAATTTCATATCCTGAAAGGGTGGTAGGGTATGAATAGGTTTGTCCCTTCAATAAACAAAATGCAAATATCCCAGATGCATTTAACACCCTCCCTTGGGCTGCCCCCTTATTAAGTTCAGAACCTTCATGCCTTTTATGAGTCATCTAATTCTTCACAAGTCATCGGTGGCCCCATTCCAGGGACACCTCCCTTGGAGGAGAGAGAGGGAGTTCACATACCAAGACCCTCCTCCACCGGCCTTGCAGACACCAGCAGATTCCCCTTAAATGTTTCCTGTTCAACTCAGCAGGTTCTAATTATGTAGACTAATATTTGCTCACTATTAAACCATGTTTACTCTTCTAAAAGGCAAACTTTCAAAGACTAGGGTTAAGCAAAGCCCCCAAAATGTCACCGTTTATGCCAGCACACCCGTTTGCCGCCACCTGTAGCCACTCTTTCATCACCTATGCTGCCTTGTGGACCTACCCCAGCCTTGTCACTTCCCACCGTGCCTGGTGGAGCAGGGCTAGGCTCTCCCTCAGATGCTGCACCTCGCCGTGCAGGTGCAGAAATGGCCATGGCTGACTCCTCAGAAAGGCGTAACCAGACCCCTCACTGCGCTAGCAGCCATACTGCCGCTTCTGGGACTTCTGAGTCCTGTTTCTGGACCAAAAGTTGCGAACCTGAGACGGCCAGTTTCTCAGTTCCTGTCAAGCATATCGAAGCGTATTTACTGCCAAGTTTCTTCCTCAGAATTCTGACATGTTTCTCCCAAAACACATTCATTTCCCATAACCAAAAGAGCCTGAGGTAAGGGGAGAGAAAACAGAACTCAAATATAAAGATGGAAGCCAGTTAGCGGGGCTTTGTTCACCGTGAGAGTGAATCCAGGAAGTCCTAACATGGTGCTGTTAGTGCAGGGTCCTGCGTCCTCATGTTCAGTTTAAAGATAATTCAACCTCCAACACATGTACGTGCGCATGAACACACGAACACACCACACACACACTCACACACACTGTTCACTTTATGGATTATGTGGGCAAAATTAGCAAAAACCAAGTCTCAGTCACTGAAGCAACCGGAAGTGAGCTGTTTTATCCGCGGAGTAGGCTGCTGGAGGAGCGTGTGGTCACCCTTCTAGCAGATAAAGCCCCAGTGCAGATTACCAGAAATCTAAACCACACTAGCCATTCTCTGCGCAGTAGATGTTTAACTGAGCAAGGTAAACGCCCTTCCTCTTCTCTGAACTGGTTCTGTGATGGTGGCAGAATGAAAACCTTGGCCTTTCAGTACACATCACGCAGATATAAATAACTGCCTCTGGTGACTTCACCCTTGACTTCCTCAAAGCTCAGGACTTCACTTCCCCCCAGTGCGTGGTCGAAGACACACGTTCCTCTGAAAAACAGCACACTGGCTTTTCCTGAGTAAATTTCTCTCCGATATTGCTAAAGAAGAGATCTGAAAGTAGCCAAAATGGCTGTACCCAACAGATCAGCCCCACTTGGCTGCAAGATTCTCCATTGAGGTTTTCCAAAGGCATAAAAGCACAAATCCAGATAGTGATTCTTGAAATCAAAGAAAATCTGCCACACACTATCATCTTTAATCACAGCCTTCTTCAACCATAAAACAAGCCCAAGCAGAAAATCCTGTGCGGTGCTCATGCGCACACACAGTGTCATGGGTGGCAAACATACTTCCGGAACAAGCACATGCCAAATCCTTAAAATGTGAAACTATAAATGTAAGCAGCAAAACTTGCAATTTCAGGCCACTTTGATTCTATTTCTGGAACTCAGCCACCAGAGCAATTGTAGAGAAAAGCAGCCCAGCCGGTTGCACATCTGACTCTGCAGCCTCAACCGAACTCTCTGTGGAGAGAAAGGGGGGTGGTTCTGCTCCTCACCCAGCTCAAGAGGTAGTTCCACAGCCTTTTACCCAAAGTGACAAGACATCAGCTTTCACCAAAGGTGTGGAGGGAGGAGGAGGGTGAGCAAGATAAGAGTACCTCACAGGGAGCACTCAGAGAGTTCGAGCACAACCAAGCAATGACACCACAAGCACTGCAGGCACAGGCCTGGCACATGTGACCCGTTTCAGATTAACAGGAGAATGGACCTGCTTCAGATACACAGCTTCTTTTTGTGGCCCAGACACCACTCCCTCAGCAGGCCAAGAAAATAGTTTCCTCTGGTCCACTTTGCCTGGGGAAGTCATTACTGAAAGCTGACCTGGAGATTTATAAATTCAACCTGAACCACTGTACTGAGAGGGGAACCTTGGGCTCAGTTTAAGGGGAGCTGGAGTCCTGAGAGGGAGAAAGCCCTGAGGGCCTCCTAAGAATCCCATTATCATCAGGCTACTTGGAAATCCCACAGTGGTGTCTTCTGTTAGCCACACTGGTCCTTGAGACGCACTAAGTTCCAGAAGCACACAGCAAATGAGTCAGTAGTCACTCTGCATGGGGCACCGCCCATGTAGAAAATTTGCCTGACTTCGACTACAACAAGCTTCATCTAAGGGAGACTTTGGAATGGAAAAAAAAAAAGAGTTTTTTTGTGTACAGTTTCTTATCTCTTTGATGTGTTATCCTCTATTTTGAGATGTTAAAAATAGATATTAAAAGGTCTATGCAGTAAATGGTTTAATTTTATTCATCTCCTGAGAGCCAGATAATTAATTAGCCTCTAACTCTCACCCTCAAAAGTAAATTCCAAACTGATTAGAAAGCCTACTGTGAAAATCAAAATAAAATGACTCTTTGAAGAAAACCCAACAGAATTTTCACAACTTGAGACAAGAAAAGACTTCCTAAACAAGATATAAAACACAGAAAACATCCGGGTGTGGTGGTGCATGCTTTTAATCCCAGCACTTATGAGGCAGGTGGATCTACTTAGCAAGATCCAAGCCAACTGTGGCTACAGGGAGACCCTATTTCAAAATACCAAAAAAAAAAAAAAAGAAAAAGAAAAAGAAAAAGAAAACAATTACAGATTTGACTACATTAAAACTTATAAACAAAGAATTTACAACAAAAATAGCACAGAATTAAAATGCAAAATAATGGGTCTGGAGAGATGGCTCAGGGGGTAAGAGCACTGACTTCTCTTGCAGAAGACCCAGGTTTGATTCCCAGCACCCACATAGCAGCTAAGAACTGTCTTAGGCCAGGCGTAGTGGTGCACACCTTTAATCTCAGCACTCGGGAGGCAGAGGCAGAGGCAGGCAGCTCTGTGAGTTCAAGGCCAGCCTGGTCTGCAGCTAGAGAGCAAACTCCAGGCCAGGTGGAACTAAAGGGAGTTGTCTCAAAAAGACAAAAAAAAAAAAAAAAAGAAAGAAAGAAAAGAAAAGAAAAAAGCACACACAAAAAAGAAATCTATGTATGCATGTATATACCAAATGAGAATGTTCATGGCTAAAATTTGGAAATGAATCAACAAATAATGTGATATAATAGGTAATATACCCAGATATAGTGGTGCACGCCTTTAATCCCGGTGCTTGGGAAGCAGAGACAGGCAGATCTCTGTGTGATCAAGGCCTGGTCTACATAGCCAGTTCCAGGACAGCTGGGGTTACAGAGAAACCCTGTCTCAAAAAGACCCCCCCCAAAAATAGGTAATATAAATAAATATCATAGGAGCTCTACATGAATACATGAAGAACTCAAATGCAATATTGAAGGAAGGCAGACACAGAAGAGTGCATGCTTACATGATTCCATTTAATAAACTTATGATTCGGGGCTGGAGAGATGGCCTAGCAGTTAAGAGCACCGACTGCTCTTGCAGAGGACCAGGGTTCGATCCCAGCACCCACATGGTGGCTGAGAACCGTCTGTAACTCCAATTCCAGGAGAAGTCCAGTTCCAGGGGAATCCGAGACCCTCTTCTGACCTCCGCGGCATTGCACGACATGGGTGCACAGACCTACATGCAGACAGTACACTCACACACATACAAAAATAAATAAAATTAAAAAATAAATAAATAAAAAATAAACTTATGATTCGGGGCCGGGCGTGGTGGCACACACCTTTAATCCTAGCACTCAGAAGGCAGAGGCAGGCGGATCTTTGTGAGTTCAAGGCCAGCCTGGTCTACAGAGCGAGTTCCAGGACAGCTGGGGCCACAGGGAGACACTGTTTCGAAAAAAAACAAATAAATAAATAAATAAGTAAATAAACAAACATGATTTGTACTCTTTTTCTGTATTTTTACAACTCAAGAAAAATATTTCTTAGAAAATACAAGTGGCCGGGTGTGGTGGCGCATGCCTTTAATCCTAGCACTTGGGAGGCAGAGGCAGGTGGATCTCTGTGAGTTCAAGGCCAGCCTGGTCTACAGAGCAAGCTCCAGGACAGCTGGGACTAAAGGGAGAGCCTGTCTCAAAAAATAAAAAAAGAAAAAAAAAGAAAAAAAGAAAATACAAGTGATAGCAGGGTGGTGGCACATGTCTTTAATGCCAGCAGTTGGGACGCAGAGGCAGGCAAATCTCTGTGAGTTCAAGGCCAGCCTGGTCTACATAGTGAGTTTCAGGACAGCTAGGGCTACAGGAAGACCCTGTCCCAAAAGAAAAGAAAAGAGGGGCTGGAGAGATGGCCTAGCGGTTAAGAGCGCCGACCGCTCTTACAGAGGACCCGGGTTCGATCCCCAGCGCCCACATGGCGGCCGAGAACCGTCTGAAACTCCAATTCCAGGAGAACTCCAGTTCCAGGGGAATCCGACAACCTCTTCTGACCTCCGCAGCATTGCACGACACGGGTGCACAAACTTGCATGCAGACAGTACATTCAAACACATACGGAAATAAATAAAATTATTAAAAAAAAAAAAGAAAAAGAAAAGAAAAGGAAGGAAAGAAAGAAAGAAAGAAAGAAAGAAAGAAAGAAAGAAAGAAAGATGCAAGTGGTCAAATACATATATGATGGAAAACTGGTAAATCAGATTAAAGCCACTTAAAAAGGCACCAGGGCTGGGGCCATGGCTCAGTGGCTAAAAGTCCTCACTGCTCTTGTAGAGGATCCAGGCTGAGTTCCCAGTACCTACATGGGAGCTTACAACTGCCTGTAACTCCAGTTCCAAGGGTTCCAACATCCTCTTCTGACCTCCTTGGGCTCCTGCACACATGCAGTACACATACATACACTCAAACACACACATAGGCATATAATGAATACATATTTATTTTAATAAATGAATAAATTAAAACTACACTATTTTTCTGCCCATGATATTGGTAATAGATAATTTTTAATTATAATATCCAGTGTTGAAATGATAAACTACATAAATTAGAAACAAATTTTCTTTTTTCTTTTTCTTTTTCTTTCTTTCTTTTTCTTTTTTGGTCTTTTTGAGACAGTGTCTCCCTATAGCCCCAGCTGTGCTGGAACTCACTCTGTAGACCAAGCTGGCCTTGAACTCATAGAGATCCACCTGCCTCTGCCTCCCGAGTACTAGGATTAAAGGTGTGCACCACCAAGCCCGGCTTAGAAACAAATTTTCAGAGAGAAATTTGACATTGCCGGATCAAAAACTTTAGTCCCAGCACTCAGGAGGTCAGAGGCAGATCTCTGTGAGATCAAGGCAAGCCTGGTCTACATAGTAAGTTCCAGGCCAGTTGGGGCTACAGGAGACCCTGTCAAGAAAAAAAAAAAAAAGAAAGAAAGAAAAAAAAATCAAAACGTGTAAGTGTAAACACCTAGTTGGGCCAAAAAGTCCAATTCTAAGATTACATACCTCAGAAATGCTCACTCCTGTGCACACAGTTTGTGACAATAATGTTCATTACATCTCTGTTTGTAAAAATGATAAATTAGAGATTACCTGAGTCCTTTGCTAGAATTTGGGGTAACAAAACTATGCTATATCCACACAATGTGGAAGGAAGGTGTCTCTGATAGAAATGAGGGAAACCTCTACATATTAATGCAGAAAGAACTCCAGAAAGCACTAAGTTTAAAAACAAAACAGTCCAAGAACAGAACACATTGTATCATCTTGTTTATATAAAAATGATCTGAGCCAGGCATGGTGGCACATGCCTTTAATCCTAGCAAAGGTAAGTGGATCTCTGTTAGTTTAAGGCCAGCCTGGTCTATATAGTGAGTTGCAGGTCAGCCGAGGCTACAGGGAGACCCTGTCTCAAAAAGACCAAAGATAACCAAATAAAAATTAAATCTGTTGTGGCTCATTTATCAAGGACCTTAACATGTATCTAAGGTGTTACAACTGAGTCGATACAACTCAATGGTAGGGTGTTTGCCTTGCATACATGAAAGCCTGGGTTTGATCCCCAGAAGCCATAAAATGGGGCATGCTGGGTCCGCAAGAGGGCTCAGCAGTTGCCTCCAAGTCCGACCACCGATGTTCCATTCTCAGGACCTATACCATCGAGGGAGAAAACCAACTCCCGCAAGTCGTCCTCTGACCTCTCAAGCATACCGTGGCACTCACACATCTACAAACACGCACACAAATAAATGAATGAATGTAATAAAATGGTGCACGATGGGGGCAAGAGGATCCGGACTTCAAGGTGATCCCTGACTCTACATCGAGTTTAAGGAGAGCATGGGCTGCATGTGACTGTGTCTCAAATTTTTAAGTCGTATGCACAATACAGGAATTCTTTGCAACTGTGTGCACCCAACCCAGCTGGCCTGCACCAATAAGGAGGCCCTCCTTTTGGGTCCCAGAGCTCCCTCGAGGAGCCTCCTGTCCTCTCAGAAATGCCAACGCCTCCGGAGCCTGTGAAAGAGCTCATGGATTCTTTACAGACCTTTGTGCTTCTGAAGCACTTTTCAATAATTAACTTATGTGCCTAAGGGTGGGGCGGGCAACTGCCCCACAGACTTAGCCCTCCCTCCAGCTGACTGCCCAACTCTGGAATGCTATGCTAAGGCATCTCCTACACAGGGCTGGCCTCCAGCAGGCCAGGGTCCCTAGAGAATAAAAAGGCCCTGGACAAGAGGACAGCATCCCCTCTCAGGATGCTGTGCAGGAAGTTAGACCAGTCTCTGCTCTTACCCTTTGTCCACACAGGAGAAATCACATGTCCAACCAAAAGCTTCAACTTTGCCACATTTTACTCTATAATCCTATAAATCACAGAAAAGTAGATAGGTCCTTTCAACTTTAATGTACAAATATGTAATGTAATGTAATGTAATGTAATGTAATGTAATGTAATGTAACGTATATAGTACACAATTTGTGGGAGCTAGTTCTCTGCTTCCACCATGTGGGTCCCAGGATTGAACTCGGGTGGTCATGCTCAAGGCAAGCACCTTTAACTACTGAGCCATCTTGTCAGCTGTGTGTCCATGCTTTTAAATGGTTGACATGGAGAAATGCTTCCTAGACAATGGAAGCTTTAAATTTTTAAAAAACTTTTGAAAGACCAACATAGGATTGCTCATATTTATTTTGCTAAGCACAGACATTTAAAACTCAACATGAATTAAGATCACCATCATGGGCTAGAGAATTGGCTCAGTGATTAACAGCAATTGCTGCTTTTGCAGAACACCTGGGTTCAGTTCCCAGCACCCACATGACAGCATACAACTCCAGTTTCAGGGGACCTGACACTGTCTTCTGGCCTCCTTGGGCACAGGCATGCACCTAGCACACATATAAGCACATACATAGATGCGGATAAACACTCATACGCATAAAATAAAAATAAAATCTTTTAAAAAAGAGAGATCACACCCTGACCTGCTGTATTAATGCATGTATTAACTCTAAGCAGACCAGATTCTCTCTGCTACAGCCTCCTTTTCCATGAGTAGGGCAACTTTATCAAACTTCTGCCTTCTAAGGCTCAGATATTGTGGAAGAGGAGAAAGAAAGACTTGAAAGTCAGAGGTAGTAGATGACCACAGGGACACCAGGCTTTCCAGACAGCTGGCCAGATTCCCTATGAACCCACAGCAACGGTAACAGCAGGCGCGAGTTCCATGAAAGCTCAAGTCACAAAAAATCCCAGATAGACGTGAAGAAGTGCATATGAAATCTCAGCCCAACCTAAGGAAGCGGTAACTGATGGCTGCTGGGAAAGGGAGAGCAATTCTTGTTTTAAGGGTGAGACTGAGTAGGTTGACTAGGCTCTAGTGGATGGACCAGCACCAAAGGGCATTTGGGGATACAAATTTAACTCTATAGGCCTCAAGATATAGATAGATGATAGATAGATAGATAGATAGATAGATAGATAGATAGATAGATATAAAGATACTTATATCAAGCCTCAAGATATATATATATATATATATATACATATACATATACATATATATATAATTAGAGTACATGAACTGGGTAGGGTAGTAAAGGGTTACAGATGGCGGAGTATGAAATTCGCAAAAAATCAACTTTAAAAAGTCAACAACAGGGCTGGAGAGATGGCCTAGCGGTTGGGAGCGCCAACTGCTCTTACAGAGGACCCAGGTTCGATCCCCAGCACCCACATGGTGGCCAAGAACCGTCTGAAACTCCAATTCCAGGAGAACTCCAGTTCCAGGGGAATCCGAGACCCTCTTCTGACCTCCACGGCGTTGTACGACACGGATGCACAAACTTGCATGCAGACAGTACAGTCAAACGCATATAGAAATAAATAAAATTAATAAAAAAAATATTTAAAAAAAATCAACAACAGGGGCTGGAGAGATGGCTCAGCAGTTAAGAGCACCGACTGCTCTTGCAGAGGACCCGGGTTCAATCCCCAGCACCCACATGGTGGCTAAGAACATCTTTAACTCCAGTTCCAGGGGAATCCGATGCCCTCTTCTGACCTCCGAGGCATTGCACGACACGGGTGCACCAACCTACATGCGCACAGTACCCTCATACACATAAAAAAATAATAAATAGGCCAGGCGTGGTGGGGTATGCCTTTAATCCCAGCACTTGGGAGGTGGAGGCAAGTGGATCTCTGTGAGTTTAAGGCCAGCCTGGTCTACAGAGTAAGCTCCAGGCCAGCTGGGACTAAAGGGAGACCTCGTCTCAAAAATACCAATAATAATAATAATAATAATAATAATAATAATAATAATGTTGTAGTTTGTCTTCAATTGCTGTGACAGAACACTCTGACCAACACCAACTTGGGAAGGAAAGGGTTTATTCAGCTCACATCTCCTGGGTCACAGTTCATCACTCAGGGAACCCAAGGCAGGAACTCAGGGAAGGAACCTGGAGGCAGGAGCTGAAGCACAGGCCATGGAGGAGTGCTTCTTACTGGCTTGCTCCCCTGGCCCATGCCCAGCCTGCCCTCTTATACTGTATACAACAACCTGCCCAGAGGTGGCACCACCCATAGAGGGCTGGGCCCTCTCACATTGCTCAATAATCAAGACAATGCTCCACAGATGTGGCCACAGGCCAGTTCAATGGAGCCAATTCTCCAATTGAGGCTCCCTCAACCCAGGTGTGTCAAGTTGACACTAAAGCTATCCAGCACAAATAATAATAAATAAAAGTCAACAACAAAAAGATCATCATCACGTCATAAGAAGAGTAGAAACCTTACCACCAAAAGAATGTAGTCATGGCAATCTCAGATTTTAAGATGCTTAGATCTATAACAAATGCACAAGTGTTTCATGTAGATATGTCCATTGGTCTTGGTGTCTTTGAAAAGAGCTGGCAAAGTCTAAATCATGAGTTTCTACATAAATTACATATACCTGAGAATATCAGAAATAGGGTTTTTTATTTGGTGCTAAGGAATGAACTCAGAGCCTCCCATGCTAGGCAAGTGTCCCACCAGGGAGCTAGTTTTCCCAGCCCTGACTGTAACCATTTTAAGTATATACAATATAAAGTCTATTCACAGTATTGTACTTATTATCACTATCCATTTTCAGAGCTTTTTCATCACCAGAAACAGAAACATTGTACCCACAAACTAGTAACTCCCCCAATTTCCTATCCTCCTAGCCCTCCTTACCTCTTTTGTACTTTCTTTTTTTGGTCATTTCGAGACAGGGTCTCCCTGTAGCCCCAGGCTGTCCTGGAACTCGCTCTGTAGACCAAGCTGACCTTGAACTCACAAAGATCCGCCTGCCTCTGCCTCCCAAGTGCTGGGATCAAAGGCGTGCGCCACCATGCCTGGCTCCTGCCTCTTTTGTACTTTCTATCTGATTCTAGGCACCTATAGACAGGGAATCCTATCACATCTGTCTTTTGGTGTCATGTTTGCTTCACTTAGCATGGCATTTTCAACATTCACATGTGTTATGGCATGTATCAGAATTCTTTTTTGTGGCTGATCAATACTCCATTGTAGTCATATGCCACGTCCTCTCGAGTCCACCCATCTGTTTCTCTTTTGGTTGTGAATAATGCTGCTATTGAACACTGCTGTGCAGATATCCATTGGAGTCTATTCAATACTTTTTCATACATCTAGCAATAAAATTGCTGGATTACATGGTATTCTATATATATATATTTTTGAGACGGGGTCTCTCTGTAGCCCCAGCTGGCCTGGAATTTGCTATGTAGACCTGGATGGCCTCAATCTCACAGAGATCCACTGCCTCTGCCTCCTGAGTGCTTGGATTAAAGGGTGTGTGCCACTATGCCCAGCCTTCTGTTTACCTTTTGGAAAAACTTCTAAACTGTTTCCTCAATTGTTGTAACATTTTTCATTCCCACCAACATTTCAGTTTCTCCACACCAAGACTTTCTAGTTTATTATTGTTATTATTATTTAAATTTTTATGCGTATAAGTGTTTTGCCTGCATGGATATAAGTGCACCTGTGTCAGACAATGCCCTGAGAGGTCAAAAGACAGTGTCAGATCCCCTGGAACTGCCATGTGAGAGCTGGGAACCTGAGCAGCTAATGCTATTAACCACTAGACCATCTCTCCAGCCACCTGGTTTTGTTTTTATAAGACCAGTCTAGGGCTGGAGGGATGGCCTAGCGGTTAAGAGCGACGACCGCTCTTGCAGAGGACCCGGGTTCGATCCCCAGCACCCACATGGCGGCTGAGAACCGTCTGTGACTCCGGTTCCAGGAGAACTCCAGTTCCAGGGGAATCCGAGACCGTCTTCTGACCTCCGCGGCATCGCACGACACGG
>VZQC01013003.1:64897-98914 GCA_009823505.1 Rhizomys pruinosus | reverse complement strand
TCACGAAAAGAACAAAAAAAAAAAAAAAAAATTTGTTCATCAATTTTTTTTAAGAAAAATTAAGAGGCATTGGTGTTAACTATTCTTTGAACATTTGTTAGAATGCACCAATAAATCCATCTGGTCCTGAAAAGCAGTCTTCAGGTAATTCCTCTACTACTCCTATATGCCAGATTCACAGGCTTAGAGCTAAGCACACAAAATACTTATTTTAAATACCCTTGGGCATAAGTCGAGAGAGAGAGAGAGAGAGAGAGAGAGAGAGAGAGAGAGAGAGAGAGAACTTTGAATAAGAAATATACCAAGCTACCCAGTTCTAGAAATGCCTATGGGAGAGCTAGGTGTGGTGACTCAGGAGGAACGCCACATGATCAGTGGAGACCAGCCTGGGCTACACAATGAGTTCCAGCCAGCCTATGGGAGGGAAACAGAGCCTGGTGAATGAGCCTGAGAACCAGAAGAACATGGCAGCCTCAAGGGCCACAGGAATACACCCATGCATGGCTTCTACCCTTCTCTATTCAGTTAAACCCCCAGCCCAACTCCTGACTTGGTGCCCAGTCATCAGGCACTAGAGTTCTGGCCAAGGCCTTGGTGTGCAAGAGGGAGGGGACAAGAGGTACTGGATGCAAAATGTAACTGACAGAGTGACGTGACCCCTCTGAGCTTTAATAGGCAAAACTCACAGTACTGTGACAGGGAAGAGGAGATCATGGACACAGACAGTTTAATTCAAAGTTATTTTCATTAAAATGTTTTCTTGGTTAACATGTGCACAAAGGCACAAAAATTGTGGACAAAGGAAACATCACAAAACAGTAAGAGAAGCTGTTTTCAGTTTCCTTTGCTCTTTAGCTTGGTCTCTCCCCTCCTCACCCATGTCTTTCCTCAGGCTCCTGTGTAAGTTTCTAGTAAAAACTTGCTTGGCCACTTGCAAAGAGGAATTAATTTAATATATGAATACCTAACTGACTGGTTCTCCTTTGGAGCAAGCAGTCTTGTTCGTATCTAAGAGAAAACAGGGCAGGCACAAAATAGCCCCAACCCAAATGAAGAAGTCCTCAGTCATCTCACAACACAGGGAGACATTCTCTCTCCAGTGAGTCACCGCCTCCCACGCCCAGCAGAGTGTAGAAACATTTGACTGAAACCTGAATAAAATAGTATGAACTGGTCTGGCAGTTAAAACACTCCCCTGCTGTTGATTTGATCAAATTAACCCCGTTTCAAGGTGAAAGCCAGAAGTTTTCAGCCCTGTAGCAAGCTCTCTATAATCCCATGGAAAATGGGCCTCTGAATGAGGTCTGAAGATGTTGTGATCTCCATGTGTAAACACAAAAACGCCATGGAAATGCTATTCAGCTTGTTTAGTATTAAGAGGATGAAAGTTTCTATTTAAAGCTCAAGACCTGAATAAGTGGCTATTTGGAAAAGCCACGTTTCTTCTTCAACAATCAAAGATCCAGATAAATAAATAAGCACTTACACTGTTCCTTGTACCTATGCCCAACTCATCTTCCATGAGAAGTGAAGAAATAATAGCATCAAATCCCAAGAAATCAGAACTGCCTCCGAGACTGAAAGCCTAAACAAGATAGTAACATAAGCCAGAAAGCCTGCAATTAAACTCCCAAACTGAAAACCACTACACACAGACCCAAGAAACTCAAGTATTCTGTTACTGTTACATCACTAACATTGCTTGTCAAGACTAAAAAGGCCCAATAGAAAACATCCCAAGCCTACAAAGGTTCTAATGCATATGGACACTGAGGTAGGTGTTCTTTATACGAGCCTACTTGCACCAGGTCACTGTCATTGCAGTAAGCATGAACATGCACTCACTTGTCTGCACTGACCTCATCTATGTAACTTCCCTGAGCTATCACCAGGACATCTATGTAACTTCCCTGAGCTATATCACCAGGACATCTATGTAACTTCCCTGAGCTATCACCAGGACATCTATGTAACTTCCCTGAGCTATCACCAGGACATCTATGTCAACTTCCCTGAGCTCTCACCAGGACAGTGAAACACATCTAAAGCAACACTTCATCGCTGTTTAGAAATTCACTTTTTCACTTTTTTCTGTAGGTGTGTACTACTCCACACAAGCTCCCCATGTAAGTAGGTACTAAAATAGAGGCTTGTAATTAGCATTCTGAGGAAGCAAGTGTGGGGTGGAACAGAGCTCAGCAGAAGAATCAAGGTGAAAATTCGAGAGACACTGCATGAAACACAAATAATACAAGGATCTTTTTAAGGCCTTCCTGATTAAAATGTCCATACAGCCAAGTGTGGTGGTACACACCTTTAATCCCAGCACTTGGGAGACAGAGGCAGGAGGATCTCTGTGAGTTCAAGGCCAGCCTGGTCTACATAGTGAGTTCCAGGACAGCTGAAGCTACAGGCATGTGGTCTGAAAGGGCATTTATTATTTAAAATTCTATCACCATCCAATCTTGGAAATCTACAATGGTTTGTGTGTAAGATGCAGCTCTCTAAAGACAGTGTCTGTCTCCAACCCTTGGCCACATCATAGGCTCTCCATTATGGTTTTGTTTTGTTTGTTTTGTTTGAAGCAGGGTCTCACTATGTAGCCCTGGCTGTCCTGGAACTCAATATATAGACCAGGCTGGCTTTGAAGTCACAAAGATCAACCTGCCTCTGCCTCCCAAGTAAGTGTTGGCATTCAAGATGTTTGTGCTTCACCATACCCAGTCTGATTTATGTTTTTAAAATCACATCCTTTCATGTCTCCCCAGTTGTCACTGTCTTAACTTTGTGTTGCTGTTCCTTTTCCTTCTTGGCAGGGAGACAGGAGAAAGTGTGTTCAGAAAGGGTCTGTGTAGCCCAGGTCAGTGTCACCTGCTGTGTATCTGAAGCTGACTTGAATTCTGATCTTCCTGCTTCTACCTCCCAAGTGTGGAATTACAGGCAGGCACTTAACCTTTTGATGTCCGAATCTAAGACTAGAAGTCAGCTCTAAACTATCTTGTCTCCACCTTCAGACTTTTCGCTGTAGCATGCAGCACTGTCCTCAGCACTGGCCTGGGCATGAGTAAAGAAGTCCCCGTGTCTCTACCTACTGGACTCCCTGCCATGGTACACAGCCCTGGCCTGAATGTGAATGAATTCAAAGGCTGACCTTTATGGCTTTGTCCTCATCTGAGTGGGACACAGTGCAGTGAAGCTCTGTCTGCCGTGGTTTTTTTTGTTTGTTTGTTTTTTTGTTTATTTATTTCTGTATGTGTATGAATGTACTGTCTGCATGCAGGTTTGTGCACCCGTGTCGTGCAACGCCGCGGAGGTCAGAAGAGGGTCTCGGATTCCCCTGGAACTGGAGTTCTCCTGGAATTGGAGTCTCAGACGGCTCTCGGCCGCCATGTGGGTGCTGGGGATCGAACCCGGGTCCTCTGCAAGAGCGGTCGGCGCGCTCAACCGCTAGGCCATCTCTCCAGCCCCTCTGCCGTGTTTTTAAAACGTCACTGGGGCTGAAGAGATGGCTCACTGACTGCTCTTGCAGAGGACCTGGGTTTGATTCCCAGCACCCACATGGCGGCTAAGAACCATCTTTAGTGCCTAGTGTAGTAGCACATGCCTTTAATCCCAGCACTTGGGAGGCAGACGCAGGCGTATCTCTGTGAGTTCAAGGCCAGCCTGGCCTACGGAGTGAGCTCCAGGCCAGCTAGGACGAAAGGGAGACCCTGTCTTAAAAAGACAAAAAATAAAATAAAATATAAAATAAAATAAAATCACTGATTTCCCTGAAAATTCCGAGCAGTCATATACAGCACCAGAACTTAAGACTGGCCATCCTGCCCCCCTTGTCACATCTTTCCTCACTTTGAACAAAGTCTATTGCTACTCTTTTCTATATTTGGAGACTGACTCTAACCATTTCACTCTAACCCCAGTGAACTGCTCACATTAGTAGAGGCACTGCAATAGACTTGAATCATGGTACATCTCTGAGGATTTTTTTGCCCCCTATTGCCCCCATGTTATGCATTGCCCATGGAGGTCAGAAGAGGGCATCAGATTCCCCCTGGAATCATATGGGTTGCTGGGAGCTGCCGTATGAGTGCTGGGAATTGAAGCTGGGTCCTCTGCAAGAGCGGCCAGTGACTTTTTTTTGTATTTTTGAGACAGGGTCTCCCTGTAGTCCCAGGTAGCCTGGAGCTCTCTATGTAGACCAGGCTGGCCTTGAACTCACAGAGATCTGCCTGCCTCTGCCTCCTGAGGGCTAGGATTAAAGGCGTGGGCCACCATGCCCAGCTCCAACCAGTGATCTTAACCTCTGAGCCATCTCTCCAGCCCCTGCCTCCTGGCCACTCCCTTGTTTTTGAGTCTTTTCTGCCATTCACAGAGGCTGGATAGTGAACACTAATGTGCCCCTGGCATACCTAACTGGCTGCACTGAGAAAATTATATCCTCCAGTTCTGATTATTTAGGGCACTGGGGATCAAATCAAAGGTCTTGGGCATGCTAGGCAAGCACTCTACAACTGAGCTACCTCCCAGCCTTTCAGGAAATGTATGAGGTTATGTTCACAGAAAAACAGCACATAAAGCCAATGGAAAACTGATGCTCAGCAAAGCTGTCTTCAGAGCAAACTAACAGTTCCAGCCAGGTCTACTTACCCTGTCTTTCTTTAAAGTGAGACAAACCTTAGGCACACTTCTTAACAACTGTAGGTATTCAGAAATCACACAAGACTTCGTATTGCATTTTATAATGGTGTGATTTCTGGATTAGACTGTAAGCAGTGTTTTATTCTCTGCAGAGTCTAGAAGCATCCATAATTGTCCCAATTTTGGTTTTTTTTTGTGTGTATGAGTATACTGTCTGCATGTAGGTCTGTGCACCCGTGTTGTGCAATACCGCGGAGGTCAGAGAGGTCAGAAGAGGGCGTTGGATTCCCCTGGAACTGGAGTTAAAAACGGTTCTCAGCCACCATGTGGGTACTGGGGATCGAACCCAGGTTATCTGCGAGAGCAGTCGGCACTCTTAACCACTAAGCCATCTCTCCAGCCCCAATTCTCCCAATTTCAAATGGGCTCTACCCCAAGAAAGCATTTCTGTAAAAAAAAAAAAAGTGAATCTACTAGGCACAGCAAACCCAGAAATAAAAAATACAAGAGCTAAACCTGCTCAGAAGATTTTAATACACAGCCCAACAACTCAAAGTGTCATAAAGTTTTCAATCCAGCTCAAGAGTGGATGTGGTGGCACACATTTAGAGCCCCAATACATGGGATGCTGAGGCAAGAGGATCAAGTTCCAGGCAGCCTGGGCTACATAGTAAGAACCTGCCTAGGAAAAGAAGGAAGGAGGAAGGAAGGAAAGAAGAAAGGAAGAAGGAAGAGGAGGAGGAGGAGGAGGAGGAGGAGGAGGAGGAAACTGACAAGAAAACAATCACCTGGATTGTATGTTCCCTGGTGCTATGCTTTTCCTTTATTTTGTATTCAAGATCCCCACCCTGAAGAGAGTTCTCAAAAGGTTTATATAATGTGCCCTGAAGAAATTGCTGCATTCACCATTAATCCTCTCTCCTTAGAAAAACATGTTTCTAGTAGCTCAGTGACAGGAGAGAAAACACTCGGCCTCCTCTGTCATTCCCGAAAGGAATGCCAGAGAACATAACCAGCCAGGCGTGAAGCAATTACACGGAGCTTGGTGCACCCACAGGTGAGGAGCTTCTGCAGCCGGCTGTAGCATCGAAGCAGCACAGCTCCGGTTTGCAGCGCTGGGACTTCAGAACTGCACACTGTCCCCGAGAGCTGGGAGCGATACCAGTGGGCATTCTACCATTCACCAGGATGCTGGACTCTTTTCATTTAAAAAACTCCTGGGCTTTCTCCCCAAAGACCAGATTCTTCTGACAGACATGAAAAATATCACTGACAGGAAAACACTAGATTGAAGAAAGTGGTTTATTTTCATATTTTCATCGATCTAGGTTCACTCATCATCTTTATATGCAACAGATGACTCGGTTAATTATTTTTTTTTAATTTTATTTATTTTTGTGTGTGTATGAATGTACTGTCTGCATGTAGGTTTGTGCACCCGTGTCATGCAATGCCGTGGAGGTCAGAAGAGGGTCTAAGATTCCCCTGGAACTGGAGTTCTCCTGGAACTGGAGTTACAGACGGTTCTTAGCCGCCATGTGGGTGCTCGGGATCGAACCGGGGTCCTCTGCAAGAGCAGTTGGTGCTCTTAACCGCTAGGCCATCTCTCCAGCCCTCTCGGTTAATTATTTTTATAAATTTGAGATTTATAAGGGGAAAAGGTCATGAAGAAAGCAAAAACTGTAAGTTGTGGTAAAAGTAGCTGCTGGCGATGGTAAAGTTCATCCAGCTAAAAAAGTCTCATTTGATCCCAGGCTTTGTGAAACACCCTGTGTGCCAACCAATCACCATGCTACATGTTTCTGGGAATTCATGAAGACCCTATAATGTTTGTCCTCAGGAGATTTATAGTTTAATCAGAAAAGGCACTGATAAGGAAGACACAGACATAAAATTCAAGCATTGCAGGGCATGGGTAGTTTACCAGTCCAGAGTACAGCATCAGGGCTGGACGGCCTGGGTTGGAACCCTGCTTCACCATTAAGCTCAGGATTACTGTGGGGCACTTGCTTCAGGCAAAAAAAATTTAAGGAGGCATCAAAAGCTCCAAAGAAGCCAGCCGTGGTGGTACATGCCTTTAGTACCAGCTCTTGAGAGGCAGAGGCAGGAAGATCTCTGTGAGATAAGAGGCCAGCATGGTCTACATAGTGAGTTCCAGGACAGCTATGGCTACAGAGAGACCCTATCCCCCCCAAAACCCAACAGATTAGAAAAATAGCTCAGTGGTTAAGAGCACTGGGTGCTCTTACAGAGAACCTGGGTTTTAATCCTGGCACCCACAGGGTGATTAACAACCATCCATAACTCTAGTTCCAGGGGATCTGACCCCCTCTTCTGGCCTCTGAAGGCATTGCACAACATGGATGCACTTACATGCAGGCATAACACTCATACACATAAAATAGATAAATAAAAAGCTGAAAACAACAAAAAGTTCAGGAGCCAATAAAAATATATTTTAATACAATATTTTAATAATAAAGTTTAATGAATAAAATCTGATGCACAAAATTAGCAGTAATCTAAATAAGGGTAATGTGCCAAGACACATATGAGCCAGAGGCAAGAGGAAAATGTGCACCACTTTATGCTTGTTTTAGTATATGTTTAAATATTTAATATTTCTCTGGGATATTATTATTATTATTATTATTATTATTATTATTATTTTGAGACAGGGTCTCCCTATAGCCCCAGCTGGCCTGGAACTCACTCTGTAAACCAGGCTGGCCTTGAACCCTCAGAGATCCACCTGCCTCTGCCTTCCAAGTGCTAGGATTAAAGCGTGCACCTTCATGCCCAGCTTAAAGATGGTTCTTAGCCACCCAGTGGGTACTGGGAATCTAACCGGGTCCTCTGCAAGAGCAGTCGGCGCTCTTAACCTCTGAGCCATCTCTCCAGCCTCAGGATGTTAATATTATTGAAAAGCAGGTATATTAAATCTTAAGGTGCTAAGCATTTACTTTACACCACACAGAATTTGGTATTATTTTATATTCCTGGCATTAATAGAAGTATCAGTTACTGACTTTGTAGCTTTTGGTAAGTTTTTAATATCTATTTGTGTGGGACAACAATCCTGGACTCAGACATATCTTGAGCATGTGCAGGCTACGAATTTGCTTAGCACACTAGGCGAAGCAAAAGATGGAGGGCACACTGTTTTCAGCTAATGTGCACTCATTAGTCAGCAGTCGGCTTGCTTATCAGCACACCCCTCTTCTGAATACGACCCATGGGCCCGGATGACTCATGATGGTGTGGAGGCCACTGAGAGGTGATGACATGTGATGTAGCTGCTGCACCCCAAACCTATATAAGTTACCTGGGACACAGAATAAACAGATTTCACAGATGTGCATCACCTGACAAGGTCCCTGACAATGCGGGTGCTTGGTTGTGGGGCTGTCAACCCACAGCTGGTTCTTCAGCTCATTTGGTCATGGAAGCCAGCAGCTCCACAACTGCATATTTGGCCATGGGACTCTCAGTCCCACAGCTGCGTGTTTGGCCATGCGACTCTCAGTTCCACAGCTGCATGTGGCCATGCGACTCTCAGTCCCACAGCTGTGTGTCTGGCAGCAGGACCATCAGCCCTCTTCAGCCTGTCCAACCTCGGGGGTCAATAGCCCCAAATATTTGTGCCTTAATTTCTTCTTCCATAAAGCAGGGAATGGCTGGGGATGTAGCTCAGTTGGTAGAGTGTTTATCTATCATGCACAAGGTTCTATCACCAGCACTGAAAAAATGGCATGGTAGCACAAGTTCTAGGCCAGCCCGGGCTACATGAGACTCTGTCTTCAAAAAAGGCATGTGGAGCCAAGTGTGGTGGTGCATGCCTTTAATCCTAGCACTTGGGAGGCAGAGGCAGGTGGATCTTTGTGAGTTCAAGGCCAGCCTGGTCTACAGAGCGAGTTCCAGGACAGCTGGGGCTACAGGGAGACCCTGTCTCAAAAAGACCAAAAAAGAAAAAAAAGAAAAAAAAAGAAAAAAAAAGGCATGTGGGAGAACAAACCAGACAAGCCAGATATAAACACTTATGCCTGTTATCCCAGGACTCAAGATCCCAAGGAAGGAGGATTCTCATGAGTATGAGGCCAGCATTGGTTACAAAGGGAAACTGTCTCAAAAAGAAGCCGGGCATGGTGGCATGCCTTTAGTCCCAGTACTTGGGAGGCGGAGGCCAGCCTGGACCACATGGCCAGTTACAGGCCAGCTGGGGCTACAGGGAGATCCTGTCTCAAAAAGAAGGAGGAGGAAAAGGAGAGGAGGAGGAGGAAAAGGAGGAAGAGGAGGAGGAGGAGGAAGAGGAGAAGGAGGAGGAAAAGAAAGAGGAAGGAGGAAGAAGGAAGAGGAAGGAGGAAGAGGGAAGAGGAAGGGGAAGAGGAAGAAACAAACAAACAAACAAAAAGCACAGGGCATGGGAATTCATGCTACCTCCCAGAGTCACTGTGAAGATTCAGCTACTATATTACTAAATACTTGGAAGAGCAGCCATACCTAGCAAGTTCTCTTCAAGGCAAGTTATTGGCACTCTCTGTCGTTAAACAGAAAATTAGTTGTTGGGATAGTGGAGACCAGTTTCCATTCTTTTGAGTTCCTTCTTAGCACCCACCCTCACAACCTGGTACTTCCCACAGAATACATGCTTTGCAAGAGGGAAAACGTAACCGCTTATTCAGCACTGTGCACTCTGGCCAAGGTCAAGCTTCGTAAAAGGCAATCAGTAAAGTGCATTTTTTTAGATGAAAGATAATCAGAAAGTGCTTCATAGAGAAGATGACATTTTCATTGGCCTTGAATAAACATTAGGAATAAAAGTAAGAGAGAACAGGGCTGATAAGGGAGGGCATGTTAAGTGTGCTGGTGGGCTACCAACAATAACTCCAGCTGGAACTATCCACCCATAGATGGAAACGTGAGATTAGCACTTGGAAAAAAGACAAGACAAAAGTAGAAATTTGGACATTATTTGTATGGCTATGTTAGGAATATCACATATCGCCGGGCGTGGTGGCACACACCTTTAATCCTAGCACTCGTGAGGCAGAGGCAGGCGGATCTTTGTGAGTTCAAGGCCAGCCTGGTCTACAGAGTGAGTTCCAGGACAGCTGGGACTACAGGGAAACCCTGTCTCAAAAAGACCAAAAAAAAAAAAAAAGGAATATCACATATCACCTGAGCAGGGGCCTCTCTGAGATGGAGGGTGTGTATGTAGAACAGTGTACAGCAAAGGACATGTGTCAACAGAGACTGCAGGGAGACAAGAGAAGAGACCTGGATGTCAGATGATGTTCAAAAAGCAGGAAGCTCCAAATCCTCCATTAGCTCCCTGCCTCCTGCATCAGCTCTAAAATGAGTAAAAGTGACTTACAGGCCTGCTGGGGCAACTCATATCTGTGATAACTCTGGGGGCTTGGTGGGGGGACGGGCATGGATAAAGCAGTCTTTTTTTTTTTTTTTTTGTCTTTTCGAGACGGGGTCTCCCTATAGCCCCAGCTGTCCTGGAACTCACTCTGTAGACCAGGCTGGCCTTGAACTTACAAAGATCCGCCTGCCTCTGCCTCCTAAGTGCCAGGATTAAAGGCGTGCGCCCCCACGCCCGGCTGATAAAGCAGTGTTTTTTCTCCCTCTATGTCCCTTTCTCACATTCATGTCATTTTTGTTTGTGTGTGTGTGTGTGTGTGTGTGTGTGCATCCCACTGAGTTTAACCAGGGTCATCTGTATGACAATGGGTTTGTAGCTATCCATTAGATCCTGGTAGGGACAGAACCTACAAGTTTGATCTTCTGGGCTACATAGCAAGATCCTATTTCAAAGGAAAAAAAGAGAAAGAAAAAAGAAAGTTCAAATGAAACATTTCACAGTTAGTAGAATATTTAACATCATATTTTAACATCACAAATTCTAATTGAATTGCAGGAAAAAAAGATACTTCTAAAATTAGTAAATGAAGGGGCTGGAGAGATGGCTTAGCGGTTAAGAGAAACGACTGCTCTTGCAGAGGACCTGGGTTCGATTCCCAGCACACATATGGCGGCTAAGAACATCTTTAACTCCAGTTCCAGGGGAATCTGATGCCCTCTTCTGACCTTCAAGGCATTGCTCGACAAGGGTGTACCAACCTACATGCAGACAGTATATTCATACACATAAAAAACAATAAATAAAAAAAATTTTTAATTAGTAAATGAAAACACCACAAAATGCTTTGGAAAAACTGGGGATTCCAAACCCCACCCCATGTTTTCCTTTTATTGTGGAATGCTTCATATCAGCCCTAAATCATAAATTGATTATTCTTTTTTTAAATTTTTATTTATTTTTGTATGTGCATGAATGTACTGTCTGCTTGCAGGTTTGTGCACCCGTGTCATGCAATGCCGCAGAGGTCAGAAGAGGGCGTTGGACTCCCCTGGAATTGGAGTTACAGACGGTTCTCAGCCGCCATGTGGGTGCTGGGGATCGAACCCGGGTCCTCTGCAAGAGCAGTCGGAGCTCTCAACCACCAGGCCATCTCTCCAGCCCCCATAAATTGATTATTCTTTAAGAAAATTTTAAGTCAGTAATTTGGAAGCATCAGAAATGTGGCGTGGTTCCCAGTCTACCTTGCAGACACTTACTTGCCCCACAGCGTCCTGAATCAAATCATCCAGAGTGCTGTCAATCTCCACTTGTAGCTCAGCCTTGGTAGTAACCTTCGCACCCAAGGGCTCACCTACCTCCTGGGATGTAGGTTGGACAGAAGACGCCTGTGGCTGGTGAAACAACCTCTGGGATACGGAGAGGGGCTGGAGAAACAGGTTAAGCTCCAATGACACGGTGCTGAATCGCCTCCTAAATATGTCCCTTCCTTCCTAGTAAAGAAACAATTTGATCTCCCCAAGGCCTCAGGCTCCAGAAAGGTCATCCGAAGATCAAGCCTTGAGGGAGCAATCCTCACTCTGTTTTGGCCAGTGAGTAAGGCTCAGCTCTAGGAGGAATCCTCATGCTATTCAGAAGGGACAGCCGTGAAGAAACCATTCATTTTATTCTGATGTGGAAAAATCTTGCCTCAACCACAGGGAGCCCCATAGAGGGTGATGAAGAGGAAAAATGGACAAATCTGGGACTTCCACGATGTCAGTAAGCCTTTGAATGAAACAGTTCTAGAACCAACCTACCTTTGTCCTTATTAAATGAGACAGTGAACCGTTTTCTGCTATGGGCCCTTTGCAACCAGGATCCCTGTGACTTGGTCAACTGTAGTGTGTCTGTGAAGTCCTGGTTGCTGCAAGATCTGTCCTTCATATGTACAGAATGAACTGGGAATATAAATCCCCCAAATTTGGATACTTTGATTCTTGGAATCAGCTTTATAATGAAAAATTTAAAAATATTATATCCTTGCTTTCAACATCTCAGTGAGTTATTAGGCTCATCTTCCAGCAGAGACTCCCCCACCACAGTGGCTCTGCTGCCCATGTGTACAGCAGGTGGGTTCTGTTCAAAGAAGCAGCTGCCCTGTGAGACCCATAAGGAGCTAGACCGTGGATTGTACGCTATGTCATTTGTAACACAAATATTTGTTTTCAGTTGGAGTACAGGCTCTCTACTAATTAGAGATAGAATTACTGACTTGATTTGTAGAATGTAGACAAGAAACACACCTTGTTCTTAACTCAAAATGGTTAGAGTGAAGTTGCATTCATACTGAAGGCACTTAGAGATCATTTGCCATCTCTCAGAAAACTCCAAGAACTCACAGAAGACAGTGACATCAAATCCAAATCCAATTAACCCTTCAATTTGGCAGCTGATGGCATTTGAAATTCCTATTTTATGTTTCTCTTCATTAATTTTTTTCTTTCTTTTTTTTTTGGTCTTTTCGAGATAGGGTCTCCGCTGTACTGAAACTCATTATGTCGATCAAGCTGGTCCTTGAACTCACAGAGATCTGCCTGCCTCTGCCTCCAGAGTGCTGAGATTAAAGGCGTGCACCACCACGCCCAGCTCCCTTTACTAATTTTAAAGGTTGTTAACAAAGCTTTTTTTGTTGTTTGTTTTTTTTTTTTTTTTTTTTGGTCTTTTTGAGACAGATTCTTTCTATAGCCCCAGCTGGCCTGGAACTCACTATGCAGACCAAGTTGGCTGGAACACACAGAGATCTATCTGCTTCTGCCTCCCAAATGCTGAGACAAGACTTTAAAAAAAAAAAAATCAAAATTTGAGCTGGAAAGATGGCTCAATGGCTAAGAGCACAGGCTCCCCTTGCAGAGGACCCAGGTTTGATTTCCAGCACCCACATGGCAGCTAACAACCAACCATAACTCCAGTTCCAAGGGATCCGACACCCTCGTCTGCCCTCTGTAGGCATTGCACAAGTACACCTACAAGCAATACACTTGTACACATATAAAAAGATAATAAAATACTAGGGCTGGAGAGATGGCCTAGCGGTTAAGAGCGCCGACCGCTCTTGCAGAGGACCCGGGTTCGATCCCCAGAACCCACATGGCGGCCGAGAACCGTCTGAGACTCCAATTCTAGGAGAACTCCAGTTCCAGGGGAATCCGAGACCCTCTTCTGAACTCCGTGGCATTGCACGACACGGGTGCACAGACTTGCATGCAGACAGTACATTCATACACATACAGAAATAAGTAAAATTAATTTAAAAAAAGATAATAAAATACTTTAAAAATATATCTAGGGCTGGAGAGATAGCCTAGCGGTTAAGAGCACCGACTGCTCTTGCAGAGGGCCCGGGTTTGATCCTCAGCACCCACATGACGGCTAAGAACCGTCTGTAACTCCAGTTCCAGGAGAACTCCAGTTCCAGGGGAATCTGAGACCCTCTTCTGACCTCTGCAGCATTGCACGACCCGGGTGCACAAACCTACATGCAGACAGTACATTCATACACATACAAAAATAATAAATTAAATATATATATATAAACTTTTAAAAGTATTCCCTCACCCCACGCAGTGTACCACCCCTCCTGTTTGAACAGAGAACATAATAGATTTACACTATTGTTAGGTGGAGTAGGGAATTCTGTAAAGGAAACAAAGAAAAGGAGTAGTTCATCATCACATCCACTTATGGAGAACAAAGGGACGTTAAAGCTGTGAAAGTTCCAGCTGAACGTTATTTACCCTGGAAACACTACCCCTTGTGTTTTGGAAGCAAGCCCCTGTAAAAGCTTTATACAGGGCCATAACTTCACTCAGATCAATTTGCAACCCCTGACCCTGATTCCTGCCATGGCCTTGGCACTGCTTCTTGGCCCTACATTTCTTCCTGCTCAGTTTTCATTACTATAGCAATTCTCAGGGACTAAAAGATCTGCCAGATACCTAAGTTCAGACTGACCTTTTGCAATCCACCTCTCACCTCCTGCTCCACCCTGCTGCACAGAATCCTGTTGTCTTCCTAGTGAAGTGAAGGTAGGCAGACTTAAAGACCACAGATTTAGAATGCTATTTTCCTCTCCATATACCCAGAATATTCTCAAAAAAACAGGAATAGAGTCTAGTCTGAAGCTCTCCACAAGCAGGAAAATACTGAGTGTGATGTATACAACAGTAAATAAGACATAAGGTGGCTTTGTAAATTTGGCAGGATACAATACTTCATAAAAATAAGGGAAGGAAAGCATGTTCACAGACGTCTCCAAATCTATCCCGATGCATAGGAGGAAAGCTCCGTCACAGAGCCATAACAATGGCAGGACGCACCTTCTGCACACCGTCCACACTAGCACCTCCTGGCTGCTTCTTGGGCTTCGAGTTTGAGTGTAGAGAGCAGGCTGAACCTGAAGCCTAGGTCCAGGTGGGAATGGAGTCCTGTCATGGATCTGGAAGCATCTGAAGAGGAGGCTGACAGGGAAACAGCCTTAGAATGTGCCTAGCAAAGTGTCTTCTTTTTATAGAGGCTGAGACCTGAAAAGTGAGAGAGGAGACAGCGTGCTGGACCGGTGCCTACCGGATGGATGGGTGGCAATGAGTCAGTCTTAGAAAGTAATCAGAAGGCATGATCGACCAATAAACACGTAATAAATGTTTATTGGATAATTTTCTTTACAAAGGAAAAGGGCCCAGTGAGATGGCACAGCAAGGAAAGGCGCCTGCCGCCAAGTCTGCCCTCCTGAGTTGGATCCCCAGGCACCACATGGTGGAAGGAGAGAACCAACTCCTGAAGGGACCAATTTTCTCTGACCTCTATATTCATACTGTGGTGTACATGCACACCTAGACAAGCACAAAAATAAATGTAATTTTTAAATTATGGAAAAAGTTGAGCTGGGCATGATAGCACATGCCTATAATCCTAACACTCAGACACAAGTTCAAAGCCAATCTGGGGTACAGAGCAGGACTGTCCCAGTGAAAGAGGGGTGTGGGGGATAAAGCTGGGGAATGCTAAGCAAAGCCAATTCTTTCCAAAGTGTCTTGTTTTAATTTTCATTAAATTTTCCACTGTATAATTGAGGGTCAGATTAGTCTGGCTAAAGGAAGAGCAACATCCCTCTGGGATGGCGTCTGCAGCCCCGCCCCCCGGGTCACTGAATATGCTAATTAACAGGATCGCGAGAGCCCCAGAGCCGCAGGTCTCCAAGTTGGCCAAGAGCCAACAGAAGGCAGGTTCCGGCTGGTCATATGTCAGCTTTGGAAAGCTGCTTGGGGCCCAGGCCCGGGCAAGAACAAGCAGGCTTCTGCCAAGCTCCTGGCAGGGCAGGTGAGCCCGGTCTTGTGTAGCCTCCGCCCCCCCTCCACCCCCAAACTACGCTGAGGTGGAAACCTGGAGCCAAGGCACAAAGCCCCAGAGGAAAGCAGGGCAAGCTTTAAAATTCTAAAGGTGCCATTAGGCAGAAGGATAGATTCTCTCCCTGGTTGCGTCCCTCATACCTAATCACTCTGCAGATGAGGAAGTTTGCACCTTTCATGACAGCACCTAAGTTAAAACAGAGCAGGAAATGCAACTACACGGCCCACTCTCCACCAGAGGGGAACCTGAAATCCTCAGCAAATCATTTAGAAATATTTCATTGAATACACACAGGCGTTTCCCCAGTGGTTAAAGGACACGGAATGAAGATTCCTGTGACTCACGATTCTTTCTTTCATTCGGTTTCCTAGGTGTCTCATCTACCCCTTAATAAAAGGCTTTCTAGTCCATTATTACATCAGGAACAGTACCATTTCTCAGGGGACCTCCCTACCCTAAGGACTTTCCACTTTCTCACCAAAGATCTCATAGGGCTACTTGATTTATCAGGTTAGTTAAAGCACAAATTGCTCATCCATCAATCTTTATGTCAGCAAGAGTTGTGTGGAGCTGGATAATGTAACCACAGTAGACACAGGCAAGGCTGGGGACCTTAGCACTCTGGGCCTTGGCATAAGCTTTTATCAGGGTTCAGAAGACAGAGAACCATGCCTTAAATTCCAAATAGGAAATTAAATATATAAGGTTAATAAAAGCTAAGGGGACCATATTTTTTACATTTTATTTATTTTGTGGCAGTAGATAGGGGCAGAAATTTGCCACAGCATCCATGTGGAGATCAGAGGAAAACCTTAGAGAGTTGGTCCTCCTGCCTCAGCCTCCTGAGTACTGTGATTGCAGGTGTACACCACCTCACCCCCAAGGAACCTTGACTTCACCTCCTAGAACAGGACTCTATCCCACAACTCTTGATTCTCTGACTACTTCCTCTACCCAACCTTACTCCCAACCCTTTTATAGCCTGTGCTTTCTCCTGTGGGTGTGGAGCTCTATTCTCAAGGCTTCTCCTATTGCTTACACACTGATAATCCCAAAGATCTATGTCTAGCTTTGAACACTCCTCTGAGTTTTAGAACACTTCCAAGTGCATTTTGGCTCTCTTTATCTGTATGCCCCAGCGGCCCCTCCAGGAACAAATCTAAATCCTCACTCATCCATTGCCTCATTTCTTACCTAACCCTCAGCCCTTAAAAATGCCTAGATTCTTAACAACCTAAGTGCTATCTTCAAATGTATTAAATTTTATTATCAAGAAAAGATTGGCCTTTCTTGCTCATGGCTATCTTGGTGGCTGCTTTGGGGGGGGGGGGCTGTCATGCACCTAAGGCAGGAAGATGGTAGCCTCAAAGAAGGCAAAAAAGTCTCTAGAGTCAATCAACTCTAGTCTCCAACTTGTAATGCCAAGTAGAAAGTACATGCTACATACAAGTAGACTCTGAAGAAGATCAGACAGGGCAAAGCCAAATTGGTTATCTTTGACAACTACCAACCAAATGTGAAGCAGTCTGAAATAGTATACCATTTTGGCCAAAACTGGTATCTTTTACTACAGTGGCAATAGTGTTGAATTGGGCACAGCAAGTAGGAAATAACTATAGAGTCTGCACATTGGCTGCCATTGACTCAGGTGATTCTGATAATATTACAAGCATGTCAGAACAGACTGGTGAGGAAGGCAGAGGCAAGGCAGATCTCTGTGAATACAAGGCTAACCTGGTCTACATAGCAAACTCCAGACCAGCAGGGCTACATAGTGAGACCCTGTCTCAAAAAACTTGCCAGAGCTTGTTTTCAAAAAGAAAGAAAGAAAGAAAGAAAGAAAGAAAGAAAGAAAGAAAGAAAGAGAGAGAGAGAGAGAGAGAGAGAGAGAGAGAGAGAGAGAGAGAGAGAGAAAGAAAGAGGCTGGAGAGTTGGTTCGGTGGTTCAGACTACTGGCTGCTGTTGCAGAGGACCCAGCCAATGTGCAGACTCTATAGTTGTTTCCCACATGCTGCGCCCAATTCAATACTATTGCCACTGTAGTAAGAGATACCAGTTTTGGCCAACAGGGCATAGTATTCTATTTCAGACTGCTTCAAATTTGGGTGGTAGTTGTCAAGGATAACCAATTTGGCTTTGCCCTGTCTGATCTTCTTCAGAGTCTACTTGCGCGTAGGAAAGAAGGAATGAAGGAATGAAGGAACGAAGGGGCTGGAGAGTTGGTTCGGTGGTTCAGAGTACTGGCTGCTCTTGCAGAGGACCCAGGTTTGGTTCTCAGCACCCACATGTCAAGTAACAAACATCTGTAACTCCAGGGGATCCGACACCCTCTTCTGACCTCCATGGCCATTGCATGCATGTTTCACTTACCTGTATGCAGGCAGTACACTCATACACATAAAAATAATAAATAAGGCTAGGCATGGTGGTGCCCACCTTTAATCCTAGCACTCAGGAGGCAGAGGCAGGTGGATCTCTGTGAGTTCAAGGCCAGGTAGGACTAAAGGGAGACCATGTCTCAAAAAGACCAAAAATAAATAAATAAATAAAAATATTTTGAAAAGAAAGAAAAGACTACAGTTGTAGTAGATAATCTGAAAGCTATAGGTCCAATACAATGGACATCTGTGACACCTATAAAAGTATGTAAAAGCACTAAAGTACCTAAAAGATTACTGAATAGAGAAACTCCAAAATGGTGTAGAAACAAATGTTAAAATAGCAAATTTAAATGGTGTCTTAGAGACAACTGCTGAAGAAGTAATTAACTGGTAGTCCTTGCTTTGAGTTAAGTTGGCTGGGTACTATTTCTAATCAAAAAGATCAAGGGACATCACTACCTAGAATATACTATTTGCTATTGGCTGAGTGGACTTCCCTGATTGATCTGCCCAACATGGCAGGCAAAGTGTACTTCCAGGACACCAACTGGGATTCCTGGCCTCCCGTGTTCCCTGTGTAAGGACCTTACACAGGGCACATACCACAGCAAGGCAGTGCTGGAGGGACCTAGGGTAAATGCAGAAAGGGAAGACCAGTGTTCAAAAGCTTTGCTGGAGATGTAGCTCAGTTGGTAAAGTGCTTGCCTAACATGAATGGGACCCTGAGTTTAATTCTAAGTCCCCATTTACATAGCCCCCCCAAAAAATAAAAAGTTCCATTTAAAAGCATCATTTTGCCAAGTGTGGTGTAATACCAGTACTTGGGAGACTAAAGCAGGAGGATCACAAGCTTGAGGCTGGCCTGGGCTACCTAGCAGGACACTATTTATAAATAAATAAATAAATAAATAAATAAATAAATAAATAAATAAATACCCTCCCCCCCAATGAAGCTCAACATCAAGAAAGCTGTCCAAGACCAAAAAAAGAAAAAAAGAAAAAGCCGGGCGTGGTGGCACACGCCTTTAATCCTAGCACTTGGGAGGCAGAGGCAGGCGGATCTTTGTGAGTTCAAGGCCAGCCTGGTCTACAGAGTGAGTTCCAGGACAGCTGGGGCTACAGAGAGACCCTGTCTTGAAAAGACCAAAAAATAAATAAATAAATAAATAAAATAAAGCTGTCCAAGTGTGGGAATTCCTAGTTCTTCCAGCTAGCTCATAGAATGCTCAAATATTACTTTCCAGTTGCCAAAAAAATGGAATAATAATGTTAGCTAATGTTTCTAGGAAATGTCAGGTAAAGCAGTTTGGAAAATCTGTTATACAGAGCCCTACATCTAAAACAACAAATGGTCCATTTTTCTCTGGAATCTGAATGCTAGTGAATTAATCTTTTTATAAGAGGAAAGCCAGAAAGTAACTACAATGAGTCACTCCCACCACACCCTCTTGCTCGTCCAGCTCTCAGTGCTCCGGCAGGCTTTCCATCAGGGCTGCAGTAAGGAGCCCGGCATCTGCAGGCCTTCCATCAGGGCTGCAGTAAGGAGCCCGGCATCTGCAGGCCTTCCATCAGGGCTGCAGTAAGGAGCCCGGCATCTGCAGGCCTTCCATCAGGGCTGCAGTAAGGAGCCCAGAGTCTGGAGCACTGTGAGCCCCGGGTGGTCCTTCTCACACTGGCACTTTTCTAGTAACCAGCCCCAAATTTAATTCTCCACTTATCTGAAGCAGACAGGGATTTCCAAACCGTTCTAGTGAGCTGTGCTGGTTCTCTGCACTGATTTTATCACGCCAGCTCCATGGCCGTGTCCAAGCACAGGATGCATGCTGTTTACTAGAAACATTTTTTTTTTAATTTTTATGTATATGAGTGTAACTGTCTGCATGTAGGTTGGTGCATCCATGTCATGCACTGCTACAGAGGTCAGAAGAAGGTGTCCGATTCCCCTGGAACTGTAGTTAAAGACGGTTCTTAGCCCCCATGGTAGGTGCTGGGAATCGAACCTGGGTCCTCTACAGGAGCAGTTGGTGCTCTTAACCACTGAGCCATCTCTCCAGCCCCAGAAACAGTTTTCTAACAAGGGTCATGAGGGCTATGGATGTATCTCCATTGGTAGAGTGCTTACTTAGCATGTATGAAGCCCTGAGAATTTGATCCAGCACTGCATAAAACTGGGAGTGAGTCCATACCTATAATCCCAGCACTAGGGAAGCAGAGGCAGAAGGAGCAGAACATCAGGGTCATTCTGGACTATATGAGTTTGAAACCAACTACATAAGATTCTGTCTCAAAAATAAGAAACTAAAAACGTCATGAGAACCTTCTCCTAGGGAAAGCATAGGAGTCCATTGAACTGAAGCTCACGTATGATACAGAGACAGACACCAGATGTAAAGCTGCACACAGTTTAACTACGTAGATCACATCACATCACAAGTTGCCTGGTCTGAAGAGGGCTCAGGGACTCCATTAACTGCTTACACAATACCCTGAGCCCACTTTTCACTCTGCTGACCCTGTGTTCTGTAAATTGTACCCTAGTGCCAGACCCATGTGTCCCCTTTGGGACAACTGTCTGCTAAGAGTTGGGGTTTCTAGGAACACATATGACCACAAGATGCTGGGGTCACTTCAGGGGTCCTGTTGGCTCAGGAGGATAAGAGGCTGAAGCAGAAGGCGCATTGCCCAATGGGGTATTACTGGCAGATGGCATGGGAAAGTTGGGCAGGTCTGTTCTCTGTGTCTGCCAGCATCCTTCGCCCTGTCTTTAGGAGCCACATCCATGTGCCCACCTCACCTCAGTCCCACTGAGCCCACGATGACCAGAACTCAAGCTATCACAGAGACCTCTTTGGAAGTGATTAGGGTTCTCGGGAAAGGCTTGCCCCTGGTCCCTGAGGTAAGAGACATGCTTCTTGCTCACAACTTGAAGACAGCCCACTTTTGAGGTGGGGAGGAGACTTCCCAGGCTCTGCCATCTGAGTAAGCTGCACCTGAAGCCAAGTTTAGCAAGGACATCATGCCTGAGAATTAGGTCTCTTTGCTTAAGCTACATAAGATGTAATTCCTTCTCTGAAAGTTCCCCCACTCAAAAACACCTCACCCAATGCCCTCCCTAGCATCTCCCTAACCTAGTCAAGAGAAGACCTTCCTTCTGTTGTCTTTACTCTATACCCACTAGCCATTCTTGACCCCTTCTGTCCTTTAAGCTCAGGCTGACATCTACTAACTCTTCCCCTAGTAACCCTACCTCAATAGGCTTGGACTACTCAAAGTTGTACACATTACTACATTCCATCCCATAATCATCTCCTAAGCACTATCCCACAGTGCTTGCTCTTGCTGTCACTCTGTTCTTTAATCAAGACATTTGAAACTTCTTGTTGAGAGAGAGAGAGAGAGAGAGAGAGAGAGAGAGATTCTTCTCATTTGAAGTGTCTTACTGCTTTGAAAATGGGGGAAGTACCACCCAATGTGAGACACATCAAGGATCTAAGATATGTGTGTTTACACGAATGCTGATATTTGAATGCTTGTGACAATGTGCTAAGCACCTTAATCACATTTTTCCACTGATACCTAAACAACCTTATGAGTTAGCTACTGATTTCTCCCATTTAAAGGAGATGTATTAAAGCTTTGAGGTCACACACACGTTGGCCAGTACGCAGAGGCTGCATGTCTGAATCCAAAGGTCACTCTTATTGTTTCTACTCCTGCCCACACACTGAGGACCAGGCAGATGACTTCCTGGAAAGCCATGTAGCTTCCTTTGAAGTTACTCTGCCTGTGTGATTCAGAACAGGCAGGTAGGTCAGCATTTAACTGGGCTAACTCAACCCTTCTAACTATCCTGCCTGAGATGCCCTCCAACAGGCAGCTGAATCACAGATAGCCCCAGTGGCTCTGTCTATAGTAGTATGGTAGTATTAAATTATTTTATTAATAGTGTTCCTGTCTATTTTAGACTCTAGTCCGCAGCTATCTTAAATAAATAAAAACTAAGGGAAAAGGACTGGGGATATAGCTCAGTGATAAGTAATCAGTCAGCATGTATGAAGTCCTGGGTTCAATCTCTGACACCGCAATAATATTGATAAGAATAGTAAAAACTGGGGCTGGAGAGATGGCCTAGCGGTTAAGAGCACCGACTGCTCTTACAGAGGACCCGGGTTCGATCCCCAGCACCCACATGGCGGCCGAGAGCCGTCTGAAACTCCAATTCAGGAGAACTCCAGCTCCAGGGGAATCGAGACCCTCTTCTGACCTCCGCGGCGTTGCACGACACGGGTGCACAGACTTGCATGCAGGCAGTACATTCATACACATACAGAAATAAATAAAGTTAATTAAAAAAAAGACCTGCCCATCAGGGAGACCAGCTGGGGCTTCTCAAGGACAGACATGTCATGAGGGGTCAGGGGGCAGTGGGGACTGGGCACATCTCACTAACAGTGGGTCCATTTTTTTTTTAATTTTAAATTGTTAAGAGGGGGTGTTGTGTCTCTTCAAAAGTTTATGAGTATTGGTCGGTGGAAAGCATGTGCATGAGGACACGCTTGTAGATCTGCCCTCTGTATGTCTCCCCCGAGTATTGATCTCCGAAGTGTGGACATAGAGTGAGGTGAGGGCGCACGATAGTTAAAGCACAGCCTGTGGCTACATGAGACCCTGAATCAATAAAATTCTTTACAAAGAGAAAGGGAAAGAAAAACAAGAAAAAAAATAAACATATCTTTAGGAACTTGAAGATCAGCAGACTCAGGGAAGTAAATTAACGCTCCTGCCTAAGTGTCTTGTGTAAGGTTTCAATGCCTCATCTTACCTAACTTGCTCCAAAAAAACAAACGAATCAAGAATCCTCTTATGGGCGATTTGGAGAGCGTGGCTGCTGTGTTTCTCACAAAAGCCTGTTTTATACAGAGAGTACAAAACATCCCCACAACACCAAGTGTTTGAAGTATTTAGTAACAGAACTGTATTCCTCCCTGATTGGTAACCGCAGGACTCGTGGTTTTGGCTGCGCTTTCTTTTTGGTATCAAGTCCATTGACTTCTCCTCTGTTCTTAGCGAGCCTGACCTCTTGTTCCTGGTTGGTATGCTAAAGAGGTTCTCGCTGTTTTTATTTCAACATTCTGATCATGCCTGGATTTTGTTGACGCTGTCTGCAAACGAAAGTGTTAGGTGCTTTGGAAGGTACTTGATGCCCTGCTGAAGATGAATGAGTTCTGTTTTAGGGATGGTCTCTCTAGAATGATATCCTAAAAAAATGTGTACTAACTGGACAGTGCTTATAGTAAGCATGTCCGATTGTTCATTAAAGAAAGAAACAGATTTTATTTATGCAGTGGCATTTGGGCATCAGGGGCTATGTGCACCATCGTGAACTCAGGTTTATTGGCTGTGATTTATTAGCTACCACTTGTGGAAGATTCAAAATGAATGTAGCCAGGTGTGGTGGTGTACTTTTTAATTCAGTTACAAGACAACTACTTTGGAGGCAGAGGTTGAGGAGTCTTGGTGAGTTCCAAGGCCAACCTGGTTACGCTAGCGAGTTCCAGGGACAGCTGGGGGCTACAGGGAGACTCTGTCTCGAAAAAACAAAGACCAAAAAAAAAAAAAAAAAAAAAACTTAGAATGTAGATATTTAGATATTTGTTGCCCAGGCTGCCTCCTAACTTGTGATTTTCCTGCCTCTGTCTCTTTGGCATATGTTACAACCTACTAATGTAAATATTTATAAAGACTTCATATTTCATCTATAAAATGGACCTGCGGGCTGGAGAGATGGCCCATAGGCGGTTAAAGAGCAACCGAAGCTCTTGCAGAGGACCGGGTTCGATCCTCCAGCACCCACATGGCGGATTGAGAACCGTCTGAAACAACAAAACGCTCAATTCCAGGAGAACTCCAGTTCGGGGAATCCACACCCTCTTCTGACCTACGCGGCATATGCATGACACGAGGTGCAAAACCTGCATGTAGACAGTTACATTGATACACACACAGAAAAATAAAAATANTAACAATTTAAAATTAAAAAAAAAATGGACCACTGCTAGTGAGATGTGCCCAGTCCCATGCCCCATGACCCTCCATGACATTGTCTGTCCTTGAGAAGCCCCAGTGGTCTCCCTGATGGGCAGGTCTTTTATTTCTGTGTGTGTATCAATGTACTGTCTGCATGCAGGTTTGTGCACTCGTGTCGTGCAATGCCGCGGAGGTCAGAAGAGGGTGTCGGATTCCCCTGGAACTGGAGTTCTCCTGGAATTGGAGTTTCAGACGGTTCTCAGCCGCCATGTGGGTGCTGGGGATCGAACCCGGGTCCTCTGCAAGAGCAGTCGGTGCTCTTAACCGCTAGGCCATCTCTCCAGCCCGCAGTGTCCATTTTTTATATGAATATGAAGTCTTTATAAATATTTACATTAGTAGGTTGTAACATATGCCAAAGAGACAGAGGCAGGAAAATCACAAGTTAGAGGCAGCCTGGGCAACAAATATCTAAATATCTACATTCTATTTTTTTTTTTTTTTTTTTTGGTCTTTTTCGAGACAGAGTCTCCCTGTAGCCCCAGCTGTCCTGGAACTCGCTACGTAGACCAGGCTGGCCTTGAACTCACAAAGATCCTCCTGCCTCTGCCTCCCAAGTGCTATGATTAAAGGCGTGCGCCACCACACCTGGCTACATTCATTTTGAATCTTCCACAAGTGGTAGCTAATAAATCACAGCCAATAAACCTGAGTTCACGATGGTGCACATAGCCCCTGATGCCCAAATGCCACTGCATAAATAAAATCTGTTTCTTTCTTTAATGAACAATCGGACATGCTTACTATAAGCACTGTCCAGTTAGTACACATTTTGTTTTAGATATCATTCTAGAGAGACCATTCCCTAAAACAGAACTCATTCATCTTCAGCAGGGCATCAAGTACCTTCCAAAGCACCTAACACTTTCGTTTGCAGACAGCGTCAACAAAATCCAGGCAGATCAGAATGTGAATAAAAACAGGGAGAACCTCTTTAGATACCAACAGGAACAAGAGGTCAGGTGAAGAACAGAGAGAAGTCAATGATTATACCAAAAAGAAGCAGCCAAAACACACGAGCCGGTTACCTCAGGGGAGAATACAGTCTGTACTAAATACTTCAACACATGGTGTTTGGGGATGTTTTTGTATCAAGCTTTGTAGAAACACAGCAGCCAGTCTCCAAATCGCCCATAAGAGGATTTTGATTCTTTGTTTTTTTGGAGCAAGTTAGGAAGACTGAGGATTGAACCTTACACACACTAGGCAGGAGCTTTATCCCTGAGCTGTATCTCAGTCCTAAAATAGTTTTATTTTTTTTCTTGTTTTCTTCTCCCCTCCTCTTTGTTATTTGAGACAGGGTCTCATGTAGCCCAGGCTGGCCTTGAACTCTCTATATTTATGTAATTTCTAGAATGTTTAACCAATATCAAAATTTGAGACTATATAGACAAAACGGGTTGCATGGTCAGTTTGTATGGCCGTAGGAAGCCAGGTGTGGTGGCACATCTTTAATCCCAGTACTTAGGAGGCAGAGATAGGAGAACTCAAAGTTCAAAACCAACCTAGGTTGCATACTGAGACCTTGTTTTTTTTTAAAAAAAAAAAAAAAGGGGAGGCTGGAGAGATGGCTCAGAAGTTAAAAGCACTGGCTCGAACCCGGGTTAGAGTCCCAGCACCCAAATGGTGGCTAACAACCCTCCATAACTCCAGAAGAGTGATCTGACACCCTCTTCTGACCTCTGTGGGCATTACACAACATGGGTACACTTATATCAATGCAGGCAATACATTTATACACATAAAAATAATACATTTTTTTTTTGCTATTTTTGAGACAAGTTCTCCCTTTTAGTCCCAGCTGGCCTGGAGCTCACTCTGTAGACCAGGCTGGCCTTCAACTCACAGAGATCTGCCTGCCTCTGCCTCCTGAGTGCTAGGATTAAAGGTGTACTCCACCACGCCCAACTCAAAAATAATGCACATCCATAGATGCATAGGATACAAAAAACAAACCTCTTTAGACCTTGTTCTAGCATATATCTACCCAAATCCACAGATGACTATGAAATATGGACCTTCTCATTCAGTCCATCAGTCTTAAATTCAATGTTTTAAGTTCAGCCTAGTCCAGTATTCATATTTTTTTTCAGTATTCATCTTTTTTTTTAATTTTTATTTATTTCTTTATGTGGTGTATCAATGTACTGTCTGCATGCAGGTTTGTGCACCTGTGTCATGCAATGCCACGGAGGTCAGAAGAGGGTGTTGGGGGGTGGGGTGGGGGGAAGGGAAGGGGATATATGCCTGAACTGAATTGGAAAATGATGTATGAAATACACAAAGCATCAATAAAAAAAAAAAGAGGGTGCTGGATTCCCCTGGAACTGGAGTTCTCCTGGAATTGGAGTTTCAGAAGGTTCTCAGCCGCCATGTGGGTGCTGAGGATCGAACCTGGGTCCTCTGTAAGAGCGGTCAGCGCTCTTAACCGGTAGGCCATCTCTCCAGCCCCTCAGTATTCATCTTTAAAAGAGTTTGTGTGAATGTCTGTGTGCATATGTGTGCACACACATGTGTTTGGTTGTATATGCATGTATGGCACATATGCATGCTTTGTATCCATACCTTACAGACATTTGGGAAGAGATTAGAGTTTAAAAGTATAAAAGCAACATGTTTATTAAGGAAAATTAAAACAAAAGTAGGAAAAATAAAATAATAGAAGAAGAAAGCATGCGCTACATATCAGCAGAACTACAGTTCACATTAATTATTTCCTTCCTATCTTTGTGCCTACCCAGACATGCTTGTTGTGTAAACAGGAGGAGCTTTTGTCAATGAAAACTGAATCAATGCTCAAGCCCAGCCTTGGCAACCCAAGGAAAAACTTTGCTTAACTAGTTTTCTTTTTAAGATTCATTCTCAGCCAAGGGTGGTGGCTTATGCCTTTGATCCCAGCAGTGGAGCGGCAGAGGCAGACAGCTCTCTGTGGGAGTAAGGCCAGCCTGGTTTATGCTGTACTGAGTTCCAGACCAGCCAGAGCTCTCAAACAAACAAACAAATGAAAAAGTTCATTCTCAGAGATACAAAAATGGCAGTTATAAAGATGTATGCTTGCTGAGAGTGGTGGTACACACCTTTAACCTAGCACTCAGGAGGTAAAGGCAGAGACTTCTGTGGGATTGGAGGCCAATCTGGTCTACATGGAAAGTTACAGTCTAAACCAGGTGTGGTGGCGCATGCCTTTAATCCCAGCACTCGGGAGGCAGAAGCAGGAGGATCTCTGTGAGTTCAAGGCCAACCTGGTCTACAGAGCAAGTTCCAGGCCAGCTGGGACTAAAGGGAGAGAGACCGTGTCTCAAAAATACAAAAAGAAAAAAAAAAAAAGAAAGAAAAGAAAAGAAAGTTACAGTCTAGCTGGGGATACAGGGAGACCCTGTCTCAAAAAAGACAAAAAGAAAATGTTTGTATAAACATGCATTAAGTGAGCATTAGCAAAATACTTAACAAGCATTTTTTTTCAGCACTTCCTGTGTATACCACACCAGAGCAGCTGTTTCCGGGAATCCTTAAGAAGATACTTTCACCCTTAAGACTCTAAATCATATTTTATGCTACTGTTCAGCTAACGTCAAAATACATTGTTTCACTGTGAGCAAGTAACCACGTTCTTCTAGTCACTTCATAAAACTAGTAACTTTCTAACATTGGCATCCTTCATTATCCAATGATCTATAAAAACTGAATATAGTATGTGTGCACATATGTATGTCCCAAGATTTCTAATTTTACTTCTTTACTGAAGAAAGGAAATACCAAGCTGTTTAAAAAAGAATCAGGCCAGCTGGGCGTGGTGGCGCACGCCTTTAATCCTAGCACTTGGGAGGCAGAGGCAGGCGGATCTTTGTGAGTTCAAGGCCAGCCTGGTCTACAGAGTGAGTTCCAGGACAGCTGAGACTACAGGGAGACCCTGTCTCAAAAAGACCAAAAAAAAAAAAGAATCAGGTCAATGCCTCTGTCTTCAGCTAATCATGAGAAAAGCCATGATTAGTTGTATTACTAGTATTTTACACAGGCTCATTTGATCCTCACAGTAGCATTAGAAGGTAATAATGCCCCCACGAAGAACAAAGCTCAAAGAGTCAGCTCCCTTGCTTCAGGTCACCCAGCTCCTGCCCTCAGCTGGAGACTTGTCGATAACTCCAAAGCCTTTTTTCTTTTCACACTCCCCTACTGATTAAACACAGCTCTTATGTTCTACCTGCTCCCCCAGGCTTCCTATTACCTACATGAAATTAGCTTTACAGGTCTTTGTACTCAAGAAGAAAACTACAGTGTCTCAGAAGTGCAAACTGAGGTCCATGGCACAGAACGGGGATACAGAGGGAATGGCCCACTCTGGCCACCATACCTATACAGAGTTTATAGGAGTCAAACACCTCTCCCTGATGTTAAAATTTCATAGTTTCTTCTGGATATGGTAATTCAAACTTGTAAGCTCAGCACTTGGGATGTAGAGGCAGGAGGGTCCTGGTTCAAAGTCAACTTGAGCTGTATAGCAAGATCCTATCTATGCTGTTTCAAAAAAGAGGAGAGGCAGAGAGAGAGAGAAAGCGAGAGCGAGAGCGAGAGCGAGAGCGAGAGAGAGAGAGAGAGAGAGAGAGAGAGAGAGAGAGAGAGAGAGAGAGAACTTTCTTCCTGGGGAAAATGGTCTAAGAGTTAAATTGTTCACAAAGCACACCACATGCAGTAACTTCCTCCTGTTATTTATTTAATCTTGTTCATTTTTCTGAATGCTCGGTTCCTGGGCCAGCATTTCTTATTCCCTTAAAGGAGCCAGGGTTGATTTCTTCCTGTCAGAAACCATGCTGAGGACTTTGCTCTTCCCTCTTAGCTGGAAAGAGAGTTTAAACATCGTCACTCTAAAATGATCATTAGTTCAGATTCAGCTGACAACCACAGAGCGCCATGTGCCAGACACAGTGCTTAGAGACTTCAGGTGCTTTTTCTCTTGAATGGCATTTCCTGTCTGGCAGACACTAAAGTTCAAGCTTAGAGTCCCTCTACACACCAGCTCTCCAGTCAGTGACTTATTCCAAGAGTGGTTTCTAAAACCCAGCTAACCACTAGGTTGGCAATTCTTAGCCAGAGTGGGTAAAGAGCCACTCTGCTGATTTTGCTGTAAGAAAGCGAAGTGAGTAACAATGTCTGCCACCATAGCTAGTGTTCTTAGTGCTCATACAGTGGACCAGGCACAGTCCAAAGGGTTTTACAAGAAGTAACATATTTTTCAGTCAGGTGTACTAGTGCATGCCTTTAATTCCAGCACTTGGGAAACAGAAGCAAATTGAACTCTGAGTTCAAGGCCAACCTGGTCTATGTAGCAAGTTTAGGTCAGCCAGAGCTACACAGTAAGACCCTGTCTCAAAAACAAAAAACAAACAAACAAAAAAACACTCTACAGATGAAGAAACTGAGACATAGAGAACTTAAGAAACTACATGTGTTTGAGTCCTAGGACCTACAATGATAGGAGAGATCCAACTCCCCCACTCTGACCTCTACACGTGCACTGTGGCACACATACGCACACACACACACACACACACACACACACACATGCATACACACTACTACTACTACTAGTAATAATAATAATAATAATAATAATAATAAATGTAATAAAAATTTAAAGAAAAAAATTTGCTCAAGCTAACAGGGATTTTAGAGCTAAGGTCTGATCTGGTGACTAAACACTGTTCTATACTGGGTTTCATATGCTTGGGTTAATGGTACCCGGGGATGTTAAAAAAGATAAATATTTTCTCCCAAATGTTAACCCTGAACAAATCATTTAAATAGTAAGATTCACCTCTCGCAGTCCTGAGTAAAGAAATGGTTAAACAAGACGTTCTAAGTGTTCTGTAACTCTGAGCCATTCTACACATAAGTGCATCCATTACTCAGCAAATGTAACTGCTGACTCTGCAATACAGAATCATACTGAGGCCTGAGGGGCCATAATTCAGATTGGACAGGTGGAGAGACTTGAAAAGTTATGACCCTTTAATGGAACCAAGTATTTAGTAGAATATAATAGGAAGTATTACAAGAATAAATCAGTAGATTCCAGGAGCATTTTGGAGCTAAAAAAATTTTTTTAAAGCATTCTTTATAAGAAGTAAAGGCTGTTCTTGGAAATAAGTCCAACAAGTTGACAGAATATATTTATATTTTATTAATGTCTATTTTCAGAAATGTCCAACTACAGTTATTAAGTTATCTAAGCAAAAAGTCAATAACCTTCTTGACACTATATAGTGATAAAGGTACAACTCACACTTGTTATTTCCTGAGAAAAATAAATGCTAACTTTCTATTTCTCATAAACCAATTCAATAATCACAGTCAGTGGTAGAGTGCTGGCCTAGCATGCTCTGGGTTTGGTCCCCAATGTCACAAGAAAAAAATCATTGAAATTAAAACAAAATGATAATAATTATTACATAAAAGTAAAGAAGAGCCAAGCTGGGCGTGGTGGCGCACTCCTTTAATCCTAGCACTTGGGAGGCAGAGGCAGGCGGATCTTTGTGAGTTCAAGGCCAGCCTGGTCTACAGAGTGAGTTCAAGGCCAGCCTGATCTACAGAGTGAGTTCCAGGACAGCTGGGGCTACAGGGAGACCCTGTCTCAAAAAGACAAAAAAAAAAAAAGACAAAAAAAAAAAAAAAGAAGAGCCAGGCATGGTGGCGCACACCTTTAATCCCAGCACTTGGGAGGCACAGCAGGTGGATCTCTGTGAGTGCAAGGCCAGCCTGGTCTACATAGCGAGCTCCAGGCCAGCTGGGACTACAGGGAGATCCTCTCTCAAAAAAAAAAAAAAGCCCCCCCCAAAATGTAAAGAAGATAAGTGATTATAGTAACTGTAATCTCAGCCCTCAGGAAGCTGAGGCAGGGGTGTACCATGAGTTCAAGGGCAGCCTGGGGTACACAGTGAGTTTGAACCCAGTTTTTATTACAGAGTAAGGCCCTGTTTCTATAGATGATAGATAGATAGATAGATAGATAGATAGATAGATAGATGATAGATAGATAGATAGATAGATAGATAGATAGATAGATAGATAGATTATCTATTGGAAAGGATATTTCGGAGGCTAGAGAAATGCCTCAGCAGTTAAGAACATTGGCTGTTCTTGCAGAAGACTGGGTTCAAATCACAGAACCCACATACGGTTGACAACTGTCCATAACTCCAGTTCCAAGGAATCCAATGCCCTCTTCTGTACTACATAGACATTTCATGACATGTGTGTACTTACATATATGTAGGCAATACACGTATACACATGAAATACATTTTAAAAATAAATAAATAATAAATAAAATAACAAAGAAAGGCTATTATTAAAAAGAATGGTCCTGGGGCTGGAGAGATGGCCTAGCAGTTAAAAGCGCCGACCGCTCTTACAGAGGAACCGGGTTCGATCCCCAGCACCCACATGGCGGCCGAGAACTGTCCGAAACTCCAATTCCAGGAGAACTCCAGTTCCAGGGGAATCCAATGCCCTCTTCTGACCTCCGCGGCATTGTACGACACGGGTGCACACACCTGCATGCAGACAGTACATTCATACACATACAGAAATAAATAAAATAAAAAAAAAAATAAAAAGAATGGTCCACTTGCTATTAAAAAAAAAAAAAAAACGGGTTGCAGAGATGGCTTAGCTGTTAAGAGCACATACTGCTTGGGCTGGAGAGATGGCTCAGCAGTTAGCAGAGGACCCGGGTTCAATTCCCAGCACCCACATGGCAGCTAAGAACTGTCTTTAGTGCCAGGTGCCTTTAATCCCAGCACTCCGGAGGCAGAGGCAGGTGGATCTCTGTGAGTTCAAGGCCAGTTGGGACAAAAGGGAGATGCTGTCTCAAAATAAAAGATCACATACTGCTTTTCCAGAAAACCTGAGTTTTGTTGCCAGCACTCACATCCAGTTGCTCACAACTGCCTGTGACTCTAACTCCAGGGGATCCAACACCTTCTTCCTCCCCTGTGGATACCTGCACACACATGGCATACACACACGGCATACACACACATAGAATTACACATATACATAAATTTTTAAGATCATCTTTAAAAAAAATGGTATGAATGTTCTACCTATATTAACATATAATTACCACATGACCCAGCAATTCCAGTTCTATGTGTATGTCCAGAAGAAGAATTTAAATCAGAATCTCTAAGAGTTCGGGTGTGGTGGTACCATGCCTTTAATCTCAACACTTGGGAGGCAGAGGCAGGTGGACCTCTGTGAGTTCAAGGCCAGCCATGGCTACATAGAAAGAATGTTCCAAAAAAGAAAAAAAAATGACAAGGAATTATCTACATGCCCATTATAATGATTCAGTACTACGTGAATGAGATAAAGAGTATCAAGATCACTGGGAAAAGGCTTTCGTTTGGTTTTGGTTTTGGTTTTGGAGATGGAATCTCATTATACCGTCCAGGCTAGACTGAAACTATGTAGCCTGGGCTGACCTGGAACTCATGGCAATCCTCCTGCCTCAGCCTCAAGATTTCTAGGATTATAGGTATACACCCATCATGCCCAGATCATTTATACATTATTTAAGAAGTTGTTTCTGGGAGAAATTGCATTTACGTTTCCTTCCTTCTTTCCTCCCTCCCTCCTTTCCCTTCCCCCCTCCCTCCTTCCTTAATTCCTTGCTTTGCAATGCTGGAGATGGAACCCAGTGCCTTAGCTCAAGATAGGCAAGTGCTCTGCCACCGAGCTGGATGCCCAGCTCTGGAGTTGGCATTTGAATCTGCAATCTGAATGAGACAGACTGACCTCAGGTGTACAGTGGGCATCATCCAATCTGTTGAGGTCCTGGATAGAAAAAAGCACAGGAAGGGTGAACTTGCTCCTGGCTTGAGCTGGGACACTGGTCTACCCTCAGACAGCAATTCCTGTGAGCTTGCTCCTGGCTTGAGCTGGGACAGTGGTCTACCCTCAGACAGCAATTCCTGTGAGCTTGCTCCTGGCTTGAGCTGGGACAGTGGTCTACCCTCAGACAGCTCCTGGTTCTCAAGTCTTCAGACCCACAAGAGGACTTAACATCTTTGACTCTCCTGGTCCCCAAGCCTTTGGCCTTAGAAGCTACACCACTGGCTTTCCTGCCCTTCCAGCTTGCAGACAGATATATGCTATAGGACTTCTTAGCTTCATAACTGCATGAGCCAATACCTCTTGATAAATCATTCCCTCCGCCTCCTCTCTCTCATTGTTTTGTTTATTTATGACAAATATTTTCCAATGTCCTCTGGTCAGAAGTTGTTTGAAACGATGCTGTCAGCCTTCATGCCAATCAAAGAATAGAATCATCTAACTCACCCATCCTGTGAATGGCCCTACAGATAACATGGGTTTTAAACTGGCCATTAGGCTGGGCATGGTGGCACACTACTTTAATCCTAGCACTTGGGAGGCAGAGGCAGGTTGATCTCTGTGAGTTCAATGTTCTACATAGTAAGCTCCAGGACAGCTAGGGCTACAGGGAGATCCCATCTCAAAAAAGATAAATACATAAATAAATAAATAAATAAATAAATAAATAAATAAGCCATTAAACCTGCCATTCACCTTGTCAACCTATCTCCGTAGATGTGTGGTCCTTTGCAACAATGGTGCAGTACTGGTCCATGAACTCACCTGCGTCTGTCTGCTTGTTTAGGCCACACCTGCTTGCTCGAAGTGCAGCATGAGGGCAAAAAGCTGTAAGCCTGTTTCTACATATTTGTGTATACACAGACCCTATTGACTCCATTTCTAAAGAGAACCAGAGCTAACACACCTTTCATGAAGTACTGTCCACACACAATGGCCCATGAGGTGGGAGCGATTCATATGCATGAATATGTGGATAGATTAACAAATAGTGTTCTATGCACACCATAGAATAATAACACTTAACTTTAAAATGGAGGGAAATTAAACCTGAAATATGGTGCATACCTATAATCCCCAAGACTCAGGAAACTGAGACAGGAGGATCTGATCTTATGTCTCAGGCCTGCCTGGGCTGCCTGGGCTGCATGAGACCCTGTCTCAAGAATAAGAACAACAACAAAATATTTAAGATATAAAGAAAAACATTTCTCTCTCTTATACAAAATGGGTGTCTTTTTTTTTTTTTTTTTTTTTTTTTTTTTT
>VZQC01013003.1:42403-59879 GCA_009823505.1 Rhizomys pruinosus | reverse complement strand
TTTTTTTTGTCTTTTCAAGACAGGGTCTCCCTGTAGCCCCAGCTGTCCTGGAACTCACTATGTAGACCAGGCTGGCCTTGAACTCACAGAGATCCACCAGCCTCTGCCTCCCAAGTGCTAGGATTAAAGGTATGCACTACCACACCTGGCTACAAAATGGGTGTCAAGCTTCTGAACACTGCTGGGCTAGGGAACGACCCCACTGCAATGATAATCCCCCACGCCATGGCTCCCCACATCTTACACAGCAATACATTTATATGCCTTTTCTCAAAAAGAAAAAAAAAGAAAGAAATGTTTAGAAAAGGGAAATAAATAATGGGGCTGGAGAGAGGGCTCGGTGGAGAGTACGAGCTGTTCTTGCAGAGGACCAGGTTCAGTTCCCAGTACCCACATGGCAGCTAACAACCGTCTATAATGCCAATTCTAGGGACTCCAACACCCTCTTCTGACCTCCACAGGCATTGGATAACATGGGTGCACTTACATACATGCAAGCAATACACTCATACACATAAAATTAAAATAATAAATAAAAATATTTTTTAAAGCGAAAAAGGAGCAGAAAAACAAATGCCAATAAATAGTTGTCACCATGAAAAGAGCAGGCAAGAAATCAAACATGTTCCTTAAAATGTGTTTTAAATGTAATGAAGCAAAGGAATGGGGAGATAGGCAAAGGAAAAAAACACATACTGTCAAGATTCAGAAAAGATGATGTGGAAAAGGGAAGGAAAGGGGCTGGGGACTTAGGTCAGTGCTAAAGCACCTGCCCAGCATGCGTGGAGCCCTTCATTCAGTTCCCAGCACCACACAAAAAATTAACTTTAAAAAAAAGAAGAAAGGTATGACAGAACATATGCAAAACCTTAAATAGGACAACTGTAAAAAATACACAATATGAAACACAGGGTGAAAAATGAGAAATGTGTGCAAAATGAAATATAAAGACAATAAAAGTGTTCTGAGACAAATTATAAGTATGAAAGTAGACATCAATTCAACATTTGCAAAATAAGAAAACCTGACCATGGGCTGTGGGGATAGCGCAGCTGTTAAAGGCTGACGCTAAGAACCGCAAAAAAAAAAAAAAAAAAAAAAACTGACCACAATAACATACATAATAGAAGAAAACAGATAAAGATTTATGCAACTGAATCTCATTTCGTGGCAGAGCAAGGAGTAATAAAAAAAAGGAAAAATATGATATAACATAATAAGGTGGTTTTAGTACGTCAGCCAACACCAGCCTGAGAAATGGACATCTCAAGTGCCAAAGTCACCAAAAAATAAGCCGGCGTGTTGGCCCAAGCCTTTAATCCTCGCACTTGGACGGCGAGGCAGGTGGATCTTCTGTGAGTTCAGGCCCAACTGGCCTACATCGTGAGCTCCAGGCCAGCTGGGACAAAGGGAGACCGACTCAAAAAGCCAAAAAAAAAAAGTCAACCAAACACTAATCATAGGGAAAATCCAATGCTCAGTAAGGAGACTCAAGTACGTTCTCTGCTTATGGATTTCCATTTTTATTTTTAAGACTCTATTATTGTTTCAATCATACTTCTGGTGTTGCACTTGTGTGTACACCATGTGGAGGTCACAGGATTTGGGTCTCTTCTATCTTGTGGGTTCTGGGGACTGAAGTTAGGCTGTCAGGCTTTGCAGCAATTAGCTTTACCCCATGAGCCTTAGACCTGGCCCTAACGTTTTTTTTGTTTCGTTTTGTTCTTTTTTGAGACCAGTGTCTCCCTATCGGCCCAGCTGTCCTGGAACTCACTTTGTAAACCAGGCCGAACCTTGGAACTCACAGAGATCTACTGCTTCTGGCCTCCCAAGTGCTAGGATTATTAAAGGCGCGTACAACCAAGCAGACCATGGGACAAAACTGTCTGCCATGAAAGGAAACAGCCCATGAATTGACCAGAGTCCAAGGACAACAGTTCCAGAGAGAGTGGACTGTTTGCTTCTCATCCAACTGTAACCCTTTTCTAAGCCTAGAGAAAAACCTGCGGAAGAGGGGACGTGGAAGAATGTAAGGGCTATTGATTGGGGGGACTGGTGAAACTACAACTTGATTGAACAACCCGTCACCCCCCACTGGCCGGGTGGGGCTTTGGGGGTTTGGCACAACAGCCTGCAAAATTGGTTTTACATGAAGGCTCTTGTACTCATGGTTATCACTTATAGTAAAAATGAAAAAAAAAAAATGAGAGAAAGATGCACGACAGTTATGGCAGAATGATCATGATCTGGGTTGGGGTGGGGGGGGGGGAAGAAGGGACAGGAAATGTGCCTGAACTGAATGGAAAAATAATGTATGAAATGCACAAAGCATCAATAAAAATAAAAAAAAGATATTTTACCATTATAAACAACATAGTTGCTTTTAGATAAATAGAAATCTTATAACACTAATGTTGTTCAGTTTGCCTTTCCTTTGGGGATTTGGTGAGTGTTGTATCCACAAATAAGGGTGACATTTTGCCACTTGTTTTTCTGGCACTGTGTTACTTCACTTAGCATAATGATTTGCAGTTCCATCATTTACCTGTAAAGTTCATGATGCATCTTTCTTTACCATGAGTAGTAACTCCATTGTGTAAATTACCAAATTTTGTAATTCCACTCCATCAAATGAGGGACCTTTGGGTGGTTGGTTTTCAATCTTTGTATTGTGAAGAGAGCTGCAATAAAAATGGCTGTGCATGTATCAAAAAAACAAACAAAACGAACAAAAAAAAAGGGACTGTTACTATGTAGGAGAGTTAAGTCTCTTTAAGACAATTTTTGAGTCAAAGGGGAAATGAAAAATGATATTTAAAAAATAAATAAAAAAAAAAAAAAAAAAAAAAAAAAAAAAAAAAAAAAAAAAAAAAAAAAAATCAGAATTTCATGTACGGGATCCCCCATTACCTTAGAAAACATTAAAGGTGGCACACACCCTTAATGACAGCTAAGAGCTTTTTTTTTTTTTTTTTTTTTTTTTGCCTTTTCAAGACAGGGTCTCCTGTAGCCCCAGCTGTCTGGGAGCTACTTTTTGACCAGGCTTGCCTTTGAATCCACAAAGATCCGCTGCCTCCGCCTCCAAGTGATAGGATTACAGGCGTGCTAAGAGCCATTTTTAAAGGTGGCACACTTCTTTAATCCTAGCCCTTGGAGGCAGAGGGAGGGGCGGATCGCTGTGCGTTCAAGGCCAGCTGGGACTAAAAGGATATCCTGTTTCAAAAGTACCAAGAAAAGAAAAAAAAAGAAACCACATTTTTTGTTTTCGTTTTAGTGTTTTGTTTTGTTTGAGAGTGGGTGATACAGGACTTCACTGTGTACCTCAGACTGGCTCAAAACTCACTGTATAGTACAGGCTCATGCCAATCCTCCTGTTTCAAACTCTCCAGTAATGGAATTACAGGCATAAGATGTCATGCCAAAATATTAGGTTTATTTTTGCTTGATTGTTTTCAAAAGGAAACAGGAAAAAAATGATAGACAAAAGTAGAGATTAATAAACAAAGAAATAGCTGGGCACAAATGCCTTTAATTCCAGCACTCGGGAGGGGCAGAGGCAGTTGGATCTCTGTGAGTTCTAGCCAGCTGGGACTAAGGGAGACCCTGTTTTTTTTTTTTTAAATAAATAAATGGAAAGAAAAGAAAGAAAGCAACGAGAGAGAGAGAGATAGAGAGAGAGAGAGCGGAGTCAGGGAGGGAGAGCGGGAGGGAGGGAGGAGGGAGGAGGGAGGAGGATTGAATGAAGGAAGTACGGGACTGGGGGTTAGCTCAGGGTAAACGTGCATGGCCTAACATGAACAAGAGTTTGGATTCAATACCCAGCACTGCCATCCACACACTCCCCTTAAAACGCCAGAAATGCCAGCGTGGTGGCGCACGCTCTTAATCCTAGAATCAGGAGGCAGAGGCGGCAGATTTTATATGAGTTCAAGGCCCGCCTGGTCTACAGAGGTTCCCAGGACAGCTGGGCTACAGGGAGACTCAAAAAGACCAAAAAAAAAAAAAAAAGCAGAAATAACACTTGGGAGGCAGAGGCAGATCTCTGTGAGTTCAAGGCCATCCTGGTTTACAGAGTGAGTTCCAGGACAGCCAGAGCTACAGGGAGACCCTGTCTCAAAAAGACCAAAAAAAAAAAAAAAAGACCAAAAAAACACTAAAACTGGGCAAGTCTTCAATCTCAGCACTAGGGAGTCAGAGGCAAGTGATTGAGCCCAGCCTAGTCTACGTAGGGAATTCCAGGCCAGCTGGGGCTACCAGGAGACCTTGTCTCAACAAAAACAAAAACAAACATAAACAAAAGATACCCACAAAACAACCCTCCTTCCCACTTACTAAGGGGCTAGAGAGATGGCTCAGCAGTTGAGAGCACTGGCTGCTTTTGCAGAGGACCTGGGTTTATTTTCCAGTACCCACATGGCTGCTAACAACCACCTGTAACTACAGTTACAGTCAGGTGATCTCACGCCCTCTTCTGCCCTCTGTGGGCACTGCACACATGTGGTGCACCTACATACATTCAGGCAAAACACTCTTAGGCATAAATTAAAAATGTAAATTCTCCCTAAAACATTGATATGGATACTTCCTTGATAAGATGAAAATGATCTCTTCCCCAAACCTGTGTAAGAGGATGTGCTGTCTCTGCTTGGTTCAGAGCCCTTAACACTTCCCACAGCCTCCTTAAGCACTCGCTCCTAGACGTCTCCAGTGCTCATCTCTCCATGTTTGAAACTCAGCTCAAATGTCACCTCCACTGAGCAACTTCCCACAGCTATTCAATGGAAATAACTCGCTCTCTCAGATTCATTTCCTGTTCTTACCCTCTGTTTAGACTGTGAACTCCAGAGAAGCAGAATCTACCGTGTTTGGGCACTGCCACATTCCCAGGCCCAGATCAATGCCTGGCTATAGAAGGGTAGCAGGAGGGTTGGAAGGAGTGAGATGAAGGAAAGAAGGGTCAGAGGGAGGAAGAGGAAGGAAGGGAAGGAGGAGAGAGAGACAGAGAGACTACTAAACTGTAAACAGACTAATAGTGAGCAATGCAGTGGTTTATTTCTGAAAAATGAAATACTTGTGAGATTTTGTTGTTGTTGTAGTTGTTGCTGCTGTTGTTTTGTCTTTTTGAGACAGGGTCTCCCTGTAGCTCCAGCTGTCCTGGAACTTGCTATGTAGACCAGGTTGGCCTTGAACTCACAAAGATCTTCCTGCGTCTACCTCCCAAGGGCTAGGATTAAAGGCGTGCGCCACCATGCCCAGCTGTGAGTTTTTTTAATGTTTTTTATTTATTATTTTATGTGTATGAGTGTACTGTCTGCATGTAGGTTGGTGCCCCCTTGTCGTGCAATGCCACAGAGGTCAGAAGAGGGCATCAGATTCCCCTGGAACTACAGTCAAAGACGGTTCTTTAGCCGCCATGTGGGTGCTGGGAATCAAACTGCAAGAGCAGTCAGTGCTCTTAACCACTGAGCCATCTCTCCAACCCCACTTGTGGGGTTTTATTTAGTTATTTGGTCTTTTGTCTTGAGATAGGGTCTCCCAGCTGGCCTGGAACTCGCTATATAGACCAGACTGGCCTTGAACTCACAGAGATCCATCTGCCTCTACCACCCGAGTGCTGGGACTAAAGGCATGCACCATCAGGCCCAGCTGTGGGGTTTTATTTTTATTTGAAATCAAGCAAAGTGTCATCTGCAGCATCCACACTGCCCTCTGATGCATTGTCTCCATCCCTCCAGGATCTTGTGTTCGTTTCACTTTACCTAAACTAATCTGCTTTGAAGCATACAATTTTCATAGCTACTTTTCTTCTTGCAAGTAGCCATGGGGACAGCTCACCTTTGATCTAGAGAAGAATCTGACTTTCTTCTCTGCCAGCCCCCCCCCCTTTCCTTTCAGATCCAGTCAATGGGCACCTCAGCAATCCTACTAGTGGCTTTTTCTGGTTGCCAGCCTTGGAGTGAGGTTTGCTAGATCAACACAAAGCTTTGGACAGGGATATGACTACCATGGACCTGGTATAGTGTCCCATTTCCAGGAAAAAGACGTCTTTCCCACACTCTCAGCCTACTAGGCTCTTGAATCTCATAGCAGTTAGGTGTGAAGCGGAAATGTGACAGTGAAATGTGTCTGGGAGCCAGCACTACTTATGCACTGGGCCCTGGCCTTCTGTCAGTATAATTCAAACTGTCCTCTGTCTCCGAAAGGCTACTAAGGCTGAGCTTATTTCTACATCATGTGAGAGACAGAGAAAGCCGAGATCTGGTGCAGTGCCCACATCTGATCCCATACCTAATACCTTGGGACAGTCCTGCATGGGCATGCCACCAAGGCAGAATATATCAAAATCCGCCAGCACTCACCTTTCTGTTTTGTTTTGCTTTATCTTCAGCACTAGGGATCACACCCAGGATTAGACTCAGCCCTTTACCCAATTTTTAAAGTGAGTCATTGTTATAGTTTGCTTCCAATTGCTGTGACAAAACACTCTGACCAATACCAACTTGGGGAGGAAAGGGTTTATTCAGCTTACTTCTCCCAGGTCATACTTCATCACTGAGGGAGCCCAAGGTAGGAACTCAGGGCAAAAACCTGGAGGCAGGAGCTGAAGCACAGGCCATGGAGGAATTGCTTACTGGCTTGGTCCCCTGGTATATGTTCAACCTGCTTTCTTGTACAATACAGAACAACGTGCTGAGGGGTGGCACCGCCCACAGTGGGCTGGACCCACTCACATCACTCAACAATCAAGAAAATACCCCACAGACATGGCCACAGGCCAGTCCAATGGAGGCAGTTCCCCAATTTTTTTTTTTTGTCTTTTTGAGACAGGGTCTCTATAGCCCCAGCTGGCCTTGAACTCACTCTGTAGACCAGGCTGGCCTTGAACTCACAGAGATCCACCTGCCTCTGCTAGGACTAAAGGCATGCATCACCATGCCTGGCCTGAAGATGGTTCTTAGCCGCCATGTGGGTGCTGGGAATCAAACCCGGGTCCTCTGCAAAAGCAGTCAGTGCTCCTAACCACTGAGCCACCTCTCCAGCCCCTAGACATTATATAGATTTTTAAAAGTGTGGCAAAAAATCCCTCTGAAAGGAAAACACAGCATTTATGTAAGATTAATAGAAAAGAGATTTGTCCAGCCAAGCCAGGTGAAAAAGTCTCGGGCACTTCCCTCCAATATCTTGGTTAGGGAAAATTGAAACAGCAGTTAAAGTATTTTACAGTGAGGGGTGGGGTGGGCAGAGTGCTTGCCTAGCTGTGTGAAACTCTGTATTTCATTCCTGACACCGAAAAATCCCCAAACAAAAACAAAGACCTTCATAGTTAACACTTGTGAGGCCACTCCCTCCATTTACCATTTTTAAAAAGTTTATGAGTATGAGTGCTACACCTGCAGGTATGTAAGTGCATGCCTGTCCTGCAGTGCCCACAGAGGACAGAGGAGGGTGTCAGATCCCCTGGAAATGGAGTTACAGACCGTTGTTAACCACCATGTGGGTGCTGGGATTTGAACCCAGCTGTTCTGCAGGAGCAGCCAGTGTTCTTAACTGCCATCTCTCCAGTCCCCCGTTCGCCATTATTATCATTATTTTTTTTTTTTTGGTCTTTTCAAGACAGGGTCTCCCTGTAGCCCCAGCTATCCTGGAACTCACTCTGTAGACCAGGCTGGCCTTGAACTCACAAAGATCCGCCTGCCTCTGCCTCCCAAGTGCTAGGATTAAAGATAAAGGCGTGCGCCACCACTCCCAGCAGTTCGCCATTCTTTATGTTTACTCTAACCACTCCTTTGTCCTAACTTACCTACCTTAGTTTTTTGAATACTCAGAAGAAAACTATAGCTGTCAGTGCACTCTCCACAAAATACTAAAGCATTCAGTGAATGAAATCATTTTTTTTTTCTTGTGGTGCTAGGCAGCAGTGTATGAGCTAGAATTCAATATTTGCTTATAGACTTATATAAATTTTACATACCATGACCTATGTAATTTAAGTGTATATTTGCTGAGCTTTGACAAATGGACACATGTAAGATAAACTCCTTAAAATAAAGAACACTATATTCCAAAAGTTCCCTCCCACCCCTTCCTAGTCAGTCCTCCCTTTATGCCCTCAGTGCAAGCCATGATTTCCTGATATTTCATAATAGTTCTCTTTATTCTAGGACTTTATATAAATGTAAACATAAATTATGAACTCTTATGAAGATTACTATTGTTTATACTATAATATAAAAATACCTACAGGGCTGGAGAGTTGGCCTAGCGGTTAAGAGCGCCGACTGCTCTTACAGAGGACCCCGGTTCGATCCCCAGCACCCACATGGCAGCTGAGAACTGTCCGAATCTCCAATTCCAGGAGAACTCCAATTCCAGAGGAATCCGACACCCTCTTCTGACCTCCGCAGCATTGCACAACATGGGTGCACAGACCTGCATGCAGACAGTACATTCATACACATACAGAAATTTAAAAAAAAAAAAATACCTACAGTGGAAACAAGAAACTAGAAAGTTACCTGTGGACAAAAGGAAGATCCCTCTGCCCAGCTCTCAACCACCAAGTCCAGTTGCAGGCCTCCACAGGGGCAAAGGGGAGGGGCTTCCCTAGTCCAGCCAACTTCTACTGGATGCTCTGAGCATCTGGTTTGATGATGTTTTGCTACTGCCATTTCTGTTACTACTTTTTTCTTTTAGTTTCTCTTGCTATATACTTAATAAACTCAATGAAAACCAAAACATGGCTATCATTAAATTGTTTTCTGGACTGTACAAAATACAAATGCAATGCCTTTGTTTAAATGTGGCTAACACCTTTAAACCCAGCACTGGGAAGGTAGAGGCAGGTGGATCTCTGTGAGATGGAGGCCAGCCTGATCTACATAAGGAGTTCCAGGTGGGCTGGGGGTGGTGAGACCCTGTCAGAAGCAAACAAACAAACAAAAACCCACAAGTGTAAGCTTTGTTTTATAAGAAACTCCCAGACTTCCCACCAAAAGGCTGTATATTTTACATCTCTGCCTTCAATAATTGCTCTGTCACTACCACCACAGTTCAATACTGTCAACTTTTTTAGCATTGGTTATTTTGGTGAGCATGTAGGCAGCTTTTATTTTTAATTAAAATATCCTTTTTTTTTTCTACAAAGTGCTTGCAGAGGACAAGAAGTTAGTAAATGTTAACAAAAGCACAAAAATCAAAGTGAAGAATAAGAGTCCATAAGAATCAGGTCAGGAGCCGGGTGTGGTGGCGCACGCCTTTAATCCTAGCACTTGGGAGGCAGAGGCAGGCAGATCTTTGTGAGTTCAAGGCCAGCCTGGTCTACAGAGTGAGTTCCAGGACAGCTGGGACTACAGGGAGACCCTGTCTCAAAAAGACCAAAAAGAAAAAAAAAAAAAAAAGAATCAAGTCAGGAAGCATGAGTGTAGAGATATAAATGCAGGAAATGCAGGAAGTGAATGCTTCACGGAGTGTATGTACGTGGAAGTCAGTGCCTAACCTTAGTATCTGTCCTGACCTTCCTCCTTGTTTGAGAGAGGCTCCCTTGCTGCATGGTTGCTGCATATAACAGGCTAGCTGGCCTTTGGGCATCCAGGGATTCTCCACCTCCCATCTTGCTGCAGGAACGCTGGGATTCCAGGTACACACTACTTTGTGTGGGTCCTAAGGATCTTAATTCAGATCGTCATGCTCAAAGAGCAAGCACTTACCCACTGAGCCATCTCCCCAGTCTCAGAATTGATTTTTTAAAATATTTTTGCATTATTTTTATTTTATGTGTATGTATGTATTACGTGCATGTGTGTAAGTGCAACTGTGTCATGCAATGACAGCAGAGGACAGAAGAGAGTCTTGCATCCCCTGGAACTGGAGTTACAGATGGTTGTTAGCCACCGTGTGGGTGCTGGGATTTGAACTTGGGTCTTCTGCAAGAAGAGTGAATGCTCTTAACTGCTGAGCCATCTCTCCAGCCCCAGAATTGATTCTTTTAATCCTAATAATTGATTTAAAATTGTTAAAATTTATTATGTTGAAAGTTGCCGATGTGGGACAGCAATCCTGGACTCAGCCCTATCTTAAGCATGTGCCAGGTACTAGCACACTAGGCAGAGGAAAGGACATAGGGCACGCTCTGTTTTCAGCTAGCACAGCTCAGAAGTCATAAGTCAGCTTGCTTGTCAACATGCCCCTCTTCTTAATACGCCCCATGAGCTGGGATGACACATGATGGTGTGGAGGACTAAGATTGGCCACTGGGAAGTGATGTCACATGATGTAGCGGTTGCCTGTTCCATAGAATAAATGGATTTCACAGATTTGCACCATCTGAGTGGCCCCAGGCTGTTACTGCATGAGTACTTGATTGTGGGGCTATCAACCCCACAACGGCTGTTCAGCTTGTTTGTGGGAGCCAACAGCTCCACACCCACGTGTTTGTCCTACAGTTGTGTGTTTGGGCATGGAACTGTCAGTCCTACAGCTGCGTGTTTGGCTGCAGGGCCCCATAGCATGTGCCCTCTTCAGCCTGTCCAGCCTCGGAATCAATAGCCCCACATACTAGCCTCTGCTTTTTTCCAAAAATAAGATATGTATAATATTTCCTCTGTTCATTTAATTTTTTAATTTATTTCCTATTTACATGTGTGCCTGCTTGTTTGTATGTGCACTACATGTGTGCAGGTGCCCAGAGGCCAAAAGAAGGTGTCAGAGCCCCTGGAACTGGAGTTATGAGCTGCCAGATGTGGAGGCTGGGAATGAACCTGCGAATGAACCTGGTCCTCTGCAAGCAGCAAGCACTCTTAACGATCTAGCTCCTATTCATGTTTTTTACAAATGATCTTAATGCTTCTGTGCATAGAATTACTTCCTCCCTGACTAGATTATGAATTCTCTAATGGCGATAACAATTTCTACATGTCAGTCAACAGTAAATGTGGAGTAGATAGAGGCTGGGTATGCAGCTCAGTGGTAGTGTTTGCCTAGCATGTCCAAGGCCCTGGATTTCATTCCCTAGCACTGGGGAAAAGTCTATAGCAAAGAAAACTTTACATTACAAGCATTGTGCTACTACTCTTATTATTTACATCTATATAGAAGACAGAACTCATAGCAGAACATGGTAGCACATGTCTATAATCCTAGCACTTGGGAAGTAAGAGAGGATCATGAGTTCAAGGCCAGCCTGAGCTACATTAAGAAGATTCTGTTTTACAAACTAAATGGAATTTGCTGAGTGTGGTTGTATATAACTTTGACCTCAGCACTCAAGAGGTAGAAGCAGGCATGATCTCTGTAAGTGCGAGGCCAGAGTGGTCTACATAGAGAGTTCCAGACAAGCTAGTACTACATAGTGAGATCCTGTCTCAGAAAAGAAAGAAAAGAAAAGAAAAGAAAAGAAAAGAAAAGAAAAGAAAAAAGAAAAGAAAAGAAAAGAAGAAAAGAAATAGAATTTATGTGTTTTGGTTTTTTGTTGTTTGTTTGTTGGTTGGTTGGTTGGTCTTTTTTAGACAGGGTCTCCCTTTAGTCCCAGCTGGCCTGGAGCTCACTATGTTGACCAGGCTGGCCTTGAACTCAGAAATCCGCCTGCCTATGCCTCACATGTGCTGGGATTAAAGGCATGCGCCATTACGTCCAGCAGAATTTGTTTATAAAGTTAAAAACAACAACACTGAAACAAATGTAGAACATCATAAATCTATAACAGATGCCTAAACATAATTCCTTTCAGAAATCACCATTATTTTGCATATCTAATTTATAGTTTAGGGCTTTTTCCCCAAAATGAGCCCTTAATCATAAATAAAAATAAAAAATATTATTTTTAATTCTCTTCTTTAATTGTGTTAGCGTGTACAGTGTGCAATGGGAACCCATTCGGTATTAAATACCACAGCATCCTACCACACTAGGATGACAAGAGTCCGTAAGGCAGGCCCTGAGCACTGACATTTCCAGCACTGTGTCCCTTCCCTGCTTTTGCTGAGGAAGGTGTCAAAATCAGTACCTCAACTTCCAAGATGCCTTGATGGCTTCCAGTCATCACATGACAGGCTATTTGGCCAGTGGGACACAAAAGAAGTGTACTAGTGCCTCTTACTCCTCTTCCCCAGCCTTCCAGCCTGATACCTGGAAGCAGCAGCTGGCTGTACCCGAGCTATATGAACCCAGTGAACATAGGCTTTTAGTGAGGCATGGCAGAATGCTGAGGCTAAAAGGAAGCCTGTGTTCAGAATGACTTAGACCTGGCTGGGGATTTGCTGCTGTTGTGGGCAGCATCTAAGATGGTTCCTACAGACTTAAATTGTTGCTATCCACATCTTTGGGCAGTTCTCTTCAAAAGTGAATCAGGACCTGCGTGACAACAGTACAGAATAGAAGTAGAGTGGGTCTTAGGGGTCGTTCTGGTTTGTCTTCCATTGCTGTGACAAAACACTCTGACCAACACCAACTTGGGAAGGAAAGGGTTTATTCAGCTCACATCTCCTGGGTCGTAGTTCATCACTCAGGGAACCCAAGGCAGGAACTCAGGGCAGGAACCTGGAGGCAGGAGCTGAAGCACAGGCCATGGAGGAATGCTGTTCACTGGCTTGCTCCCCTGGCCCATGCTCAGCTTGCCCTCTTATACTGTACACAACAACCTGCCCAGGGTGGCACCACTCACTGTGGGCCAGGCCCTCCCACACTGCTCGACCATCAAGACAATACTCCACAGATGTGGCCATAGGCCAATCCAATGGAGCCAATTCCCCAATTGAGGCTCCCTCAACCCAGGTGTGTCAAGTTGACACGAAAGCTATCCAACACAGGGTCTCACGTAGCCCAAGCTAGACTTGAATTTGCAGCAATCCTCCCGCCTCAGCTTCCAGAGTGGTGGGATTATAAATCGGAGCTGTCACGCCTTGAGAGGTTGTTTCTGATGCTGGATTATAAAAGGACTGCAGCTTCCACTCGGCTGTGTTGTTGTGTTTGGACTGGGAAAGCTAGCAGCCATCCTGAGTGGACAGTCAGTACAGAGGCCCCTGTGGAGAGAAACTAAGGCTGCCTGCCAAAGGCTAGGGTTTTCTTGTCAAGCATGAATCTGAGCCACCACGGCTATGTGTCCTCCAGCCCTTTCCAAGCCCTCAGATGACCATGGCCCCAGCATGCACCAGCAACCTTGCCAAACACCCTGAGACAGAATCGCCTAGCCAAGCTGCCTTGAATTCTCAAACTACAAAGAACATGAGAAATAATAAATGATTAGTGAGCCAGGTGTTGTGGCACAGGCCTGTAATCCCAGCACATGTGAAGCAGAGGCAGGCAGATCTCTGTGAGTTCGAGGCCAGCCTGGTCTACATAGAGCATTCCAGGCCATTTGGAGCTGCAAGGAGACCCTATCTCAAAAAGCCCTCCCCCCCACAAAATAATCTGTATTTAAGTGACATAAAGTGTACACTTCAACACAAGGCCTTAGATTCAACCCCTGTGCCACAAAGACAATACACAAAATAATGTTACATTTCATTATTAATTTAAGGAACAAAATGAGAAAAAATGAACCACCTAAATTCTAGCCCCACTTCTAACACCATTTGCTGTTAATGCTGGCAAGCCAACGTTATTGAGGATCTTTTTTTTTTTTAACCTGGGCATGGGGGTGACACCTGTAATCCCAGCACTCGGGAGTCAGAGGCAAGTGGATCTCTGTGAGTTCAGGGCTAGCCTGGTCTACAGAGCAAGCTCCAGGCCAGCTGGGACTAAAGGGAGACCTTGTCTCAAAAAGACAAAAAAAAAAATTTTTTTTTTTAATCAAAGTCTCACTATAACCCAGGCTATCCTAGAACTCACAATGTAGGCCAAGCTGGCCTTGAATTCCAGCATGCTTGGCTTGATTTTATAGTAAGGCAGTAATTTTCTTTCCTCAATCATCAGAGTTATTGAAAAACACACACACTCCAATGAACTCTTCTACCACACAGTGTCAGACTTTAAAAATTAAAGGGAGCTGTAGAATTTGTCTACCCCTCTCATCACCCTGGTTATATGTGGAAAGAGATGACTGGCATAAACCTGTTGTCAGTGTTGTGTCTTAAGCTTATTTGAGTTCATCTGTGACAAACTCATGCACAAAAAGTCAAGGATTTTCCTTTTAAAGGACTCACGTATAAAAACCAACTATACAAATTGGAAACTAACATTGTTGTAAGGTTTCTGATTTTGTTTTAAGGGCAAGAAGGTTTTACTGAGAAAAGTAAAAGCAGCTCCTTGCAGCAGGAAGGGGCTGGAAAAGGAGTTGCCCAGGTTTCCTCTTCTAATTAGAATTGTTAGAGTGTCGCTTCTATGGTTTGTGAGTATAAAAAGGGGCTGAACATCATGTCCAGCACTGGTGTTTAGTCCCTTGGAGCTTATTATGGTAAAAATCAATGGTGAGTGTGGACAATAATGCCCCCAGGAAGTGTGCGTGATTTCAAAGCTGCACCAACTTGGTAAGGATTGAGAAAGGAAAGGAAAGTCTCCAAGGAGTTTAAATACAGGTGTTTTTCTCGTCTTCTCACTAAATTAAAACTAATTTATCAAGCCGGGCGTGGTGGCGCACGCCTTTAATCCTAGCACTTGGGAGGCAGCGGCAGGAGGATCTTTGTGATTTCAAGGCCAGCCTGGTGGTCTACAGAGTGACCAAAAAGACCAAAAAAAAAAAAAAAATACAAAAACAAAAACCCTGATTTATCAATTGTGAATTATTTATTAATTAATTTCTACTCTACTATGAACAGCTTATAGTTGAGTATTTTAGGAATTATGACAGAGCCAAACATAATGACATGCCTGTTATCCCAGCACACTTGGGCTCAGAGAGGAAGATTCTGAATTCCAGGCCAGCCTAGAGATGGTAAGACCTTATCTCAAAAGAAATTTAAAGCATTAAACAATCTCTTCCTTCCAAAGGCTCAAGCAAGTAAACAATATTTCAGTAATCCAGGTGAATCTGATCCAGTTAAGCCAGGTAGATGAAGATTAAAAACAAAACAAAACAAGAAAAGAGAGCTGGGATCTGCCTCAAGCATCAGGACCACTAGAAGAACATGAGTGAGATGGAGATGAGGAGCGGGAAAGACAAGGTCATGAGAAGAACAAAAGGGGGCTGGAGAGGTGGCCTAGCGGTTAAGAGCGCCGACCGCTCTTGCAGAGGACCCAGGTTCGATTCTCAGAACCCACATGGCGGCTAAGAACCGTCTTTAACTCCAGTTCCAGGGGAATCCAATGCCCTCTTCTGACCTCCGCGGCATTGCATGACACGGGTGCACAAATCTACATGCAGACAGTACATACATACAAAATAAATAAAATTTAAAATAATAATAATAATAATAATAATAATAAAGAGAATGACAAAAGCTCTGAAAGGGAAACAGACAGAGAGATGGGAACTATGAAGGCAGCCAGAAGACCCAGAGATGAAAGTGGCTGAAGAAGCACAACACTGTGATGTCAGGGCAGGGATGGTCATCATCAGGAGATGGTGATCAGTGTGATCTGAGAAGACTGCAATTGCAGACAGCAGGTCCACACCTAAGATCAGAATGTCACAAAGCAAGCTCTAAAGGAGTTAAGAAAGAAAGAATCTCTTTACTGTCCTAAGACTGATGAAGATGAATGGACCACAACAATATGGAAGTCTCAAGAAAATGGAGTCAAACTTGTATCACACTGAAGGATTATTATACTAGTGCTTCAGCTTAACTAAATTGGATTATTTAATGGTATTTATCCATAATACAAAAAGCATGAATTCAGATTAATCCTAGTATCTGAATAAGGCTGGAAATAATGTCATTTCCTAGATTTAAGGAGTGGCATTTCTTCGATCATTTGTTTACAAGAAAAAAAAAAAACCTAAAAAAATAAACCAAAGGAAATCCGGTGGGCAACGTACTTGCCACAAAAGCATGAGAACCTAGATTTGATCCCCAGAACCCACATGAGAAGCAGACCTAGTGGTGTACACCTGTAATTCCAGTGCTGTACAGGCAGAGACAGGCAGATCCCCTACTTGGTGAGCCAATGAGACACCTGTCTCAAAAAAACAGGGTGAGTAACATCTGGAGAACATACAAACACATGTGCAAACATGCTCATACACACACATAATAAGTAAATACATAAATTTAAAATATGAAGACTTCTGTTGGCCATGGTGGGGCTACAGGGAGACCCTGTCTCAAAAAAAAGACAAAAAAATTAAAATCAAAAGAAAAATCTTCAATCCTATTACAAGATGCAAGTGTCTTGTATTTTTTTGTTGTTGTTGTCTTTTTTTTGTAGCCCCAGTTGGCCTGATGGCTCAGCAGTTAAGAGCAGCGGCTGCTCTTGCAGGTTCAATTCCAGAACCCACAAGGCAGCTAACAATCTTATGTAATTTCAGGTCCAGGGGAATTCAAAACCTTCTTCTGACTCCTCAGGCACTACATGCCACAGGTGCACTTATACACATGCAAGCTTTCACACACATAAAATAGAAATAACAATAAATAAGGGAGGGGGCGCAGGTCTAGATTTGATTTGTAATGAAATTTGATTTGTATGAAATGCACAGAGCTTCAATAAAACATTGGCTTAAATTTTTATATATATTTTAAATTTTATTTTTTGTATGTGCATGAATGTACTGTCTGCATGTAGATTTGTGCACCCGTGTCATGCAATACCGCGGAGGTCAGAAGAGGGTGTCGGATTCCCCTGGAACTGGAGTTCTCCTGGAATTGGAGTTTACAGATGGTTCTTAGCCACCATGTGGGTGCTGGGGATCGAATCCGGGTCCTACTGCAAGAGCAGTTGGTGCTCTTAACCGCTAGGCCATCTCTCCAGCCCCTAAGATTTTTTAAAAAGACCTATTTCAGGACAGCTGGGGCTACAGGAAGACCCTGTGTCAAAAAGACATATTTAATGTAGGTTTTCAGCAGCAGGGTTAAGAGAAAGAGAAGTTGTAGGCCACCCCTGGGCCTGATTAGTAAGTCATGTTGCTGAATTTCTTGCTGTGCCATCAACATGGCCCCCTTCCTGGCAACAGCTGCATGCAGCCCCCCTGCACTGAGCTGAACAGCATGTAAACATCTAGAAGCATGTGCAGGCTGAGGCCTATGTAACTGCGTGATTAAGTTGACCCTGTCAATGATTGGATGTGTTCTGATGCTCTCTGTACTGATTGGTAGAAGCTTTTTACCCTGTACTGGAAAAAGAAAAAAAAAAAGAAATAACAATAAATAAAAATATTTTAAAATAGGTGATACTGGGGCTGGAGAGGTGGCTCAGTGGTTAAGAGAGCCGACTGGTCTTTCAGAGGACCCAGTTCATTTCCCAGCACCCACATGGTGGCTAAGAACCATCCTTAAACTCGGTGTGGTGGTGCATGCCTGTAATCCCAGCACTCAGGAGGCAGAAGCAGGCAGATCTCTGTGAGTTCAGAGCCAGCCTGGTCTACAGAGTGAGTTCCAGGACAGCT
>VZQC01013003.1:8326-40671 GCA_009823505.1 Rhizomys pruinosus | reverse complement strand
CACACACACACACACACACACACACACACATACACTTTTAAAATTTTTTTGCTGTTTTTGAGATAGTCTCCCTATAGCCCCAGCTGGCCTGGAACTCACTCTGTAGACCAGGCTGGCCTTGAACTCATAGAGATCTGCCTGCCTCTGCCTCCCGAGAGCTGGGATTAAAGGCATGTGCCACCACACCCAGCTCATATTTTTTTAATTTTTTTTTTTTTGGTATTTTTGAGACAGGGTCTCCCTTTTAGTCCCAGCTGGCCTGGAGCTCTCTCTGTAGACCAGGCTGGCCTTGAATTCACAGAGATCCGCCTGCCTCTGCCTCCCGAGTGCTGGGATTAAAGGTGTGCACCACTACGCCCAGCATATTTTTTAATTTTTAAAGTATTTAATCTGTTTTGTTTGGTTTTGAGACAAGTTCTCCCATATAGCCCAGGCTAGCCCAGAACTCAAAGCACTCTCCTGCTTTGGCCTCCAGAGTGCTGGGGTTGTAGGCATGTATACCACACAGCTTCAAATCTTCTGTTTCTTCATTCATCTTCTTTTACTTAGTTTTGTTTTTTGAGATAAGGTCTCACTTTGTAGCCCTGGATAGCTTGGAACTCACTCTGTAGACCAGGCTGGCCTTAAACTATGGAACTCACTCTGTAGACCAGGCTGGCCTTAAACTCATGGTTGATCCTCCTTCCTCTGACCACATATTTAGCTTAGCTTCAAGTATTTTAATTTTTATCTTTTTTTTTTTTTTTTTGGTATTTTTGAGACAGGGTCTCCCTTTTAGTACCAGCTGTCCTGGAGCTTGCTCTGTAGACCAGGCCAGACTTGAACCCACAGAGATCAGCCTACCTCTGCCTCCCGAGTGCTGGGATTAAAGGTGCGCACCACCACGCCCAAGCTTCAAGTATTTTAAATACTATAATATTTATAAATGAGTGGGTTGGAGGAATTGTTTAAATACTTTATTCTGGGGCTGGAGAGATGGCCTAGCGGTTAAGAGCGCCGACCCGGGTTCGATCCCCAGCACCCACATGGCGGCCAAGAACCGTCTGTAACTCCAATTCCAGGAGAACTCCAGTTCCAGGGAAATCCGACACCCTCTTCTGACTTCCGCGGCATTGCATGCCACTGGTGCGCAAACCTACATGCAGACAGTACATTCATATAAATAAATAAATAAATAAATAAGTAAGTAAATAAATACAAAAAATTTTATTCTAATTTTGTCTTTGGTATGTGTGGTTTTAGGGACTAAACCTAGGGCATTCAGGCAAGCCTTTTGTCACTGAGCTATAGCTCTAGTCTGATTTTTACTTTTTTTTAAATTTTATTTATTTTTGTATGTGTATGAATGTACTGTCTGCATGTAGGTCTGTGCACCCGTGTCATGCAATGCCACGGAGGTCAGATGAGTGTCTAGGATTCCCCTGGAACTGGAGTTCTCCTGGAATTGGAGTTTACAGACGGTTCTTAGCCGCCATGTGGGTGCTAGGGATCGAACCCGGGTCCTCTGCAAGAGCAGTCGGTGCTCTTAATCGCTATGCTATCTTTTCGGCCCCACTTTTTTTTTTTTTTATCACTTTTCTGAACTCACTCTTTGGCCTATGCAGGCTTTGAACTTGTGATCCTCATGTCTCAGCCTTCTAAGGAGCTGGGATTACATGCATGCACTATCAAATCTGATTAATTTTATGTCTTTTCAGAATAGATTTTTTTTTTTTTTGTCTTTTTGAATCAGGGTCTCCCTTTAGTCCCAGCTGGCCTGGAGCTCATTATGTAGACCAGGCTGACCTTGAACTCACAGAGATCCACCTGCCTCTGCCTCCCACGTCCTAGGATTAAAGACATGTGCCACCACACCCAGCTAATAAAAATATTTTTTAACTCTGTATTTTTAGATATGCTGACTTACAGTCATGGAACTAGAGTTAATAATGGCCCATGCCTGAAACGCTAGAATTTGGGAACAGGAAATTCAAGGGCATTGTGAGCTTCAAAACAAAAAGACCCGTTGGGATAACCAAAGGGTGGATGCTCTGTGAGTACTGGAATATAAAGTGTAAAACTTAGAAATAAATGCAATGATGAATGTCATTGCAGGTGACAACTTCAGTGCTGAAGGAAATAAAATTATCCAGGGAACATAAAGTGGAAGGCATATTATTTTACCTAGAAAGTCACATTGTTCTCCAAAAAAACTCTCAAAAATTCTGCCTTCTGTTATTATGTACATAACAGAGTATTCAATTTGGACATCAGACTGCCACCTCAGATATGAACGAGTCTAAGGGCACTGTAGGTCAAGCTGGCTGCAGGTTGGAATTAGCTGTGCGTGCACAATGATTGGCATTTCACAGCTGTGTGATCAACGTGTCCTCGTGATTTCCTCACCTCCCCGTGCATCTCCTTATAAGTCAGATTGCTGAACAGAGTCATTCTCACACCCTTCCTTCTTCATCACTCATTTCCCTGTTCCAAACCCTTTGTACTGCCCTTATGTATTGACTATACCTTAATAGCTATAGTCAACCTGAGCCCCAGATCACTTTCCAATACTTCCCAACATCATTCTCCACCTAAGAGGGCTGGGCTCTTCCATAGCAGCTATGTGAGCTGAAGATTAAATTCTACTCGGACATCCAACCGTGAAAGCACTTAGCCTCTGTTAAAGAAATTTTCTAGCACACAACTGTAATCTCAGCATTTGGGAGCTAATCCCTATTTTTGTTTAGGGGCAACCTGGACTACATAGTTAGTACATAGCTGGACTACATAGCAAGTCAGATACTTAGGACTTTTGCTTTCTGGAATAAGAAATATGACCTTAAACATCATTAAAAATATAAGAAATGTGTTTTTTCTTCTGCCTCTCAGCATTGCATACAATAGCTATGCAATGACTTAGTGAGAAAAGGTGCTTGCTATGCAAGCCTGACAACTGGAGTTAAGTCCCCAAAACCCATGGTGGAAAGACAACAGAATTCTGAAAATCGTCCTCTGATATCCACACATGCCATAACACGCATGTGCATACATTCACAGACACAACATACAAACAATAAAAAAAAAATTAAGGGCTAGAGAGATGGCTGAGGGTTATGAGCACCTCTTGCTCTTGTAGAGGACACCCAAGTTCAGTTCCCAGCACCCATGTCAGGGAACACATCTGTAACTTCAGCTCCAAGGGGATCCAATGGCTCTGTGCTGGGTAACTCACCTGGGTAGAGGGAACGCCATTTGAGGAGTTTCCTCCATTGGACTGGCCTGTGGCCATGTCTGTGGGGCATTTTCTTAATTGTTGAGCAATATGAGTGGGCCCAGCTCACTGTGTGCTGTGCCACCCCTGGACAGGTGGTCCTTTGTAGTATAAGGAAGCAGCCTGAGCATGGGCGAGGGGAGCAAGCCAGTAAGCATCATACTTCCATAGTCTGTGCTCCAGGTTCCTGCCCTGAGTTCCTGCCTTGGCGTCCCTTGATGATGAACTGTGCTGTAAACCAAATAAGCCCTTTCCTTCCCAAGTTGGTTTTGATGAGTGTTTTTATCACAGCAATAGAAAGTAACGCCGGGCATGGTGGCACACGCCTTTTTTTTTTTTTTTGGTCTTTTTGAGACAGGGTCTCCCTGTAGCCCCAGCTGTCCTGGAACTTGCTCTGTAGACCAGGCTGGCTAGTGGCGCACGCCTTTAATCCTAGCACTTGGGAGGCAGAGGCAGGCAGATCTTTGTGAGTTCAAGGCCAGCCTGGTCTACAGAGTGAGTTCCAGGACAGCTGGAGCTACAGGGAGACCTTGTCTCGAAAAGACAAAAAAAAAAAAATAAAATAAAAAATAAAGTAACGCCGGGCATGGTGGCGCACGCCTTTAATCCTAGCACTTGGGAGGCAGAGGCAGGCGGATCTTTGTGAGTTCAAGGCCAGCCTGGTCTACAGAGTGAGTTCCAGGACAGCTGGAGCTACAGGGAGACCTTGTCTCGAAAAGACAAAAAAAAAAAAAAAGTAACTAGGACAGCCTCTAACCTTCATGGGCACCTGCATTCACATGCACACTGTCTCGAACATACATAGAATTTAAAATAATAAAAAATAAAATTTTAAATTGGCATAGCTGTACTCTCCCAGCCCCCTGCCTTTGAAGATACACATTCTTAGTATTCAGCGTCCCATAGAGTTTATTCAGCTGTTTGCAACTTGTTGTACATTCATTCTTAGGAAATCAATATGTCTCAAAGGCATGCCTCTCTATTATTCCTGAGGTAACAGAGAAAAATGTTTATAAAGCTGGTTCTGGAACCAGAGAGCTCATTTTGGTGCTGTTTCTTGACCCAACTGCCCTGTTTCTTCTGGTGAAGTTATGTTGGCAGGAGTCTCACCACAGAAACTCCACCCGGTGGGGTGACTCAGATAACTACATAAAGGCGTTCAAACCTAGTCAGGATTTTTCAGGTTTCCCTCTTGACAGACCTTCCTTTTAGTCAGGTAATTGGTGACCTCACATTTTGTGTGGTTGAAGAAAAAATTGCTACCACTATTCTTTTTTCCTTCTTTCCTTTCTCTGGGGACAGGATATTTGTTTTTTGTTGTGGTTGTTGTTGTCTGGATTTTTTTGTTTTGCTTTGCTTTTCTTATTTTGTACAGTCTCATTGTGTAGGGCTGGAAGCCCTGGAACTAGCTCTAGAGCAGACTGGCCTCAACCTTGCAGGGTTCCTCTTGTTTCAGTCTCCCCAAGACTGGATGTTTTCCACCATGCCGTGACATTTTGTTTGGTTTAGTTTTGTTATTGAAACAAAGTCACATATAGCCAGGGCTCCCCTGGAACTCACCATGTAGGTAAAGCTGGTCTTGAACTCCTGATCCTTTTGCTTCAGAGTTAAGACCTGGATCTTGGGTATGCATCACCAAACCTACCATGCTACTACATTCTTCCTTGAATCAATATGACTTTTTCCAGTGGTCAGGTATTAAAATGTACAGTACGATATCTGGTTTCTTAGGCTAACATCCTTATTTACTGAGTATTTTTTAACACACCATAATTTTTTATTTTTAACTTTTTGTTTTACATGTATTTACTTATCTAGGGGACGGGGCATGTGCTATGAAGTACATATGAATATCAGAGGACATATTTCAGGAGTTGGTTCTCTCCTTCTATTATGTAGAGCCCAGGAACTGAGTTCAGATCATCAGGTTTGATAGCAAGCATCCTACCCACTGAGCCATCTCACCAGCCCTCAATACAGCCTCATTTTTAATACATGTATAGCAATTTCAGATACACAAATAACATTCATGCACCCATTTATTCAACTTCAACAATTCCTATCTCACCACATTTTTTATCTATAATTTACTCCTCATTTCTAGATTATTTTATATAAATCCTAGGCATACAATTTGATTTTTTTTTTTTTTTGGTCGTTTGGAGACAGGGTTCTCCCTGTAGCTCTGGCCTGTCCAGGGAACTCACTCTGTAGACCAGGCAGCCTCAACTCACATAGATCCACGTGCCTCGCCCTCCGCAATGCCGGAGGATTAGAGGCTGCGCCCGACCCCGGCATTTGATTTCTTTATGTGATGGGGGTATCATTACTGTCTGCCATGCAATTCCTGTACCTGTGTCGTGCAATGCCGCGGAGGTCAAGATAGAGGTGTCGGATTCCTCTGTGAACTGTATTTCCCTGGAATTGGGATCCTTTAACGTTCTCCGGTGACCGCCATCGTTTGGGATCGAACTCCTGGTCCTCTAGTAGATGCGGATCGACGCTCTTAACACAACTATGCCATACTCTCCGAGCCCCATAATTTGGATTTTTAATAATTCAGTGAGCCAAATTAGTACAACACATATGTAAGCTTCAGCACTAAGGTGGAGACATGGATAAGGAGTTCAAGGTCAATCCTCAGATATATTCTGTATTGGAAGAAGAAGGAAGAGAGGAGGTAGGGAGTGCGGAGTGAGGAAAAATAGAAAGTGACTGGTGATTAAAGGCCTGCACCCCACACTGGCAACATGCTACAATTTCTATCGTATAAAATTTCATAGTTCATTCTATAATTCAAGGTTTTCGTTGATGACAAAAGACTTAAGATGTCCTCTAGAGGCGGGACTGGGGAAGAGATAGCCAGAGGTTAAGAGCACCGACGGCCTTGCAGAGGGACCCGAGGTTCGATCCCCAGCACCCACTGCGGCTAAGAAACCAGTCTGTAAACCTCCAATTCCAGGAGAACTCCATTCCAGGGGAATCCGAGACCCTCTTCTACCTCCGCTCAATTGCGACGACAGGGTGCACAAACCTACGTAGAAGGTACATTCATACCAGACAAAGATAAATAATAATAATAAAAAAATTAAAAAAAAAAAAAGGAGGTCTCAGGGCTAGGGATGGCTCAGTCAGTAAACCACCTGCCACACCAGCATGAAGAAGACCCAAGTTCAGATCTCTAGCATTCGGGTACAACGCAGGCATGGTGGCACGTTTCTGCAACCCCTGCATGCGGAGAGGAGAGACAAGCAGATCCCGGGAGCTCACCCACAGCAGCCTAGCCAAATCAATGAGTTCCGGGTCAGTGAGACCCTGTTTCCAAAACTAAGGAAGAAAATGATTGAGGACCTACAGCAGCCTAGCCAAATCAATGAGTTCCGGGTCAGTGAGACCCTGTTTCCAAAACTAAGGAAGAAAATGATTGAGGGCAGGGCATGGTGGGACATGCCTTTAATCCTAGCACTTGGGGGCTGGAGAGATGGCCTAGTGGTTGGGAGCGCCAACTGCTCTTGCAGAGGACCCGGGTTCGATTCCCAGTACCCACATGGCGACTGAGAACCGTCTTTAACTCCAGTTCCAGGGGAATCCGACGCCCTCTTCTGGCCTCCGCGGCATTGCGCGACATGGGTGCACAAACCTACATGCAGACAGTACATTCATACACATAAAAAATAAATAAAGTTGTGGGGCGTGGTGGCGCACGCCTTTAATCCTAGCACTCCGGAGGCAGAGTTCCAGGACAGCTGGAGCTACAGAGAGACCCTGTCTTGAAAAGACCAAAAATAAATAAATAAATAAATAAATAAATAAATAAATAAATTAATTAATTAGTTAATTAAATAAAATTTTAAAATCCTAGCACTTGGGAGGCAGAGGCAGGTGGATCTCTGTGAGTTCAAGGCCAACCTGTCTACGTAGCGAGGAGTTCCAGGCCAGCTGAGAAAGGGAGACCCTGTGTCAAAAAGACCAAAAAAAAAAAAAATGATTGAGGAAGACACCTGATGTAAACCTCCATACGCACATGCACACATACGCATTGTACCTGAATGCACATGTGCACACATGAGCACATGCATATACCCATACACACATACAAATAAAAAAATCTCATTTGGTTTTCAAATACTAGGCTCTTGTGTGAAATATGGAAGTAGTCAGGAGCTGGAGAAAATAATGAAAAATCAAAATGATGTATCTCTATGATTCCAGCACTGGGGAGGCTAAGGTAGGAGGATTGCCTTGAGTTCAAGGCCACCACGGACTACATACTGCAAACCATGCCAGCCAGTAACAAGACTCTGTCTCAAAAAATATTTTTAAGTTCAAATCAATCATGAAGGCTAAGGCTTTTTCATATAATTATACCAGTGTTTAGTTTAAGGTGCCTGCCTATCTTTAATGATGCACCTAATCATCTGATACACCTAATCACCTGATACACCCAGTCAGTTTCAAAATTAAAGGAGTGGGGAGGTACTCAGTGGTAAAGTGCTTGCCTAGTGAAGATGAGGCCCTGAGTCCAATCCCCAGCAACACTCACACAAACACACACAGACATACACACGCATGCACATGCACACACACACACACACACACATACACACACAAATACACAAAAAATGTCTCAAAATCAAGCCATAATCAATGTGTTCATTTCAGTTATGATCTTATAGTTCCTAAGAAATAATTCATAGCTCAGAAAAGTGTACCAAATAGAAATATGATGTGTCAATAGCTACCAGTGTTCCAGGTTCATCCTGTTACATTCACAAATGAGTCATCAGTTATTAACCTCAAAAAAACTTGTTTTAAAAGCAGATTAAGAATCACTACTGGTTACCTACATCTAAACATATACACAAAGATACTGATACATCACTCATATTTTTCATTACATTTTATATTTTTCACTTTGAAGAATATATTTACTACTTTTAATATCTCTGTATTTCTACCAAGTATTTAATGAAAGAATAAATGAATCCTAGTATTGGAAGATTTCTAAACAGACAAACAAAAAATTAATTTTAATCCACTGACAGCAAGCAAGACGTCTCAGATAATTCAGCATTAAGCCCTCAAAGTCAAACCCTCTCAACGAAGAAAGTTATGGTTCACAGTCGATGACTCATTTCCTTAAATGATTCAACCTGTGGCTGACTTGTCTTCCCTTCCCCCTTCCAATTTTAAATGAGGGGGCAAGCAGAAGGGAGGACATACAGCCTGATTCTTTTTTTTTTTTTTTTGGTCTTATTTTTGAGACAGGGTCTCCCTGTAGCTCTGGCTGTCCTGGAACTCACTCTGTAGACCAGGCTGGCCTCAAACTCACAGAGATCCGCATGCCTCTGCCTCCCAAGTGCTAGGATTAAAGGCATGCAACACCACACCCTGATTCTTTATAGAGTTGGCTTTCCTGTGTTACCATATGATTATTATTATTTTTTTTTTTTTGTATTTTTGAGACAGGGTCTCTCTTTAAGTACCAGCTGGCCTGGAGCTCACTCTGTAGACCAGGCTGGCCTTGAACTCACAGAGATCAGCCTGCCTCTGCCTGCTGGTGGCATATGCCTTTAATCGCAGCACCCGGGAGGTAGAGGCAAGTGGATCTCTGTGAGTGCAAGGCCAGCATGGTCTACATAATGAGTTCCGGGCCAGCCTGTGGCTATAGGGAGATCCTGTCTCCAAAAGACCAAATAATAAAAATAATAATAATAATAATAATAATAATAATTAATAAACTGGGTGTGATAGCACATGTCTTTAATCCCAGCACTCAGGATGCAGAGGCAGGCAGATCTCTGAGTTCAAGCCCAGCCTTGTCTACATACTGAGTTCCAGGCTAGCTGGGGCTATAGGGAGACCTTGTCTCAAAAAGACCAAAAAACAAACAACAACAAAAAAAACCCACAAAAAACAACAATAATAACAATAAATAAATTTTGGAAAAAAGAAACCTAAAGGTTAGGTCTGAGTTTCATCTTGTTCTTTCCACACACTCTTTAAATATTTTTTTCACTATTTATACAACTTAAATATTGGGGTCTTTATGAATAAGTTTACCTAATATAACTGATGAAAAATGTAGAGAATGGAACATGACTACCCAAAAGGCATGTTCACTATTGCCCATGACTTCCATCCAAATACACGGCAGAGACAGAACATATCTGGCTCCCCTCCAAGCAAGGACAAGACAAGGGTTCAGAAATTTGTTGCACCAATGCTGCTTTTGAAAAAGAGTAACTTGGGGGCTGGAGAGATGGCCTAGCGGTTAAGAGCGCCAACCGCTCTTACAGAGGACCCAGGTTCGATCCCCAGCACCCATATGGCAGCCAAGAACCGTCTGAAACTCCTATTTCAGGAGAACTCCAGTTCCAGGGGAATCCGACACCCTCTTCTGACCTCCGCGGCATTGCACGACACGGGTGCACAAACTTGCATGCAGACAGTACATTTATACACATACAAAAATAAATAAATAAAAATTTAAAAAAAAAAAGAAAAAGAGTAACTTAAGCTGGGCATGGTGGCGCATGCCTTTAATCCTAGCACTTGGGAGGCAGAGGCAGGCGTATTTCTGTGAGTTCAAGGCCAGCCTGGTCTACAGAGTGAGTTCCAGGACAGCTGGGCCTGCAGGGAGACTCTGTCTCAAAAATAAAAAAAACAAGAGTAACGTGGCTGGGAAGATGGCCCAGTGGGTAAAAGTGCTACAGACACAAGAAACCCTAACAGCTAGAGTTCAGTCCCTGTTCCCTGTGGACAGGCTGAGGTGGGGAGCTTCTGTGATGGCAGCCCTCTTCCAGGGAGAAGGGAGGTAAAGGCAGAAAATCTCCTGGAAGCTCAATAGGCCAGCTCTCCATTGTTGGGTCCAGGGCAGCGGGAAAGGGAGATCTATTACTGTCATGCTAAATGGGCATGATGTCAAACTACCTTCTAAATATTTATTCTCTTACCCTTAGATTACTGCTGCTCTCAGCCTTGGCCAGAGAAGCTTAATTGCAATGGGCAGCAGTTAATGCAGAGACTCAACCAGTCAAAGTGCTCACAATAAGTGACTGTTGACTGCTCAACCCTAAATGGAACATTTATGTCACCCTCCCACCCTGGCAGAACAGGGAGCAGAAAGAAGGTAAGAGCCAGCGGATGGGCAAGAGTGCTGTGAAATGTTCTGGACATGAGATGGGAGCTGCGCCCATGAACTCACAGAAACTATGGTCATTTGCACAAGATCAAGACAGTCAACATTCCAGCCTGGTTGGGGCTTGGGGGCGGGGATCATGAAGACCCCACCCTTAGCTGAGGAGCTCTTGGCAACTGATGTCTGCTGGGGAGAGGGGAGTCATTTTCTTCTGTGCCGTGACAACTGGCAGGTTGTCCATGCTCCTGTGGATGGCTCCACTTTCATGCACATGCACTAACTGGACTCCAGTGGTTATAAAAAAAAAAAAAGAAAAAGAAAAAAGAAGAGGACATGAAGGTGAGGGAAGAATATTAGGTGAGTCTGTATGGAAGGAGGCTCAGATCTGATCAGGATACAGTGTATGAAAGTGTCAAAGACTAAATAAAAGATAGTCTTTTAAAAATTTTTAAAGCTGGGCGTGGTGGTGCATGCCTTTAATTCTAGCACTTGGGAGGCAGAGGCAGTTGGATCTTTGTGAGTTCAAGGCCAGCCTGGTCTACAGAGTGAGTTCCAGGACAGCTGGGGCTACAGGGAGACCCTGTCTCAAAAATACCAAAAAAAAAAAAAATTTTTTTTAAACCACCTTGCCAACAATTCCGTGATCAAGGACATGGAGAGGTAAGCTCCAAGAGTTTGTCCCTTAGTCTCACAAAATTGGGTAAGAACAAGTTTGCTCTCTTCCTCATCACCACTTGGGGCCCCATTCCTTACCTTAGTAACCCAGACCTTTCACACCAACTAGGCCCTCAAGTCCAGTGACTTGTAAATAGGAATGTTTAGAACTCTCTCAGTCGGCAGAGGGAAGTGCTTCCTTCACATACTTGAACTAAATCCTTGCCTCTTCAAAATGTTGCTTTGTCTTTAGAAGTATGCACAAGCACCTGATAGAGTGAACTGAGACAGATTCTGCTGGATTATAACCACTGTCTTACTATATTTGATGTTTAAAAATATATACACACCTGTAGTTTGTTAGAAGTCTCCCTAAAGTATTGCTTTGGGGTCAATAAGAATTGGGTCTGAATATAGTCTGTCTCTTAAGCTGTGTTATCGGAGACAAATGGCTTAAATTTTTGTGCATTAAGTCTCTTATCTGTAAAATGGTAGATAATACCACCTACTTTGCTGGTTTTTCCTGAGGATTATATTTAAAACCCAAACATACTGACAGGCACACAGTAATTATTCAACAACTACTATTATTCAAGTCTACACTCCATTTCCTCATCCTGTAGATGAGTATGAAATATCTTACAATTCAGAACTGAGGCCAACAACAAAGGAATAAGCCTCAGTTTACAAATGTTAAGAGAAGTTTCACATAATTTTTTTAAACAGAGGGCTGAAGAGATGACTCAATGGGTAAAAGGGCACTTGCCACCAAGCCTGATGATCTGAATACCATCCCAGACACACATGAAGGAGGGAACCAATTCCTGAATGTTGTCCTCTGACACATACACGTGTACACAAAATAAAATTTTTTTAACTTTTTTTTTATGTGTATGAATGTACTGTCTGCATATAGGTCTGTGCACCTGTGTTGTGCAATGCCGAGGAGGTCAGACGAGGGTATCAGAGTTCCCTGGAACTGAAGCTAAAAACGGTTCTCAGCCGCCATGTGGGTGCTGGGGATCAAACCCGGGTCCTCTGCAATAGCAGTCGGCGCTCTTAACCGCTAGGCCATCTCTCCAGCCCCTTCAAAATAAAATTTTTTTAAAGAGGAAAGATAAATTTTAGAACTTAGTAACTACGGACCAGAGAGATTCTCAGCTGGTAAAGGCACATGCTGTACAAGCCTGATAATCAGAATTCAACCTATAGAACCCAGAGTGGAAGGAAAGAATTGACAAGTTGCTCTGACTTCCACATGTGTCCTATGACATGAGTCCCCATACATACACACACATCAAAGAAATAAATAAATAAAATTGGTAACTTTATATCTTAGTTAAGTAGAGATTAAGCTAATTAACATGGTAGCCGCAGCTGGCCTGGGACTCGTTATGTAGACCTGGCCTTGAACTCACAGAGATCTGCCATCCTCTGCCTCCCCAGTGCCTGGCTTTGTACGTTTTTTTGAAAGGAGATATCATTGTACATATAATTTTGCAGTGGGATGAGAATTACTTGAGTATGGCCAAATAAGCATTTCCAGGATACCTAAACTTTATGCAAAAGCAAAAAGCATGAAGAATTAAGGTGACGTCTTTCAAATGGTTTCTTCCAATTTTCTCTTACCTCTAGGAAACTGATCATGAGAACATACACTCCTCATTTCCCACTCACCCCAACCACCAATACCTATAATACTTATAAGAAAAATGGTTTGGGGGCTGGAGAGATAGCCTAGCGGTTAAGAGCACCGACTGCTCTTGCAGAGGACCCGGGTTCTATCCCCAGCACCCACATGGCGTCTGAGAACCGTCTGTAACTCCAATTCCAGGAGAACTCCAGTTCCAGGGGAATCCAAGACCGTCTTCTGACCTCCGCGGCATTGCATGACACGGGTGCACAGACCTACATGCAGACAGTACATTCATACACATACAAAAAAAAAAAAAATAAAAATAAATAAATAAAAAATAAAAGAAAAGAAAAGAAAAATGGTTTGAGCCAGGCATGGTGGCATGTGCCTTTGATCTCAGCACTTGGAAGGCAGAGGCAGGTGGATCTCTGTGAGTTCAAGGCCAGCCTGGTCTACAGAGTGAGTTCCAGACCAGCTGGGGCTTACAGGAAGACCCTGTCTCAAAAAGATCCTCCCCCCCAAAAAATAAAGGAAAATGGTTTGGAAATTAAATGGCCCTAGCACATTAAAGTCTTTCTATAACTTTCACCCACATCTCCCTGGGGCTGCCATTTCCTTAACATTATCATTTCCAGAGTTTTGGAATATTCCATTAGAAGCTTACCCCTTGGCTTCTGTCTCATTCATTCCAAACCACTTTCTGACCGTGTCACTGAACTTTGTCTACGGAAGGTCCCAGTGACTCCAATGTCCATTCTAAACAGTTCTTTTGAACTGTGGTGGAAGGAGAGAACTGATTTCTGAAAGTTGTTTTCTGATCTTTATGAGTGTGCACACATACACCCCATTCATAAACATGCAATAAATAATAAATGTAATAATTTTTATTTTACTTTATTTTTTGAGGCAGGTCCCTGTAGCCCCAGCTGGACTGGAACTCGCTATGTAGTCCAGGCTGGCCTTAAACTCACAGAGATCTGCCTGCCTCTGCCTCCTGAGTGCTGGGATTAATGCCCGGCTTAATTTTACATTTATTTATTTGTGTCTGTGAGTGTACTGTACATATGTGGGCATACACATGCCATCAATGTACATGTGAAAGTTTAGAGGACAATCAGTTCTCTCCTTCCACCATGAGTCCCAGGGATCCAACTCAGATAATAGGATTTGTCGACAAGTATCTTTACCAGCTGAGCCATCTTACCAATTTTGAGACAGTCTAGCTAGTCTACAAAACATTAAATATTAGTCTTTTCTTTCAAACCCTGTTAAACTTGGAACTTGGTTTATGACAAGGAATCCTAATCTTTTAATCCCACCACACCCGGTAAGACTTGAAGGAAAGGCCCTGATGCATTCCTGAGCCAGATGGCCTAGGGCAGTAGAGCTCTTCTCCACTCCTACCAATTCTTTTAAACTTGATAACCAGGAAAGACTGTGAGGTCAGATCCCACCCGATGGGGAAAAGACACAGTCCTTTATCCTTAAGGATAAAAGCCTACTAAGCTTCAGAGTACGATGTGCTAGATCCGACCAGGCAAAACACTATTTTGCAAAGGTAAAATCTGCCTGGCTGTTACTTACACTTTGTCCACGTGTTCTTTATATGGTATTGATGGTCCAAGGACCTTGGATTTTTTTTGGGGGGGAGTGTTTTTGAGACAGGGTCTCCCTTTAGTCTCAGCTGGCCTGGAACTAGCTATGTAGACCAGGCTGGCCTTGAACTCAGAGATCCACCTGCCTCTGCCTCCCAAGTGCTGGGATTAAAGGTGTGCCCCACCATGCCCAGCTGGACCTTGGATTTTATTTCTAACACTATCTAGCGTTGGCTGGCCTCAAACTTAGCATATAGACCAGGCTGGCCTCACCCTTGTGGAGACCCTCCTGATTCTGCCTCCAAAGATGCTGGGATTAGTTTTGTACCAACATTCTCAGATGATATATTCAGTTAAATATTTTATTAAAGTTAATTTCACTACCTTTTTAACATTTTCTTTTCACTGATTTTTTAAAATCTTTTTAATGTGTATGCTTATCTACATGTATGTATGTGCACCATGTGTATGCATGATGCCTGCAGAGGCCAAAAGAGGGAGTCAGATCCCCTGGAAATGGAGTAATAGCTAGTTGTGATCTGCCATGTGACTGCCAGGAACCAAATCGGGGTCCTCTGCAAGAGTATTGAGTCCTTTTAATCAATGAGCCACCTCTCCGTTCCCTTTTTTACTTTTTGAAAGGTTACTGAAAAAATTATGTATGTAGCATCCATTGAATTTGTATTTAACCCTATTGCTCTAAAACAAAATCCATACAAGAGAATGCCAGAGTCATACTTTATTCTTATTTATTTCTTTATTTTGGTCTTTTTGAGACAGGGTCTCCCTTTAGTCTCAGTTGGCCTAGAACTCGATATGTAGACCAGGCTGGCCTAGAACTCACAAAGATCTGCCTGCCTCCTGAGTGCTGTTTCATTTTTTTATATATAGTTATTTCTGAGGGGGAAGGGGTAGCATGTGGAGGTCAGAAGACAATTTGTAGGGGTTGGTCCTCTCCTTCCGTCATGCAAGTCCCAGGGATTAAACTCAGGGCAGCAGACTTTTTTTTTTTTTTTTTTTTTTTTGGTGTTTTTGAGACAGGGTCTCCCTATATCCCCAGCTGGCCTGGAACTCACTATGTAGACCAGGCTGGCCTTGAACTCACTGAAATCCACCTGCCTCTGCCTCCCTGTCTCTGCCTCCTTAGTGCTGGGATTATAAGCATGTGCCACCATGTCCGGCCCTGTTTCATTTTTATAGTGTGAGTGTATGGGTAAGAATGGGGGCATGTGTGCCATAGTGACATGTAGAAGCCAGAGAATGACTTTGTGGAGTTAGTTCTCCCCTCCTTTCCATGGGTTCCAGGGACCAAACTCATGTGGGCAAGGTTGCCTTTACCCACTGAGCCATCTTACCAGGCCCTAGATTCACTTTTAGGACTACAAATAAGATACTTTACCACATATCAAAGTTTCTCCTTTCAAACCTGCAATATATCTTTCTTTCTATCAGTAATCCTATTATGACAGAAAGAAAAGTTCATTCTTCCACAAGTAATATATTTTACCAATTTATTATCTCATTTCTGATTTTCTCTACATTATTCTTGGTTTTCATCTTTGAAACTGAATTATCAACCAAAGCTCCTGAAAGGATTTTTCTTTCTTTTAATCTTTCAGTTAACAACTGATATTACCAACAAAGCTATAGAGCCAGGCAGTGAAGGACTTCATTGGCCAAGATTCAAATATAGGTCAACAGCTTGAAGGCAGCTATGTTCACAACTATACATCAATGTTCCACAGTCTGACCTCTGTCAATGATCCTGATACGAAATTCTACGCAAACCTAATAGGCCTAAATGTGTGTGACTCTTTTAGTATAGGTACACTAAACATAAACATACACACGTCAATTAAATGGCTTCCATAACATATAAAACAATCCAAATTACTAAATTTATGTCTGAGGCATTCTAAAGCCCTTTTGGTGCATTTCCAAGTATGTGTGGGTGCCTGTGGAGCCCAGAAGAGAGCATCAAATCCCCCTGATTGTGGAGTTACAGGTGGTTGTGAGGTGTCTGGTATGGGTGCTGGGAACTGATTGCTGCTCTTCTGCAAGAATAATTGCTCTGGGGCTGGAGAGATGGCCTAGCGGTTAAGAGCACCGACTGCTCTTGCAGAGAACCCAGGTTCGATCCCCAGCACCCACATGGCAGCTGAGAAGCAACTTTAACTCCAGTTCCAGGGGAATCCGACGCCCGCTTCTGACCACCGCGGCACTGCACAACACGGTGCACAAACCTACATGCAGACAGTACATTCATACACATACAAAATAAATAAAAATTTAAAAATATTAAAAAAAGAATAATTGCTCTTACCAAGCCATCTCTACAGCCCTAACATTTCACATGATAAAATTATCAATTCCTATTATTATTATTATTTTTTTAATGTGTGTGAGTGTACTGTCTGCATGTAGGTAGGTGCACCCATGTCATGCAATGCTGCAGAAGTCAAAAGAGGGTGTTGGATTCCCCTGGAACTGGAGTCAAAGACAGTTTTGTTTTTCCAAAAGAGAGTTCTTAGCTGCTGTGTGGGTGCTGGGAATCGAACCCAGGTCCTCCGCAAGAGCAGTCGGTGCTGTTAACCACTGAGCCATCTCTCCAGCCCCCAATTCCTATTTAAATCATGCTTGACATCAAAGTGCATTATTAAAATATTCTAGCTAGGCATGGTGGCCCACGCCTTTAATCCTAGCACTTGGGAGGGAGAGGCAGGCAGATCTTTGTGAGTTCAAGGCCAGCCTGGTCTACAAAGTGAGTTCCAGAACAGCCAAAGCTACAGGAAGACCTGTCTCAAAAAGACCAAAGAATAAAAAATAAATAAAGTATTCCAAGTGACTCAGGATGCTAGGTTCTAGCTGGTATGAAGTTATTAAGGTTGCTTTTGATAGGATTAATTAAGTAAAAGTTGGAAAGGTGAAATGAGGATTAGGAGTTGTTCTAGTTTGTCTTCCACTGCTGTGACAAAGCACTCTGACTGACACCAACTTGGAGAGGAAAGGGTTTATTCAGCTTACATCTCCTGGGTCACATTTCATCACTTAGGAAGCCCAAGGCAGGAACCTGGAGGCCACGGAGGACTGCTGTCCACTGGCTTGCTCTCTACTGGCTTGCTCGCTCATGCCCAGCCTGCCTTCTTATACTGTCACTGCTCAACAATCAAGACAATACACCACAGATGTGGCCACAGGCCAATCCAATGGACCAAATTCCCCAATTGAGGCTCCCTCAACCCAGGTGTGTCAAGTTGACACTAAAGCTATCCAGCACAGGAGTTGAAGGTCATCCTAACCTACATGGTTCGGTTTGAGCTAGCTAAGGCTACAATATGAACTGTCTCAAAAAAGGGAAAAAAAATGTAAAGTTTCCCCAATTTTTTTTACAATGGTCTACAAAAGTTACAAGTAGTTAATATTTTATATTTAATTTTCTATTATCTGTTAGGGATGGGAGCATACATGCATGTGTAGTCAGACTTGTAGGTCCCAGAAATCATACTTGTCAGGCTTTGAAGCAAGCACCTTACCCACTGAGCCATCTCACCTCACCAGCCCTTTTGCCTCCCAGCCCCCTATACCCACTAGTTCTTGTAGTCCCAGTTGGCCTGGAACTCAATTAAGTAAATTAGGCTGGTCTCCATCTCACAGAGATCCACCTGCCTCTGCCTCCTGAGTGCTGGAATTAAAGGTGGGCACAGCCACACATAGCTATTTTATTTTATTTTATTTTTGGTCTTTTTTTGAGACAGGGTCTCCCTTTAGTTCTAGGTGGCCTGGAACTCTCCTTTTTTTATTATTATTATTATTTATCTTTGTATGTGTATGAATGTACTGTCTGCCTGCAGGTCTGTGCACCCATGTCGTGCAATGCCGCGGAGGTCAGAAGAGGGTCTCGGATTCCCCTGGAACTGGAGTTCTCCTGGAATTGGAGTTACAGACGGTTCTCAGCCGCCATGTGGGTGCTGGGGATCGAACCTGGGTCCTGTGCAAGAGCGTCGGTGCTCTTAACCGCTAGGCTATCTCTCCAGTCCCTGGAACTCTCTATGTAGACCAGGATAGCCTTGAACTCACAGAGATCCACCTGCCTCTGCCTCCCAAGTGCTGGGATTAAAGGCTTGCGCCACCACACCCGGCTTGCTATTTTAAAACCAGATCACTCTAGCCCTGGCAGACTTGGAATTTACAGCAATCCGGCCTTATTATGCCCCAAGCCATTTCCCCCACTCATCTGGAACTATGCAGACCAGGCAGGCCTTGAATTCACAAAGATCTACCTGCCTCTGCCTCCCGAGTGCTGGGATTAAAGTTGTGCACCACCATGCCTGGCTACAAATAAGAAAATTATTCAAACTATTCAAAGCAAGAATTTAACACCAAAATTTAAGAAAAAACTGAGAAAATTATTAGTCACTATTATCCAGTCACATTCATAGAAAGGGACAGACTACTTGATTCTAGATCCCAGCTCTACTTGTTCACACGAATCTCTCTATGCCTCGTTTTCCTCAACTATAAAATTGGAGCCCTATATCTGTATATTGTGTGTATATATGTGGTTATATGTGTAGCTTGGTGTGCATGTGGAGGTCAGAGGAGAATTTATGGGAATCATTAAAATGTGAAAAACTGGCTGTTGGGAGGATAGAGTATGCTTAGAACAATGTCAGACACATTGCTGACATTCAGCCAATATTAGAATGCTTTCCATTTTCTATCTCTTTAAATCTATCTGCAACCTAGAACTCACTCATAAAGTTTTTCTTTCTGACTTCTGGGGCATCAAAGCCAATGCCTTGCAAATGCTAGGTAAATGTGCCACTAGGGAGCTACATCCCCAAATGATTCATCATCTTATAATAAACCCTGTTTCTATAACTCCAACAAATTTGTTCTGTTTTCCTCTCAGGTCCTACAATTCTCTCAGGCCAGTCTGTTCAGATGAAAAAGAACTTTTTGCTCTTGAAGAACAGTTTCACACAGGCCTATTAGCTACAAGTTTTTCACATTATAAAAGTTCATTTGTGAGAGCTGGCAAGATGGCTCAGCTGGTATGTCTGCCACCAAACCTAAGGACTGGAGTTCCATCTTTGGGTCCTACATGATGGAAGGGGACAACTGATTCCCCCGTTTTCCTCTGATCTCCATATGCACACCAGGGCAGGCACGTAACCACCTACATATACACAATAAATGTAATTTGCTGGGCGTGGTGGCTCATGCCTTTAATCCTAGCACTCAGGAGGCAGAGCCTTGGTCTTGAACTCACAGAGTAAGGTCTACAGAGTGCCAGGCTAGCTGGGACTACAGGGAGATCCTGTCTCAAAAAGACCATAAAATAAATAAAATTAAGAATGAGGGCCAGGTGTGTTGGCACATCTTTAACATTTTTTTTATTTTTTATTTTTTATGTACTGTCTGCATGTAGGTTTGTGCACCCGTGTTCTGCAATGCCTCTGAGGTCAGAAGAGGGTGTCGAATTCCCCTGGATCTGGAGTTAAAGACGGTTCTCAGCCACCATGTGGGTGCTGGGGATCGAACCCGCGTCCTCTGCAAGAGCAGTTGGCGCTCTTAACCGCTAGGCCATCTCTCCAGCCCATGGCACATCTTTAATCCTAGCACTTGGGAGGCAGAGGCAGGAGACCTCTGAGCTTGAGGCCAGACTAACCTACACAGTGAGTTCTAGCCCAGCTGGGGCTACACACACACACACACACACACACACACACACACACACACACACTAAGTAGTAAGTAAATAAATGAATAGATAATAAAGTTCATATATCCTTCACAGAACTTCAAAGAGTTCTTGCAAAGAGTAATGGTTTATGCCAGTAATCCCAGCACTTAGGTGGCTGAGACAGGAGGATTACCGAGTTTAAGGCCAGCCTGGGCTAGTGAGACTCCACCCTTAAAAAAAAACAAGAATGCCGGGCATGGTGGCACATGCCTTTGATCCTAGCACTTGGGAGGCAGAGGCAGGTGAATCTTTATGAGTTCAAGGCCAGCCTGGTCTACAGAGTGAGTTCCAGGACAGCTGGGGCTACAGGGAGACCCTGTCTCGAAAACAAACAAACAAACAAACAACAAAAAAAAAGCCCAAAAAACTTTCATAACTTTCATAATTCCTCTTAATTTGGTAACTATTTTGTTTAGTTTCTTCTTTTAAAAGTTATAGGTTCCCATATCCTATTACATTAGTATAAAACAACTCTCCAAGCAAGAAAATTTTACATGTGAAATGAATTATTTTTCCTAGTTTATATGGTAACAAGAACAATACTGGAAGAAACCAAATATATTAGTTTCCAAGTCAATAAAACTCTTCCTCTTACAAAGTTTCACATTATAAAAACTGGTCTCTGATTACTGTAACACTAAGTAAATAAGAGCCACAATTGAAAAGATGTTATCTGAACCTATTCCAATCTGTTTTCTGGAGGAAAGGGCAGAGAAACACATTTAACTCCAAAAACTAAGCTACCATAAAAATAAACATTTTAAATTAAATTATCCACGAAATTTTAAAGAATGATGTTACAGTTGGAACTGAAAACTATTGGTTTCACACATTCAAGCATATGGAGAAAAATAATGCAGGGTGTGGTGGCATATACCTGTAGTCTCAGCACAAGGCGGCCACTATAAATCTATGTCAGTCTGGGCTACACAGTGAGACCCTGTCTCAAAAACAGAAAGCAAATGAACAGCCTCCAGGTTAGCCTGCAATCTGGGAGTTTACCAGTGTAGGCTCGTTAAATCTATAAATGTGGTAAACGTTTGGAAGCTACTGCTTTCCAAACTTCTATTTTACTCATTTCCTTAACAACAGTCTTCTTTATATACATGCTTATGTTTGGAGTCAACATTTTCCATAAAGGACAAGGTAGTAAATATCATGGTTTTTCAGGCCAGACACTGTCCCTGTCATGTATTTTTTCTTACAATCTTTTTTTCCCCCAGTTATATGGATCAAACCCAGGGCCTTGAATATACGAGGCAAGTACTATCACAGAGCTACATCCCCAACCCATTTTTTTTTTAACATTCTTTAAAACTCCTTTAAAAATGTAAAAACTGGGGCTGGAGAGATAGCCTATCGGTTAAGAGAGCCAACTGCTCTTGCAGAGGACCCAGGTTCGATCCCCAGCAGCCACATGGCGGCTGAGAACCGTCTTTAACTCCAGTTCCAGGGGAATCTGACACCCTCTTCTGACCTGTGCAGGAGAGATGGCCTAGCGGTTAAGAGCACCGACTGCTCTTGCAGAGGACCCGGGTTCGATCCCCAGCACCCACATGGCGGCTCAGAACCATCTTTAACTCCAGTTTCAGGGGAATATGACGCCCTCTTCTGACCTCCGCGGCACTGCACAACATGGGTGCACAAACCTATGAGCAGACAGTACATTCATACACATAAAAAAATAAAATTAAAAAAATATATAAAATTTAAAAAAAATGTAAAAACTATTCTCAGCACCACTCTAGAAACAGATTTTCCTTGACCACTAAGTTTCCTGGTCCAGATTTACACCATCTTTTTGTCACTGTGCCAACTACACTATTTTCTTCCTTCAAATATCTGCTCCAATGTAACCTAGCAAAGCCTTTTCTGAACAGGTTCTTACCTGCTCCTCTCTCTGTAACATCCGATGCAACAGTGTATCACTGACACATTTACACTTAGCATCTGATCTTTGTTCTCTACCCACCCACCCAGGTAAGTTCCATGAAGACAGACATCTGTTGTTCTCTGGCTTTCTTTTTTTTTCCCACTGTACCTGAACAGTTCCAGGCATCTACTAGTAGACTCTCAATAAATAAATCTACCTTCACACTTGCACAACAGATACTACAGAGAAAATGTGTACTCTATGTGAAATAATCCAACAAGTAAAAAAAAAAAAATGCTCAAAACAGGCATTTTTAAACAAAGGGGGAGGGAGGTTAAAAATTAAAGTACTTTTGCCAAGCATGTTGGTGAATGCCTGAGGCAGGAGGATTGCAAATTCAAAGCCAGCCTAGGCTACTCAGTGAGACTATCTCAAAATTGCAAAAATTAAAGCACTACTTTACTATCCCACAAAATGAGGTTGGTTGCTGATCTAATTCTCCGGAGGTTACCAGTACCTTAGCTAACAAACAAATTTCAATTATAACTCTTAAGTCCTCTGCAGACCAGTTTCTCCTTTCTTTGATCTCATTCACGTGTGTTCCCTGCCAGTTCAACTAGTTTGGCAACTTTAGCGTTTGGCTGCTTCTCCCAATACTTCAATATTATAATCCTTTGAATACTATCATATGCCAGTTGATTAAATAAGCAAAATGCTTAGCTTCTAAGAAATGTTAGGTTCCATTCAGCATTAGACTATGTTCAGTGATTAGTCTGGCTTGAAAGTTATTTAAGCTGGGCTTGGTGGTGCACACCTTTAATCCCAGCACTCACGGGGCAGAGGCAGGCGGATCTCTGTGAGTTCAAGGCCAGCCCTACAAAGTGACTTCTAGGACAGCTGGAGCTACAGGGAGACCCTGTCTCAAAAAGACCAAGAAAAGGGGCTGGAGAGATGGCCTAGCGGTTAAGACCGTTCTTACAAAGGACCCGGGTTGGATCCCCAGCACCCACATGGCGGCCGAGAACCATCTGAAACTCCAATTCCAGGAGAACTCCAGTTCCAGGGGAATCCGACACGGGCACGGGTGCACAAACTTGCATGCAGACAGTACATTCATACACATACAGAAATAAATAAATGCCGGGCGTGGTGGCGCACGCCTTTGGGGAAAAAAAAAAAGACTAAGAAAAAAAATACTTTCAATTTTAAATATATATATGGCAAGATATTGAGTACGTAGGAATATGGTAAACTCTAGCACTAGTCAAACTACAGTGGCTTGATTTCTGTTTAAAGTATTACAAACCATTAGAGAATATTTTCTGTTACCACTGAAAAATTGATCCTGGATTATTTCAGTAAAACACAGTACTAAACATATTAGTAAATATCAATATGAGGTTTGTTGGTTAGTTTCAAGATAGGGTCTTAGGTCGCCCAGGCTGACCTCAAATACCTGATCCTTTTGCCTCTACTTCCCAAGTGCTAGAATCACAGGTGTGCACAACCTTAATGTGTAGACTAAATCATACTATATGTCACATTAAGACATTACATAATCAACTTTATTTTTTTAAAGTGATGCTTTAGGGAATACTTACAAAAACGTTTTTAAAGTCTTTTGAGTTATTCATTCACAAGTTCACCTACGTGACTAGAATTCTCCCTTTATTGTAAAGCAACTTTGATCTCTAAAATAATTTAAAAATCTAACTGTAAAGAGTTAAGACAACTCAAAAAGAAAAGACAACTCGGCAGGCCAATTCCTTACACACTCAATTCTGTACTTTCAAAATGCTAAGACTGTAATTTGAAAAAGCAGAATAGACTCCTGAGGTGGGGTTAGTAGCACAGGTCTGTAACCCCAACTACTCGGGAGGCTGAGACAGGAAGATTTCAAGTTCAAGGCCTGCCTGAGCAATTTAGCAAGACCCTGTCTCGAAATAAAGACAAGCAAACCAAAAAAGGTCAGGAATATAGCTGTTTGGTGGTAAGTTATTATTACAAGTTATCACAAGGAAGGAAAAAAAAAAAAAAACCTGAACATTATTTTCAACTATTATGTCCTAAGTCGTAAAAAAAAAAAAAATCAAGTTTGATAAAACAGGGCAAAACAAACAACCACTGTTTTTCAAAAAGTTCTCCTTTTGTTCTTTAATAAGTCAGGTGACTCTTTAAGTTACTTTTTACCATACATCCCTGGAGAATAAGATCCCCACAAACCAACATATCCCACTTATTTACTTTGAGTAACATAACGTGAGAAACTGCACTGTATAATTCCTTTATTTTCTGCATATTAGTGCTTTACCACACTACAACCATAAAGAACACAATTCCAAGTACTGTACTTTTTTTTTTTTTTTTAGCTCGGGAAGATCACAGTCTACAGACTCATTTACTCATATTAAGACAAGATTAACCTCATTCAAAACTTACTGCATGTTTATAAATTCACATAAATACAGAAATTGATGCAATTAAACAAATCTTCAAGATCTTATTTTTTTTAATGATTAGATAACTTTTTTTGCAGGCTCTAATAGTTACCTGCTCCATAATCACCAATGGTTATGGTTCAATTGTTAGCCTTTCATAAAGAAATGTGAAAATTACAATTTCTTTCCAAATGATTTAGGGTTTTCCAAATTTCAAATGTGCTTCCCCCTCCCACCTTTTCAGACATTTCAAATAAGCTAAAAATAACCCCACCTCACCTGCAACATTCAGTAATAGCAATCACTTGATGTATAAAATTTTAACTATGTCCCCAGTTATTTTAAGACACACAAAAAATGGCTGTCTACCAATCTGTCTGTCACAAGTTAGAACACTACATTTAAGAATGAACATGAGGGTTTCAAGTTTCCTCCAGTTTAGGCATTTATACCTTTGTGCTTATTTTGTTTCAGGATGTTATTAGAGCATTATTTGTATAACCATGTTTATGTACCTTAAAATGTAATCATTTAAAACACTAAGAATTACATTTATGGTGGAGCTTTGGGAATTTTAAAAAGCAACTAAAATGATCTTAAATATGTGCATCAGCCTCATTTCTAGATTCTTGACTAATGTGAAACTGACTTTATGCTTTAGCTGCATCTTGAATTCAAAAATCCCTCTGCACCAATAGGAGCCTACAACATAGCACCTTTTCTCATCCACTTTAAGTAAAATGTTCGAGTTCTACTTTGAAGAGTTGGTTTTTGTATAGACTTATGCTTCTCTTACATCTTTGGTAAAAGCTCCATTATACAATATGGCCAAAACATGAAGGACTAATACTGTCCAACTATACCATGATATCCGGCTTGATTTTAATTTTCAGACACCCTCATAAACAAAACCACTCCACCTTTTCCTGTACACTGCCTTTGCAGTCTAGATTTCTGAAATTCCCTAAGTTTCATTCCTTGAGGATCACTAAAATTAATCCTTAAGGCTACACAAGAACCAGATGCTGCTTCACAATTATGAATCAACATTAACTTTTGGTTCAAAACATTATCATAGTGGTCTCAATCCAGTTACTGGTCTTAACCAGCTAATTTTAAGATCTGGATATCACCAGTGAGCACAACGCTTACCCTTGAAGAAAAATAAAATTTACATTCATTGTCACCTGTAGGTTCTTTCTCTTCATCCTGGTTCCCCTTTGTCATCCCTCTAGTCTACATTCATCTATCACATTTCCTTTCTTAATAGTGTACTACTGAACCAATTTATTTGCATGAGTTAATCCTACAATCAAGCAAATTATCTTTTTTTAAATAAAACATCTTTTCCAGTGTTTTACTTAATGGAGATGTAGGTCACCCATCTATAAAAAAAACGACTTATATCTTCAGCATAATTGGCTGCTGTAATGTGAAAACAGGAATGTCTATTTTTTCCAACTAGATAAAAGGTGCATATATTTTGACTCGTTAAATGTTTTTTATTAGTGAACAAAGTAAATGTTTAGTCATTTTAAAACTACTGGTCTTAGACATCTGAATCAAGGTAATATATATATTCCAGTTTTGCCCAAAAGTTATTTCATCTGTGTGGGCACACACCATTATTGCTCCATTTTCTGGAAAGAGACTATTTTTAAAGAGGGAAAACAGCAAAGCTGCTAACTTTGCAGAAAAAAAAACCAAAAACACAAAAACTGCACCCTTCACAGGTTACACTTATGCAGCTTAAGTCAGTATGCTAAGGGGAACCTGGGTTTTGTTCCTACTCATGCATGATGTATGTTTCAGAACTTAACAGCTGACATTTCAAAGAACTTCTTACATTACCTGTTTAACATACTGATGTGCAACTGGAACACATTACACTGGTTTTACTCATTATTCTGCCACTGTGGGCTAAGTTCACCATACTGGTCTTGGATATAAAAGGTCACATTTGAAATTACCAAGTTAAAGTTAGAGCTAGTAAGGGATGGGGGAAGGCCTTAAATAGAAAAGACAAACGGCAGTTTGATTAAGCAATAATTTTCAGTTTACTAGATGAAACAGACTTGCAACATAGTCTGCATGAATGCAAAATAAGCCATCTACAGCAAGTGATAAGGAAACTGGGCAAAATGGAAAAAAGGCATACATTGGGGGAAAAAAGATTCTCTCGAAATAAAAAAATCAAACCATTATTAAAGGACTTTACCAAGAGCTGCTATTACCCCCACCCCATTTGCTGGAAGTCAACAAGAGCATCTAGCATTGTGGTCGTGTCAAAAGTCAGATCAGAGCATCCTAACGCAAAGCAAAAAAAAAAAAAAAAAAAAAAAAAGATGAGAGACAAAAGAAAACTCCCAACCCCCGTAAACCGTAGAACAGTAACTCCAGAGTTCGAATTCAAAAGAAGAAAAAGTGGCAATTGAAAGAGGTGATGATGGTGGAGATAATCCTATGAATGGGTTTTTGATTTCTCTCTTTCCGGGGGATGGGTGGAGAATGCTCATTAGGATTTGTAGTTAGAGGTTAACCATGTGAGCCCCTCATAGAGTCCGTCCCCTGAGGTGGCACAGGAGGGCTGCACATACCAGTTCCTGTCCCGAATCCGGGTCAGGCCCAGTTTCTCCTGGATCTCGTGGGGTTTCATGGCATCGGGCAGGTCCTGCTTGTTGGCGAAGATGAGGATTATGGCGTCCCTCATCTCCCGGTCATTGATAATGCGGTGCAGCTCCTGGCGGGCCTCGTCGATGCGGTCGCGGTCGGCGCAGTCCACTACGAAGATCAGACCCTGGGTCCCGGTGTAGTAATGCCGCCAGAGCGGCCGGATCTTGTCCTGGCCGCCCACATCCCACACGTTGAACTTGACGTTTTTGTAAGTCACCGTCTCCACGTTGAAACCCACGGTGGGAATGGTGGTCACAGACTGGCCCAGCTTCAACTTGTACAGGATGGTTGTCTTGCCGGCCGCGTCCAGGCCCAACATGAGGATCCGCATTTCCTTGTTCCCGAAGATCTTGGACAGCACCTTCCCCATCGCGTCGGACGAGCCGGGGCCGGGGGCATTCAGGTGTCCCGGGTCCCCTCAGCCAACTCCGCCGCCGCCGCGAAACCGAAACGAAGCCGCCCGGCTGCGAGGACGCCCTGCGGCCTGCGCCCAAGTTGCCTCCAAGGGGCAGGGGCCCGGCCCGCGCTCACTCGCGCATCACCCGTCGAACAACTCGAAGCCTCCAGTCCCCGCCGCCGGGGACCGAGTCTGCGCCCGGAGAGCCGCCGCCCTGCTGAGGCGCGGCCCGGCCCGGAACTGCCCTTCCCCCCGCCGGCGCGCCGCCGCGCTTCGCGCTCCTCCGCTTCTCTTCACCGCGCCCAGCGGCCCGCCGGCCGGCCCGCGAGCACCGGGTTCCCCACAGCCCCAGGTCACCCAAGGAGGCGCGCGACTCCGGCGGCCCGGCGGGTCATGGATCCTCGCGGGAACTCGGTGTGCTGCCTGCAGGGACAGAGAGAGGGACAGGGAGTTACAGGCGGGGCTCCCGAGAAGCACGGAAGCCGACACGGCCCGCCCTTCCCGCTCGGCCCGCGGGGTTACCTCCAGCCGCCGCCCCGAGCGCGAGCTCCCGCCGGCCTCCACCTCCTCCTCCCAGCTCTGCCGCCGCCGCTGCCGGAAAAGGCGCCGAGGAAACCGCCTCACTTCCCCTCCCGACCGCGCAGGCGCAGCAGAGGCCGACCGTTTGGACAAGTGCGACCTCTGTAAGGAGAGTGGCCCGCGCGCCTAACGTCACGGGCGCCACGCGCCGAGAAGGTGGGGCTACGGCGGCTCGGAGGGGTCAGGTGATGCCCATCGGGGTCGGGCTGGACCGGCGCCCACCTGTCGCTCTGCTGTCTTGTTCCGGGTTTTCCGGGTTTTCTCTCTGTGTACGACCCCTTCTTCCACCTGATTCACAGGGAGCAGATCCTAGGGGTGGGGTCCACCGCCTGCCCGCCCTTGGGACCAGCGGCCGGAGGCCCGTTCCCACATCCCCTGCCGAGGTCCCGGTTCGCCCCCGCCCCCGCCTGTCTCGCTCGGGTTCCAGCGCCTGGTTCTCCTTTTTTCCTGCGTCTTCGTCCTTTATCCTTAGAGTTCTGAGTTTCCTTGAAGACACGTGGGAGGCCAGTGTTCCATGGAATCCACCAAAGCAGCCCGCACTTTTACTAGGCTTGGGTTTTTGCGGTTGAATGTAAACATATTCTCTCTGTTTCTTGTCAGAACAACCCACATTTCTTAAGAATTAGGGTGTTGGGGTCAACGAGATGGCTCAGCGGGTAAAGACGCTTGCCGCCAAGCCAGAGGGGTGAGTTTGATCTGGAAACCCATATGATGGAAAGAGAACCAACTCCCTTAAATTGTCTTTTGACCTTCACACACAATAAGTAAGCCTTTTTGTATCAAATGGTTAGTGATAAAATAAGGTGAAACTTTATCAAGGGTAAAAATAAACACAAAAAATGAGAGAGCCTGGTGTGGGGGCATGTTCCTTTAATCCCAGCGCCCGGGAGGCAGAGCCAGACAGCCCTCTATGAATCCTAGGCCAGCCTGGTCTACATAGCAAGTTCCAGGCCAGCCAGCGCTGCATAGTGAGACCTTGTCTTAAAAACAGACGGGGTGCACGCCTTTAATCCTAGCACTCGGGAGGCAGAGGCAAGCGGATTTTTGTGAGTTCAAGGCCAGCCTGGTCTACAGCTGGGGCTACAGGGAGACCCTGTCTCAAAAAGAAAAAAACAAAACCAAAAAACTGGCTGCTCTTGCAGAGGACCTGGATTACAATTCCCAGCACCCACAAGGGGAATATATATAGTATATATTATTATATTTATATATATATATATATCCAGTTCCAGGGGAATCCATCACCCTCTTCTGTGAAATGGGTGCACTTACATGCATATAGGCAATATACCCGTACGAATAAAATAAAAATAATAAAATACTTAAGAGAGAGGCGTGGTGGTGCAAGCCTTAGGAGGCAGAGCTACGAGGATGTCTGTGAGATCGAGGCCAGCCGGGTAGATTGAGAGGGATCAGGAGAGACAGAGGTGGGGATGGCTGATGGCTCAGTGAATTGTGCCCATATGGCAGCTAACTACTGTTCTGTTACAGGGGATCCATTGCCCTCTTCTGGCCTCTGCCGGAATTGCTCACTTGGATACACTTAAATACATGCCAGCAAACACTAATGCACATAAAATGAAAATAGAAAACTTTTTTTGAAAAAGAGAAAAATCTTGGGGCTGGAGAGATGGCCTAGCGGTTGAGAGCGCCAACTGCTCTTGCAGAGGATCTGGGTTCAATCCCCAGCACCCACATGGCGGCTGGGAACTGTCTTTGACTCCAGTTCCAGGGGAATCTGACACCTTCTGACCTCCCCGGCATTGCACGACACGGGTGCACCAACCTACATGCAGACAGTACATTAATACACATAAAAAAATAAATAAAATTAATTAAAAAAAGAAAAAGAAAAGTCAGTAAAGTTTTTCTAAAAGAATATGCAGTAACACCACATGATAACATAACATTTTTATTTCATAATTTAGGAAAATAGAAAATTTGAAGCTTAGACATGGTGGCTTATGCTCAGTCTTGGGACTGGTGAGAGGCAGGAGGTAAAGTACCGTAAATTTGAGGTCACCCTGGGCTAGAGAATGTCCCCTTGTCTGGAAATTAAGTTTCCTTCAGACTGTACTCACTTTTTGCTGCTTGGTTGGTTTGTCCTTTGAGACAGGGTTTCCTGTATCCCAGGATGGCCTTAAATTCACTGTAGCCAGTTAGGAATTTCAGGTGTCTGCCTCCTAGTTTGGTTACAGGTACAAGAAGCCACACTGGGCTTTTTACCTGGGTGCTGGGGGTTCAAACTCAGGCCCCATGCTTGCAGAGCAAGTGCTCATACTGAGCCGTCTCCCCAGCATCAATAATCAATTATTTTAAGGAATAATCATAACATAAACAACAGTGGCCAGAATTTGGACGCAAATATTAAAAATTTTATCTTCCCCCCCTTTTTTTTTTTTGGTCTTTTTGAAACAGGGTCTCCCTGTAGCCCCAGCTGTCCTGGAACTTGCTATGTAGACCAGGCTGGCCTTGAACTCCTGGAGATCTGCCTGCCTCTGCCTCCCAAGTGCTGGGATTAAAGGCATGCCCTACCATGCCCCGCATCATCTCACTTTTTAAAAATTTTTTAACATTTTTTTATTATTTTTTATGTTTATGAATGTACTGTCTGCATGTAGGTTGGTGCACCCATGTCGTGCAATACCGAGGAGGTCAGAAAGGGGCTTCGGATTCCCCTGGAACTGGAGTTAAAGACAGTTCTTAGCCGCCATGTGGGTGCTGGGAATCGAACCCAGGTCCTCTGCAAGAGCAGTCCACGCTTTAACTGGTGAGCCATCTCTCCAGCCCCCTCACTTTTCTTAAAGGTGAATTTAGGACCAGCGAGATTGCTCACTGGGTAAAGGCACCTGCAACCAAGCCTGATGACTTGAGTTCAGTAACAAAGGGTGGAAGGAGACCTGACTCCCACAAGTTGTCCTCTGATCTCCACACTTGCTCATTAATGTTTTAAGAGCATATGTTGATTACACAATAATGGATTTCATTACATTTTCATACATATATACATTGTATTTCAATCATATTTTGTCCCCTCCCACTCCTACTAACCCCTCTATTTTCATGTCCTTTCATTTTATCTTATTTTTGTGTCACCCAGTGAGTTATATTAGGGTTGTTTATAGAAACATAGGCACCTTCAGTGGCTACACCACTGAAAAGAAATGTCCTTCTCTCCCTCATCGACCATTAACTGCAGAGAAATCCGGGTGGTGGGTCAACTCCACTCCATGACAGGATATTGACAGGCCAAGTTGTGGCTGCTGTACAAATGTGGAGATCAGAGGACAACTTGTGGGAGTCAGGTCTCCTTCCCACCATGGGATTGAACTCAAGTCATCAGGCTTGGTGGCAGGTGCCTTTACCCAGCCAGCATAGCTGCTGGGAGTGCAGCAGTCATGCAGGCATGCCGTGCTGTGCGTACCTGGAGGCAGCGCTCCACACCTCCCTCTATCTCCCACAGCTCTTACACTCTTTCACCCTTTCCTCCTTGATATTCTGTGGGCCTTGGAGAAGGTGATATAGATGTTCCACTTACAGCTGGCTGCCACTACGCCTAGATAAACAATTTTTTTTTTTTGTCTTTTTGAGACAGGGAGGGAGACCCTGTCTGTCCTGGAACTCACTCTGTAGACCAGGCTGGCCTTGAACTCACAAAGATCTGCCTGCCTCTGCCTTCCAAGTGCTAGGATTAAAGGTGTGCGCCACCATGCCCGAATAAAAAAACAATTTTTAACCAGTGAAATTATAAGCTGGGAGCAATGGCTGAACCTTGTAATCCAGTATGTGGGAGACTGAGGTAGAGGGATCACTGCAAGTCCAAGGCCAGTCCAGGCCACAGTGACACCTGTCTTTGTGAGCGTGTGTGTGTGTATTGTCTGCATGCATGTAAATACACCCATGTCATGCAGTGCCCTTGGAGGTCAGAAGAAGGCGTCACATTCCCTGAAACTGGAGTTACAGACAGGTGTTAGCCACCATGCGGGTGCTGGGATTTGAACCTGGGTCCTTTGTAAGAGCAGCCAGTGCTCTTCACTCCTGATCCATCTCTCCAGCCCCCGACACCTGTCTTAAAAAAAAAAACAACAGGCAGAGGCAGGCGGATCTTTGTGAATTCAAAGCCAGCCTGGTCTACAGAGTGAGTCCCAGGACAGCTGAGGCTACAGGGAGACCCTGTCTCGAAAAGACAAAAAAAAAAAAAAAACAACAACTCAGAAATAAAATAGCCAGGCATGGTGGTACATGCCTTTAACCCCAGTGTTCAGGAGACACAAGCAGGAGGATCTCTGTGAGTTCCAGGCCAGCCAGAGCTCTACACAGTAAGACACTGTCTTAAAAATAATAAATAAATAAATAAATAAATA
>VZQC01013002.1:189875-213411 GCA_009823505.1 Rhizomys pruinosus | reverse complement strand
AAAAAAAAAAAAAAAAAAACCCAGCTCCTCTAGACCAGGGCTGCTCTTTCCGCTACGTCAGACAGGATTGCAGCCCGAGCTCAAGCTTGAATAAAGAAGCTTTGTACTTGCACGGGAGCTGCGTGTCCTGGTGGTCTTTTTTTTTGGGGGGGGGGGGTCTCCGTGATCTGGGCATAACAGTACCACATATAGGTAGTTTATACGAAACAGTTTGTACAATGTACACACATGTAGGTGTGTTTCATACAGTGCTCACAGAGGACAGAATAAAACACAGGAACTCCTGATACTGGAGAGACAGACAGTCGTGGGCTGCAATGTGGGTGCGGGAAACCAAACATGGGTCCTCTGCAGGAAGTGAGTGTTCTCATCAATGAGCCATTTCTCCAGTAAAATTTAAGTAAAAACTTATGAACTGCTTACTTATTTCTCTTATCTTAAAGAACTTCCTTTTGTAAATGAAATTACAAAGCAGTTTTATGGGGTGTGTACTGGATTAGCGTCAACTTGACACACCTGGGTTAAGGGAGCCCCAGGTGGAAACTGCTTCCATTGGATTGCCCTATGACCATGTCTGTGGGCTATTTTCTTGATTGTTCAGTAATTCAGGAGGGCCCAGGCCACTGTGGGCAGTGCCACCCCTGGGAAGGTGGCCCTGTATTGTATAAGAAAGCAGGCTAAGCATGGGCCAGGGAGCAAGCCAGTAAGCAGAATTCCTCCATGACCTGTGCTTCAGCTCCTGCCTCCAGATTCCTGCCCTGACTGAATTCCTACCTTGGGTTCCCTCAGTGATGAACTGTGACCCAGGAGATATAATAAACCTTTTCCTCCCCAAGTTGGTATTGGTCACAGTGTTTTGTCACAACTGAAAGCAAACTAGAACAGGGTGCATTGTTTAAATTTAGGGATGAGGCCAGGCATGGTGGTTCACTCCTTTAATCCCAGCACTCGGGAGGCAGAGGCAGGTGGATCTCTGAGTTCAAGCCAGCCTGGTCTACAAAGTGAGTTCCAGGAGCTACAGGGAGACCCTGTCTCAAAAGACCAAGAAAAAGAATTTTAATTAAAAAATAAATAAATAAATTTAGGGATGAAAAAGGAGTTAAACTCAAGACCACAAACATTCTGGCCCTAAGTATGAATCTTTGGTGTTTTTGCCATCCTTATGTGAGACATCTTTAGGCACTCTCTATAAACAATTATAATGTTATCATTTGTCCTGAAGTTTCTCCTAAATTCCAGAGACAGGCCTTTTTTTCCCCTTCCCATGTCTCCTCAGTTTGTCTCTTTTTAAAAAGGTATTACATTTCCTAAAGATTTATTTTATTATTTATGTGTCTGTATGTGTGTCTGAGTGTATCTGTGCACATGTATACATGTGCCATGGAGGCCAAAAGAGGGCATCAACTCCCCTGGAGCTGAGTTACAGGTGGGTATGAGCTGTCTGGTATGGGTGCTGGGAACTAAACTCAGGTCCTTTGCAAGATCAATAAGCACTCTTAACTGTTGAGCCCCCAAAAGTTATTACATTTTTACTTAGCTATTTTGTGTGTGAACCTGCATATACACACATGTATGAGAGAGAGAGAGAGAGAGAGAGAGAGAGAGAGAGAGAGAGAGAAAGAGAGAGAGACCCCTCAGCAAGCAATAGAAAGGAATGTCCTCATTCTGTTAAAGGATATTTGGGGAGGGGGAACAGAAATGGTTTAATGTCAAAATAATAAACACTTTCTCCTGAAAGTACAGAAAAAGACAAGGATGTCTGCTTATGACTTCTGTTACACTGTGCTCAGAGTTCTAGTCAGAGAAGTTAGGCAAGAAAATGTAAAGCCATCTGGATTGGAAAGGAAGTGGAGCAATGTGGAACGGGAACTTCCAGACTGTGCTTGACCTCAGTGACCCCATTTCATAGAGCATCCATTTGTTCCATTTTCAGACCAAATGTTGGGGCAGAACCACTCTGCATCTTGTTTGTACAAGTAAAGAGCCACCATCTGTCCAGTACAAACCATGAGGTCCAAACGGATAAATAATTTATTCACGCAAATAAAATATTACCACCTATGAACTTACCAATTAAATCAGGAACACATGTACACCTGCAGGTATCAAAACCATATAATGGGCTGGAAGATGGCTCAGTGGGTAAAGTGCTTGCTGCACAAGCATAAGGACCAGAGCTTGAATCCCTAGCTCCCAAATAAAAGGTTAGCATAGGGGGCTGGAGAGATGGCCTAGCAGTTAAGAGCACCGACTGCTCTTACAGAGGACCCGGGTTTGATCCCCAGCACCCACATGGCGACTGAGAACTGTCTTTAACTCCAGTTCCAGGGGAATCCGACACCCTTTTCTGACCTCCGTGGCATTGGACAACATGGGTGCACAAACCTACATGCAGACAGTACATTCATACACATACAAAAAAAAAAAAGTTAGCATAGCACTTGTCTGAAACCCCTAGGGCAGGGAAGGCAGAGAAAGATGGATCCTGGAGGCTTGCTGGCCAGTCTAGCTGAAACAGCGCAGTGAAAGATTTTGTCTCAAAAAATGAGGTCTAGAGGTAGTGAGAGGGTTCAACTGGTAAAGGTGCCTGCCCCTGAGCCTGATAATCAGAGCTAAATATCCAGGACGCACATGCTGGAAGGAGACAGCCAACTCCTGACAATCGTCCTCTGACTTCCACAGGTATGCTGTGGTACTTGAGCAGCCACCAATATAATTACATACATACATACATACATTTGTATGTACATACATACATATGTATATATACATAATTCATATATATATACACAAAAAATTTTAATGTTTTTTAAAAATATTCATTCTTTTATGTGTATGAATGTATTACCTGCATGTTGCACGTGTTTAAGTGCACCCATGTTGTACAGTGCCCACAGAGTCAGAAGAGGGCATCAGATTCCCCTAGAACTGTAGTTACAGATGGTTAGCCACCATGTGGGTGCTGGGAATCGAACCTGGGTCTTCTGCAAGAGCAGCCAGTGCTTTTAATCACTAAGCCATCTCTCCAGCCCCTAAATGTTTTTTTTTTTGTTGGTTTTTTTTTCTTTTTTTTTTCACATAAATTAACCTATTTATTGTAGGCTAAGGATGTCCCAAATGGTAGCACAGTTCTACTGGTCTTTCAATTCCTTCAGTCTTCTGCTGGCAGACTTGACTGTGACAGCAGAAGTGGTGTTGTAGGTCCAGGCGCCACCAGCCACAGTTTTCATGCAGGAACCACCGTGCCAGATGCCAACAGCTCTTCTCTTCATCTTCGTCTTGCCACAGAAGGAGCAAGTATACTTGGCGTGCTGGCTGATTTCAATCTTCTTCACCATTTTCCAGAGGGAGGCTCCATAGCATCCGGTATTTACCCACAATCCCGACCTTCTTGGTGAGTTTGGCCATTGTACCGCAACCTAGACCCAAGCCCAGAGAGCTGTTTGTTTTTTAAATAGGAATAGTGGAAAGCACACAACATTTATTTTTGGCCTCTACACACACAGTTACTATTAGTAATTAAGATTGAAATGGGGGGGCTGGAGAGATAGCCTAGCGGTTAAGAGCACCGACTGCTCTTGCAGAGGACCCAGGTTCGATCCCCAGCACCCACATGGAGGCTAAGAACCATCTATAACTCCAATTCCAGGAGAACTCCAGTTCCAGGGGAATCCGAGACCCTCTTCTGACCTCTGCAGCATTGCACGACATGGGTGCACAAACCTACATACAGACAGTACATTCATACACATACAAAAATAAATTAAATTAAAAATAAATTAATTAATTAAAAAATCTTAAAAAAACAAAAGATTGAAATGGAATTGGGGCTAGGGCGATAGGAGTCACTGGAGCTCAGCAGGTAAGAACCATTGCTGGGCAAGAAAGAGGACCTGAGTTCAAATCTCCAGAACCTGCCAGGCGTGCTGGCACACACCTTTAATCCTAGTGCTTGGGAGGCAGAGACGGGCGGATCTCTGTGGGTTCAAGGCCAGCCTGGCCTACAGAGTGAGCTCTGGGCCAGCTGGGACTAAAGGGAGATCCTGTCTCAAAAATACCAAAAAACAACAACAGAACCCATGTAAAAAGCCAAGTATGATGGTGCACACTTGTAACCCTAGTGTTGTGGAAGGACAGAGAAAGGACAGAGAAAGGGCTTGCTGGCCATCAGCCTAACTTGATGTTTAATGAGAAGCCCTGCTCAATTAAATAAGCCAATGAGGGACAGAACAGAACATCAAAGGGCTTCATCTGGCCTCCATGGGCACGGACACAGACACAGACACACAGACAGACACACACACACACACACACACACACACACACACACGTGCTCATATACCATACACATGCACAAAAAAGACTGAACTAGAATAAAAGAACCTATGCTTGCCAATGACCATGAGTACCAAATGAAACCCAAACACCTGAGTTAGGCCCAGTGGCAGAGGCAGGAGGAGCACTTCAAGTTCAAGGCCCTCTTGGTCTACATAGTAAGATCCAGGCCAGGCTGACCAGGGCTATATAGCAAAACCCTTTCTCAAAACAAACAAAGCACACAGAAGGGAAACCTCTATGAAACTGGGTTTGACAATACCCCTCAAAGAGCATAGACAACCAAAGCAAAAACAGATTAACAGGACTTTGTCAAGCTGGTTTCCACTCATTAAAGGACCAAATCAATAGAGTGAAAAGAAAAACTGCAGAATGGGACAGAAGTTAGTATTTAGAATATATAAAGAATTCCCATTACTCAATAACAAAAAAGCCAAAGGTTCTAAGTTCAAATGTGCAGTGTGGAGGCTGGAGAGATGGCTCAGCAGTCAAGAGTACTTACTGCTCTTGCAGAGGACCAGGGTTTGATTCCCAGCACCCACATGGTGGCTAAGAGCCATCTTAGGCTGGGTGTGGTGGCTCACGCCTTTAATCCCAGCACTCGGGAGGCAAAGGCAGGTGGATCTCTGTGAGTTCAAGGCCAGCCTGGTCTACATATCGAGTTCCAGGACAGCTGGAGCTACAGGGAGACCCTGTCTCAAAAAGACCAAAAACAATTTTTTTTAAAATCTGTCATTTGTATTAGGGAAAAAAAAAGTGCAGTGTGTTGGGGATGTATCTCTGTGATAGAGCACCTGGCCAGTATACATGAGACCCTGGGTTAAAAGCCTAGCACCATAAAAATTGTACAAAGGACTTAGATAGACATTTTTCCAAAAATGTTATATAAATGGGCAACATGCATATTAAGTAGATGCACAAGAACCACTAATCATCAGAAAAATGCTAATCAAGACTGAGTGTGAAGCTTGGAGCCACCATTAAGATGGCTACTGTCCAAACGCAAAACACACACAAGCCAGGCAGAGTGGCACACACCTTTTAATCTCAGCACTGTGAAACAGAGGCAGGGGGAATCTCTGTGAGTTCCAGACCAGCTGTGGCTAAAGGGAGACCCTGTCTCAAAAAAAAAAGACCCCAAAAAAATTTAAATAAAAGAAATTCAAGGTCCTCCTCAGCTACACAGAGAATTTGCTACCAGCCTGTGCTACATGAGACCTGTGCTACATGAGGGGAAAGCTGGAGAGGTGACTCAGGGGTTAAGAGTACTGGCTGCTCTTGCACAGGACCTGGCTTCGTTCAGTTCCCAGCACTCACATACATAGCTTCTAATAACTGGTTGCAGTTCCAGTTCCAGTTCCAGGGTCATCCAGTGTCCTCTTATGGCCTCCATGGGCATTGCATGAAATGGGTATACTTCACACAAGTAGGCAAAATACTCATAAACATAAAAATATTAATTTTTTTCATAGAGACAGAGTTGGGAGAATAACTCAATGGTAGAGCACTCACCTTGGGTTTATTTCCCAGCACTGGAAAAAGCAAAAACAAAACCCTCACAAATTCATAAACAGAAACAGGAAGAATTCTGATTGCTAGGAACCGAGGAGACAGAAAAAAAGGGAGTTGTTTAATGAGTACAAAGTTTTAGCTTTGCAAGATGGAAAGTTCTGGAGGTCTGTTCCACAACAATGTGAACATACACATAATTTCAGAACTATCCATATAACTATTAAGTCAATAAATTTTATGCCCTTTGGGGTCTTGGTTTTGTGGGGCTGATGATCAAGCCACGCAGGCACTCTACCCAGGAGCCACCCATTATGAACTTTATTCACTACAGTGGAAAAAATATAGTTTTCTCTGAGAAAAAGGATACAGCTCAGCTTATAACCCAGTTGTGCAAGAGCTGTTACTTGAGATAACATCAGATCTAGAGCAGAAGAGCTTTTATGCAGACTTCTTATTTTATCAATAAAACAAAAGACATGTGAGGGGCTGGAGAAAGGCTCTGTGGTATTTTGTGTGCAATCTTGAGCACCAGAGTTCAGATCCGACCACCCTCATAACAAGTCAGGCATCTGGTATATGTCTGTAATCTCAGCTATAAGGGGGATGGATACAGGAAATCCCAGGAGGGGATTCCAGCCTTGGTAAGAAATGCAAGCCCCACATTGAGGGAAATACCCTGCCTCAAAGTAAGATAGAGGTGATAGCGGAGGAGACTGACAGCCTCCTCCGGCCTCTGTTTATGCAAGGGTGCACACGCACACACACACACACACACACACACACACACACACACACACACTGTGTGTGTGCATATACTAACAAATGCAAACACACAAACACCCACAAAAAAATTTAAAGACATGAAAAAAAGTGTAAAAAGGTACAATTTAATAAAATTAGTATCTTTTTAGGGCTGGCCATGTAGAGTATATGTTTAGCATGTGTGAGGCTCTGAGTTTGAGTCTCAGCACCATAAAAATAGTTATTCCTTAGAAAAGGCTAGACTTTTGGTTTCCAGTTTGTCAGTGTAATAATACAGTTCTCACCTCACAAGGAATAAGAGATCGTTTATCCTGGAACCAAGATATGAGTGCCCATGGCTTGGGAACACAGATTCAGGTTGCCGTATATACTCATTAAGTCAACACTGCTTGACAGACATGGCATCAATCTTTAGCCAAATAGCTCTCTGGAGCTTTTAACATGCTTTTGAGGATAGCCCATCCTTAGGGTTTTGTTTTTGTTTTATATGAATGAATGTTTCACCTGCATGCATGTAAGTGCACCTGTGTTGTGCAATGCCCGTGGAAGTCAGAAGAGAGCATCAGATCCCCTTGGCACTGGAGTTATGGAGGGTTAGCCACCATGTGGGTGCTGGGAATTGAACCTGGGTCCTCTGCAAGAGCACCCAGCGCTCTTAACCACTGAGCCATCTTTTCAGTCCCCATCTTGAAGCTTTATACAAGTCACTGAGCTCTTGTTTTTTTCTGTCACATGATTTTACACATCCTCGGTTAATTCCTGTCATGGCAACTGTGTTTGTCATCCTGAGAAGAGCTTGAGGCTAACAGAAACTACACAAATCCCTGAGACACCTTGAGTCACTTTACCATTGTGTGTTCAGCTACTTACTTTCATCACAGGACTAGCTCCTGCCCTCCCCTTCCCTGACCAGCCCTAGAACACCGGACCACTTCCTGAGGAGCCTTGGTAGGGAAAAGGCTGTGGCGGCAATCAGATAAGAGTCCTGCCTGCCAGCACCCCTCCACTCCAGCAATATCTACCCTTAAACAAACTTCGAGCTTTTCCCACGGGCCCAGTAAGGTGTGGTTCTGGCCTGAGAATTCTGCAGCCTCAGAGGACCGTGTGTCCTGAACCTTCGGCTATGCCTCCCTCCTACTCTAGAGGTGTCCTTGGAAGACCTGAGCAGGGCTCCTGGACAGGCCACGAGAGCTACCTGGGGGACACAGAGATTTCAGGGTTCCTGTTTCTTCCTTGCAGGACATTTTGTTCTCATTTCACCTCAAGGCTCTTCCACTTACGTCATCTGTGTTCATAGAACCAGAGGATTTTCTAGGGGAGGTAAACTGGGAGTGTGAAGTGGGTAGCCCTGGAGTCCTGCGTTTGCCCTTCCCGTGCTTACCGTGCATCAAGAGCCAGGCAGGAAGCTCTCAAGAGCATTGCACAAGAGCAGAGGCCTGGGAGGCCTGGGGTGGAGCTGCCTCAACCTCCCTCCCATAGCTCAGAAAGCTGGGACCAATAGAACTCTTTCAAACAATAAGCTTGAAAAGATAGGCAGGAAGTCAGTCCAGGGGAACTGGGGAGGGGGACAAAAGGGACCTCAGCCAAAACAGGAGAGGCATGCAGGAGTGTCCCTGTTGAGAAGAGGCTGGATCAAAGCCCTTGGAGGGCTCTCAGGACACAAGCAAACACTGAGGTCAGCCAGCTCCCACAAAACTCAGCCCTCTCCCCAACTATAAGAGCCCCTGCCCTAAGCAGTGTGCCAAGATGTAGAGGGGCCATGGCCAAGTCACAGCTGCTACAGTGGCTGCTGCTGCTACTGCCCACACTTTGGGGCCCAGGTGCAGGTGAGTCTCCCAGCCTCCCTCGCAGAAGGATCTCCACCACTGACAGAGCTGGCTCTGTTCCCACAGCAACCCTAATCTTCACATAACCCCAAGTTTGAAGACAAGTCAGCCAAAGCCCAGAGATGCCTTGGCACTTGTCCAAGGTGACAGTTATACTGGAGCAGGAGGACCGAGAGCTGGCTAACATGAGCAATGGCCATGCATTTGCAGTAACACTGGGTTAGAGGCTGGCTGAAGTCAGGATGTCAGGTGCAGCCTGAATCCTGATGAAAGTTGGTCTGGCCCCAAATTGTAGCTGCTGGTACTGCCTCACCTCTGGACTGCACACAGGGCCCAAAGTTCTGGTGCCAAAACCTGGAACAAGCAATGCAATGCAGAGCTCTAGGGCACTGCCTACAGGAAGTCTGGGGGCACGTGGGAGCTGTGAGTACCACCCAAGGATGCAGTAGGGATCTGGGAGGGATGGGGAGGGTGAGCTCCAAGTGGGCTGAGGAGAGTAAATTTCCCATAGGGGCTGGGACGACGTTAGATTGTATGGCACAGAATGGGATGGACAGGATGGGATGGAATGAAAAGGAAGAAATATAATGACAAAAAAATGGAATGAGAGGACTGGGGTAGGAAGCCAAAGAATGGGATAGAGCAGGATGAGGTGGATGGATGGGATAAAACAAAGTAGGACAGGATGGGTGTATGGGGTGGATGGATGGGGTAAGACGAAGTAGGACAGGATGGGTGGATGGGATGGATGGATGGATGGATGGATGGGATGGATGGATGGATGGTGGATTAGATGGAGGAGGGGTGGATGGATGGGTGGGTAAATGGATGGATGGGGGGTGACATGGGATGGATGGATGGGTGGATGGGATGGATTGATAGGGTGGATGGATGGATGGAGGATGGATGGGGATGGATGGGCAGATGATGGATGGATGGCTTTTATTGGATGGGATAGATGGTATGGCTTGGGTTGTTGGCACCCTGGCATGGGGTACCATGGCATGGTCCCTTTTTTCTCCCACCTGCGAGGCCATTGTGACCCGGATGGGTGGATGGGATGGATTGATAGGGTGGATGGATGGATGGATGGATGGGGGGTGGGTGGATGGATGGATGGGGGTGGGTGGATGAGGTGGATGGATGGATGGGATGGATTGATAGGATGGATGGATGGATGGATGGATGGATGGGGTGGATGGATGGATGGATGGGTGGATGGATGGATGGATGGATGGGGTGGATGGATGGATGGATAGATGGATGGATGGGGTGGATAGATGGATGGATAGATGGATGGATGGGGTGGATGATCGATGGATGGGATGGGGTAAGTTGGATGGGATGGGATGGTGTGGAATTGCTGCAGGTGGATAGGTGGAGTGGAATGGAATAGAATGTGTGTAGTGGAATGTGATGAGGCAGTGGGAAGATACCTTTATCTTGAAGGGACCTATCAGCCTGTGCCTGAGCCACACTTCCTAGAGCTGGGACAATGCCCCCAATTCATTTGCTGCTTGGGGCTCTCTTCCCAGGATGATCTGTGCCAAGAGTGTGAGGATATTGTCCGCCTCCTCACAAAGATGACCAAGGAGGTCATTTTCCAGGTAATGGAGTCTATATCCTGGATGAAGTCTGGGGAACAAAGGAACAAAGCAAGGAAAAGGAGTGGCCCTGTAAAGGTCTCCACACGCCTCCTGTACAGGAGCAGGACCAGAAGACCAAACCTAGCCAGGCCAGAGATGTCTTTCCTAAGAGGAAGAAGCCCTGCATGGGCCCAGCTACTGAAGTCCTTGGCACTCCTGGAATTTCAGTGTCTTGGAAGAAGGGGTCCAGGGTGCCCTGTGGCGGCCTTGTATCAAGGGATTATGGTGGGGGCAGACCTCACAGAAGCCAGGCTGAGTGTCTCCTCTCTATTTTTTCAGGACACGGTCCGAAATTTCTTGGAACAAGAATGTGATATCCTCCCCTTGAAGCTACTTGTGCCCCGGTGTCGCCAAGTGCTTGATGTCTACTTGCCCCTGGTTATTGACTACTTCCAGAGCCATATCGTGAGTGTCCCAAATGCCTGTCACACCCAGGAGCCTGAGTAGCCAGTTACCCATTGTCTCCTCCAACACATACACACACACATACACACACACACACACACACACACACACACATGCCCCACACCAGACATACACACACACCCTGCCCACTACCCACTATGGTCTCGGGAAACTCAGAACCTTCTGCCAGGGACCCATATCAAAGCCTCCCTGTGCAGCCCACTAGTCACTCAGCCACACACCTCACACCTTCCTACTCGCCCTCACTCACACATGCCCCCATTCTTATTTATTCTTACATAATATGTTCATACATGTTTACTCTTTGTCAAACTACTGCCCCAACACAGGTTTTCTCTATGCAACTCCATCTCTGCCTTTGTCTGCCCTCCTTCCCTAGACCCCTAACACGTGGCACCCCTCCTGGCCTGCTTTCCTTTATTCCAAAGATTGTGTGACTCTTGTCCCTGGACGTGAGCCTGGACAGAGAAGGTTCTCTCCTGATCCTAACATCCCTTCCTTGCTCTGCACCCTAGAGCCCAAAAGCCATCTGCAAGCACATGGGGCTGTGCCCCCTTGCACAGGCCACGGCAGAGCAGGAGCCGGGGGCTCAGGACGCTCTGCTGAACCAGCTGCTCCTTCCTTCCCTTCCAGGAGACCTCTTGGCAAGGCCTAGGCCTCATACACAGGTAAGAGGGGCCCTCCACAGCCACCTGTCGGGGTGCAGGGGGTCCAGAAGGCTAGAGCAGCCACATGAGCACTGGGAAGAGCAGAGTTCTAAGGTCTGAGAAGGTGAGAAGAGTGGGAAAGGCAGGGCCTGGCAGGGACCTTCTCAGCCACACCTCCGTGTCCACCTGCTTCCCCCCAGGATCTCTCGGAGCTGCAGTTCCCTATCCCCCTGCCCTACTGCTGGCTCTGCAGGAGTCTGATTAAGCGGATCCAAGCTGTGATCCCCAAGGTGAGACATCAGTGTCCAGGGCCACACGGAGCTCTAGAGGGCCCTCCCCACAGCTCACTTCACCCAGAAGCTGTGAGAAGTTAGGTGGGATTCCACCCATGCACTGCCCCCACCCAAGGAACCTTGAGCGCTCAGGTGTGGGAGACTAGGTCAGGCCCACCTTCTCCAGCAGCCTTCCATCCGAAGGCTGAGTCCCTGGTTGTTGCTAAAAGATGCATTCATTTCTCAAAAGTAGGGCGCCATTCCTGTGGCCTCTAGGTCCATGCTGACTTTGCCTAATTGCCCCTTCACCCCCGTGTTGCCCCTTCATCCCCATATTGCCCTTCATCCCCGTATTGCCCCTTCCTTCATCCCCGTATTGCCCCTTCCTTCATCCCTGTATTGCCCCTTCATCCCCGTATTGCCCCTTCCTTCATCCCTTTATTGTCTCCTCATCCCCATATTGCCCCTTCATCCCAGTATTGCCCCTTCCTTCATCCCCGTATTGCCCTTCCCCTGATGGCCATGCCCCATCACCCCTGCCCAGATGGGATCCTGCAGGCCTTGTGATTGCTGGAGGTCACAGCAGGGGACAGGGTCCAGCTTTCCCCAATCTTGTGCTATGGAGGGACCTTTCAGATTATAAAACCTGTAGAAGTCAGGCGTGGTGGCACAAGCCTTTAATCCTAGCACTCGGGAGCCAGAGGCAGGCGGATCTTTGTGAGTTCAAGGCCGGTCTGGTGTACAGAGTGAGTTCCAGGACAGCTGGGGCTACAGGGAGACCCTGTCTCAAAAAGACCAAAAAAAACCTGTAGAATAGAAGGTTTTCACAGAGGAAACAATGAGAGCTATGGACAGTTGGGCCAAGGAGATACTCTGAGGGGGTGATGATTAAGCTAAGACCTGGAGAACAACAAGGCCAAAAGCAGTCACCAATCAAAAATGAGCTTGGGGTCTAAGGAGATGGCTCAGTGGATAAAGTTCTTTTTGTGCAAACATGAAGATCTGAGTTCAGATCTCCAACAGTCACTTAAAGACCTGAGAGTGGCAAAGCACACCATAATCCCAGATGCTGGAGAGGCAGAAACAACAGACAGCCATATCTGAGCATGACTGTGAAGACAGACGGAGCTTGCTGGCCAGCCAGCCTAGTCAACTAGATGAACTCCAAGTTCAGTAAGAGAACTTGTCTCAAAAAAATAAAGTGGAGAGGGTGGAAAGATGGCTTAGCAGTTAAGAGTGCTTGCTGCTGTCTCAGAGGAGCCGAGCTGTGTTCTCAGCACCCATGCTGGGTGGCTCACAATTGCCAGGAACTCCAGCTCCAGTGCCCTCTTCTAGCTTTCCTGGTCACCTGCACACATATGGCATGCACAAACACACACACACACACACACACACACACACGCATGCACGCACACAATCTTTTTTTTTAAAGCCAATTTTTATTGAAGCTCTGTGCATTTCATACAAATTTCAAATCAAATCTAGACCCATGCCCCCCTCCCTGCCATCCCACCCCACCAGAGCTCGTGGCTTCTGCCAAACATGTTTTTCATCTTTTTCTCAGTCTCTCTCAAAATTCTCGATGCAGTTTACTGTTTAGAGCAGTCCACTGTTTCAGTCAGTTCTTTGACCCAGTCTTCTTGTTGCTATTCCTTCCAATATGCACCACTCCAAAATATGCACGTATGCATGCCACATATATCACAGGTTTTAGCATCTTCAGTTTATGATTTTTTTTCTTTATTAGGCTGAAAGATGTCCTGAGTACACACTAAATCTTAAAAAAAAATGTTAGGTATGGTGGCACTTCCAGCACTCAGGAGGCAGAGATGGAGGCCAGCCTGGTCTACATAAGGGGTTCCAGGCCAGCCTGGTCTACATAAGGGGTTCCAGGCCAGCCTGGTCTATATAAGGGGTTCCAGGCCAGCTGGGGCTACAATTTTTTTTCAAAAAAAAAAAAAAAAAGAAGAAGAATGTGAATGACCAGACACCTCACACTGACTTCCGGCCTCCGCACACTTGCACACACATGTGCACACATACAAAAATATGTAAACACATAAAAAAAAAGAGCCATATCAATCTGAGCATCATTGTGAAGACCAGATGAAGGGTCCAAGACATGGGCAGGACCAACGGGGAAAGAACATGGAAGGGTGGAGACAGCAGCGAAAGAGTTGGGATGGAAACGCCAACAAGGCAAGGAACGACAATGTGGTGCCAGGGAAGCCGAGAGAGGAAGGTGTTCGAGAAGGAGGACATTCACCTGAGAAAAGAGCTGCTGGGGGGCCAGATGACTGGGCTCCAGAAAGGGGAGCAGGCACCAGGGGCTTCCTAAATTCAACAAACTCTTTTTTTTTTTTTTTTGGTCTTTTCGAGACAGGGTCTCCCTGTAGCCCCAGCTATCCTGGAACTCACTTTGTACACCAGGCTGGCCTTGAACTGCCTGCCTCTGCCTCCTCAGTGCTAGGATTAAAGGCATGCGCCATCATGCCCAGCTAATCAACAGCCATTTTAACATGTTCACCAGTCAGCAGAGGCCACAGAGAGGATAAGGCTAGAGGAGACGCCGGTTGAGGGGGTCTAGAGAGACCCAGTTCAGTAGTGAACTGCCTCACTGACGACAAAGACTGGTCACCGGTATCACCATAACAGCAGAGGGGCCATGTGTGTGTACCCTTGGTGGAGTACCCTATTTGGGAGGTAGCACAGCCCAGGGCAGTTGCCCACCTTCCAACTCAACCTTCTGGCACTGGGGCTGACACGTGTGACTGATAAAGGGAGCAGCCACGTGCCTGTGACCTTGCTCATTGCCCTTCAGCTTAGGTGTTGTTTGGAACTGAGGTAAAGTGGGCAATGTCTGGCTTCCCCCCAGGGGTTTCTAAAGCTCTGAGAACCCAGTGGGAGGAGCTATCTGTCTCCCCGATACTCAGAGATAGTAGGGCTGCCCTAGGCCGGGAGAGGAGCCTCCAGCCACCCTGCCCTCTGCCCTTTATAGGGAGTCATATCTAGATCTGGTACTGGCTGCTCTCTGTGACTCCTGCTGTACCTCTTGAGCCCCCTGTGCTCTGGATGTCTAGTGCTCCCCTCCTAGAAATGAGTGAGGGATGTGAAGTACCCAGTCACTGGGCACTTGAGAGGCTACCAGAAGGTCCCACGTTGCCCTCTTTCCACCTCCGCCCCCAGGGTGTGCTGGCTGTGGCGGTAGGCCAGGTGTGCCACGTAGTACCCCTGGTGGTGGGGGGCATCTGCCAGTGCCTGGCTGAGCGCTACACAGTCCTCCTGCTGGATGCGCTGCTAGGTCGAGTGCTGCCTCAGATGGTCTGTGGCCTTGTCCTCCGATGCTCCAGTGAAGAGGCTGTTGGCACAGGTGAGCTACTGTTACCACCCCAACCCCTGCTGCTTTGCTTCCTTGGTCCTGAGAGAACATCTCTACCCAACCCATGTCCCTAACAGTGAGTATGTGTGGGGGGGGGGCGGGGGCGGGGATATGGACAAGCTGGGGAACAGGAGCCAATACTTCTACAAGACAGCTTTTGGGGCAAATTTAAGACAACCTTACTTTGTATGTAGCACAGACGGCCTCAATCAAGGCAATCCTCCTGCCTCAAACTCTAGAGTCCTGATATTAGGGCCATGCCCAGCCTGCAGCATAATGTTGACTGTTTTCTCATTAGCCCTCCCTGCTTTGGGATCCCTGACAGAAGAATGGCCACAAGACCCAGAGTGCCACCTCTGCATGTCTGTGACCACCCAGGCCTGGAACACCAGCGAGCAGGCTATGCCACAGGCAATGCGCCAGGCCTGCCTCGGTTTCTGGCAAGACAGGCAAAAGGTAGAGGATGGGCACGCAGGGAACACGGGACAGAGGTCTGTGTGTCATGTGCAGCCAGCAACACATGGGGCAGACTGGACTGCAGCCCAGTCAGGCACACAGGATGTGGGTCAGAGAACAGTGGAAACATCACAACTGTAACCCACAGCAAAACTTGCTGAGAGCTGGGCTTGGGAGACATCTCTGGACCCAAGGCTCTGGGCTGCGGAGGACCAGCAGGCCTCCCTCATGGGTTGAGGGCAAGACTAAGCCAGTTCCAGGAAGGAAGGCTTATACTTTCCTTTCTCAGCCTTAGTCAAGGGTATGCTAGCCATGCTATGGCTCCAGTGTGCCACATGGTGTCACTGCCTGGTAGACACAAGGTGAGCAAGGTCAGGGCAGGCTGGAGCAGGGAGTCTGCCTCCTCCCCAGGTTCTGCTCTTGTCCCCCACTCCACCCCTCTCAGTCTGATTCGGATACAAGTCCACCTGCAAGAGAGGCTGGAAGTCAGGTGTGGTGGCACCTGCCTATAATTCCAACACTTAGAAGGCGGAGTAAGGACGATCAGGAGTTCAAGGCCGGTCTAAGCTGTAGAAATAATGAGTTTGAGGTTAGCCTGAGCTACATGAGATAGAAGAAAAAAGAAAGAAAGAAAGAAAGAAAGAAAGAAAGAAAGAAAGAAAGAAAGAAAAAGAAAGAAAGAAAGAAAGAAAGAAAAAGGGAGAGAGAAGAAAAAAAGAAAAGGAAAGAAGTAAAAGGAGAAAAGCGGGCTGGTGAGATGCCTCAATGGACATTGCTGCCAAGTTCCATAACCTGGGTTCAATCCCCAAGGCCCACAGGGCCCACATGATGGAAGAGAACAGACTCCCTCAAGCTGTCCTCTGACCTCCACACATGTGCAGAAACACACACACACTAATTAAAATGTAATTTTTAAATATTTTATTATTTTTATGTGTATGAGTGTACTGTCTGCATGTAGGTTGGTGTACCCGTGTCGTGCAATGCCATGGAGGTCAGAAGAGGGTGTCAGATTCCCCTGGAACTGAAGTTAAAGACGGTTCTTAACCGCCATGTGGGTGCTGGGAATCAAATCCGGGTCCTCTGCAAGAGCAGTCGGTGCTCTTAACCACTGAGCATCTCTCCAGCTCCAAAATGTAATTTTCTTAAAGAGGCTAGGCTTCATTGTTCTAGAAGACCCATCAATACCGAGTTGTTAGCAGTGAAATCCCTTGTTGAAGCGAGGTAACTTTTTTTTGTTTCTGAGGTGAACCAGGCTGAACTTGAACGTGTGGTCCTCCTGTCTTATTTCCTGAGCGCTAAGAGTACATACATGCAAAGGTTTACCTCAAGGGTTCACACATGGCAGACAAGCAGTCCCACCACTGAGCACATCCCAGTCCCAAGTGAGCCAATGTTCTGTAAGTTGATCTGTTCTCAGGAGGCAGCCGGAAAGGATGTCCCCCTTTTCCTACAGAAAACTCCACCCTCCAGTCTCCAGGGAGTCATATTTAGTAGGAGGTGCTCATTGGTGCTGACTGCCACACCTGTACTCACGGTCCAGAGGGAGCGGCCCAGGGAAATGGCAGTACTGAAGGGAACCCCAGGTCTACTGAACGTGTGTCTGTCTTTCCTCAGTGTGAGCAATTTGTGGAGCAGCACACACTCCAGCTGCTGGCCTTGGTCCCGAAGGAATCGAATGCCCACAGCACCTGCCAGGTATGGCCTCCAGCTGGTCCTAGGACTTCCTGGTGCTCTCAGAGCCCCCTCTCTCTGGCCCGGGATCTGCAGACAACCCACTCTTCTGGATCCAGGCAGCCCCAGATGCAGCCCAGGACTAAGTGACCCCATGTTTGCCCATAGAAAAGTTGTTAGTCTCAGAGTGCCAAAGAAAATACAACAGAATGGAAAAGGAACAGTATAGCATGGGAGAGACAGCCTGAGATTGCGGTTTGATACTCATTATGGGATGGGGCTGTGTTCGCTGACCAATACACTTTCAGTGGTGGGGTTAGAGTGGGGTGGGTATCCAACCTCTTCATCTCTAAGTCCCAGAGACCCATGGCTTGGAGAGTGGCACAGAGGTCTCTAAGTCACACCAAGAGTATCTACTATCCAGTGGGTGACGTGAGAGCTGGTTTTCTGGGACGGCAGGCAGAGGCATCAATGCTCTGTATCTGGCAGGCCCTGGGAATGTGTGCAGCCTCAGCCAGCCCTCTGCGGTGCTTCTAAAGCCCGCACTTCTGAGGACAACTCAGCCTCCAGGTGAGTCCCCACCCCACCTGGGGGAAAGTAGGGACTGCCCCATCCCACACCCCAGGCACTGCCCCATCCCACACCCCAGGCACTGCCCCATCCCACACCCCAGGCACTGCCCCATCCCACACCCCAGGCACTGCTCCTGGCTCCTGACAACCTCCAGTGGCACCACAAGGAAAAGCCCTTCTTCTGGACCCATAGCCACTCCCTGTGCCTCCCAGTTGCAACCCCCCTCAGCTCCTACTCAAGTCCTCCTCCTCTCCAGCGTCCTCACCTCTGGGCTGGCTGACCTTGAGGGTCTCACATGTTCAGGCTGGGGCAACATTTCTTGGACCTCAGAAACCACGTTTCACTGTCCAAGCTGTCTCCCTCTCAGATTAGGAACACCAGTCACCTGACCCCATCCTCCCAAGCCCGTCTTTCCCCATGCATTGTTTTCTAAGCACTCCATGACTAGAGCCAGGAAATGACTTTGAGAAAGAACACAGCAACACTGGTCTTGAAGTGACTGACAGAAAACTAGGTCCAGATCGTAAATGCACTCGAAGACAGCCTCTCACACGATAGTCATTTTTTTCATTTGTTCTCGTTTTTTAAAATTCAGTGAGTGCCTATGACCAGACCAGACTCTGTCACACTGGTGTATACCGCCAGGACCACCCCTTCCAAATGGAGGAGGCCAGCACTGCCTTGAAACCCTTTAAGTCATAGCAACCTGGGGGGTTGGGAGTGATTGCTCCAACTCATACTGTCCCACAGGGACCAACTTAATGAGGTGGACCTCATCAAGGCCATCTGAGGACCCTGAGGTGAGGGAGCCACCCAGGATGGGAGTCAGCTTTCTGTAGCTCCCAAGCCTTCCCCACCTAAACAGGAAAACTCCTCAACAGGAGGCCTGATCTCTGGTTCCAACTGCCATCAACTAGCAGTGGGTGCCCGAAGCAAGATGCACAGGCCATTCTGCATGTCCCTTGTTGAGGGACCTGACCCTCCTGAGCTGTCACCGTATCAAGGCCCTGACCCTCCTGAGCTGTCACCATATCAAGGCCCTGACCCTCCTACCAGCTGCTCTCCCTGAATAAGAGGTTCTTCCTCACACCCCTACCCTCCCACTTCCTTTCTCATAGCACCATGCACCAGAGGCCTGTTCCTTCAGCCCTGTCTCCCTGTCTAACCACAGCCTGAAGCCAGTCATTTCTGCCTCTGGAGATGAGATGCAGCAAGGCCTGTGTCTTCAAAGGCCTGCAGAGGGGGCTTCAGGCCTTCACACCCAGCAGAGCCAAGCCCAAGCCCAAAAGCTCCTGGGAACCAGGCTGAGGAAGCATCACAGCACAGAGGCTGGGCCTGGCCTGCCAACAACCCTAGCTAACACGCCTGACAGTCAAACTTCAAAATAAAAACTGAGACCATAAGTACTCTGAGAGCTGTGGATGCTGTTGGTCAGTGGCAGACCCCACCCCCAGACCCAGGTGTGGGCTGGAGGCCAGCACCAAGCAGAAAACTAATTTAAAGCTGGCATGGTGGCTCATGTCTGCAATCTCAGCACAAGACTGAAGCATGTAGATCCCTGTGAAGTCCAGGCCAAACAGAGCTATACAATGGGCCCCTATCTCAAAAACAAAAAAACAAAACAGAGACATAGACATAAGATCCTCAACTTGCACTTCAAATAAATTAGGAAGGGCTGTTCAGATAGTTCAGTGGGTAATATGTAGACCACAAGCCTGACCACCAAGGTTTGAATCCAGGAACCCAAGGTTGCAGGCAGAGAACAGATTCCTGAAAATTATCCTCAGCCAGGAATGGTGATGTACACCTTTTAATCCCAGCATTTGGGAAGCAGACAGGCGGATCTCTTGAGTCCAAGGCCAGCCTGGTCTACATAGTGAATTCCAGGAAAGTTGGGGCTACAGGGAGATCCTGTCTCAAAAAGACCAAAAAAAAAAAAAAAGAAAATTGTCCTCTAACCTTCCACACGTGCTTCCCTGCATCATAAACACACTGCTCTAGTTTCCTTTCAATTGCTGTGACAAAATACTCGGACCAAAACCAAGTTGGGTTTTACTCAGCTCACATCTCCCGGGTCACAGTTCATCACTGAGGGAGCCCAACACTCAGGACAGGAACAGGAAATGGAGGAATGTGCTTACTGGCTTCCTCCCCCAGCCCATGCTCAGCCTGCTTTCTTATATAATACACAACAAACTGCCCAGGGGTGCCCACAGTGGACTGGGCCCTCCCATATCACTCAAAGAATCAAGATATCACCAGAGGCCAGTCCAACGGAGCCAATTCCCCAACTGAGGGTCTCTCAACCTAGGTGTCAAGTTGACACTAAAGCAATCCAGCACACACAGACTCACACGCCACACATGCACACAAGCACTGACAATTTAATCCTTATTTTTTTATTTTTAATTATGTGTATGAGTGTTTTGCCAACTGCCCATAGAAGCCAAAAGAAGGCATCAGATCCCCTGGAACTGGAGTTACAGTTGTTAGCCACCATGGGGGTGCTAGGAATTGAACCTGAGTTTTCTGCAAGAGCACCCAGTGCTCTTCACCATCTCTCCAGCCCGGAATAGTTTTTTTTAAATCAGAAAACCCCTGCTATGGGCAAGGATGAGCACTTTGTGCTACAGTATGACAGAAAGGCAATGGGCAGGCTTCTGTATTTGAGGTATTCTGCTGCTAAGGTAAAGGAGCTTCTAAAGCTGGAGGTACAACTCAGCGGTTGAGCACCTGCCTAGCATGCTCTAGACCCTGGGCTCTGTGCCCATCCCTGCACAAAAAGCAGGGACATGGAAGGTAGGATCAGATTTCTTCCGTCTTTTTTTTTTTTTTTTTGACACAGGGTCTCCGTATAGTACCAGCTGTCCTGGAACTCACTATGTAGACTGAGCTGGCCCTGAACTCAGAGATCAGCCTACCTCTGCCTTTTGAGTGCTGGGACTATAGGCACACACCATCACATCTAGCTTACTTTTGTTTTGTAAGATGGTTGCCAGGCCCGGTGGCACACACCTTTAATCCCAGCACTCGGGAGGCAGAGGCAGGAGGATCTCTGTGAGTTCAAGGCCAGCCTGCTCTACAGAGTGAGTTCCAGGCCAGCTGGGGCTACAGGGAGACCCTGTCTCAAAAAGACAAAAGAAAAAAAGCCAGCCAACAAAACAAAACAAAACAAAACAAAAGCTGCTATAGTGTCACCCTCCCACGTCTTAGGTCTACACTGGGCTCCTGCCTCAAGCTATTAGGTGCTAAGTCAATGGCTGAGCTTGCCAGTTCTTCTGCCCAGTTCTGACAGTCAGCCTGTGCTCTGGGCTCCCCGACGGCCTGTCTGAGACTTGCTCAGAACTGTTCTTTCTGAAGCTCCACTGCAGTGCAGTCTGAATTTGACCCCCTCCAGCACAGTAATTTGTCATTTTTAGTCAGATATTTTGTTACAGAGAAATGCATCCCAAATGACACACCATCCGCAAGGTGACAGAAAAGGCAAGAATGACGACAAATGGCGGGGTTGGGGGAATGGGGAGTATGTAAGACCAAACAGCAAAATAAACCTCAAACCCATGAGGTATATAAAAGAAAGAAGCTGGTTTAAAAACAGGATTATTTAATCCATTCCAAAAACCCCATGAGGAGATGAGAACTATAGGAAAACGCAGCTCCCTACGAGAGACAAAAGGATGCTGCTTATTCTCAAGGTTTCATTTTTGCAAGGAATTATCGGTCCTGGGATGCTCCCAGCAACTCAAATAGATGACAGCCACCTTTGAGAGTTCTGCCTGCTGCAGCTGGAAGGGACCTGGGTGGGAAGGAAAAAGCAGCTTCGTCTGCAACCTGCTGATCAAAAGGCAGCTGAAATCAGCACAGGAGCACCCAGGCAGAGGGGCCCTTGATGCTCTGATGTAGCCAGAACCTTCCAGTCAGACCGTGTTCAGCTTCAACTTCAGTGTGCTCTTTTGCCATCCTCAGCCAAAGCCCTTGGGAGCAGAGCGCCAAACACCTTCTTCAGGCCCCCTGCTGGTTGGTTTCATCATTATTCCGCCTCTTCCAAATCTGTCAGAAATTAAGTTCTTCAGCAACAGTTACCAAGTACTATTCTGTACCAGGAACAGACAACCTGCCATATGTGCTACATCCTCTGAACATGATTCACACACCCCCAGAATGATACATTTTATCCCATTTCACTTTTCCACTGATCCTCAACTTTTCTTCCATTCTTAAAAATAAAAATGCCTAGAGAGCTAGAGGTATACCTCAGTGATACAGATCACAAGGCTGCTGAGAGGGCAGACCCCAAGAAGTGCATTCAGAACGTGCATCACTGCTCTCTTCCTTAGTCTCAACCCTCCTCCCATCAGGCCTTGTAACCATTCTAAAAGGAAAAATGGCTCCCTCAGCTCTCAATCCAAGAGAGACGACAGTCATATAATATAGCCAGTATTCCCGAAGACCCAGAGAAAGCGAGTGCCGAGAAACAGTGCCCACTGACTGCCAGGGTCTTGGGGAGACAGCTGGCAGGGCGCACTGCCACCCTCCTCGACAGCTCAGCTCTTCCGCCTCAAAACTACACTACACACCTCTGCCAAGCTCCCAAGGCCAGAACACGGACCTCTTTAAAGCCCACTTACAGATTCCACCCCTCCCTTTTCTTCCTTTCTGAAAATCTGACTTTCAAAGCCATATAATCTGCACCCCACACACACACCCATACCCACTCACTCCTGAGGTAACTAGGTCTCAAGGAAAGCTCTAATGAAATTCTACTGCCTGCTTTGGCTCACACCCACCTGAATGTAAGCCTCGGACAGGGTGATCATCTGGGGCAAGATATCAGTCACCTGGAGATCTTGTAACTCATACCACTTGCCGGTGCCCTGAAGAAAACACAAAATGCTGTGTTAATCTGCTCTCCCAACCACAGAGTATGAAATGATTATAACCAAGAGTCAGAAAAATCAGAATGGCCACTAGAAATCAACGAACAAGAGTCAAGAGGAGAAAGGTCTGTGACCTTGGCTAGGCCTGAGGCTATCAATAGTTTTAGTCAACAGGTCTTTGAAGTACAATGGGATCCTGAACACTTTTGGCTTTTTCTTTTGACAAACAAGGTCTTACATACCCAGGCTAACATAAAACTTGCATTGTAGCCATGGATGACCTTGAGGTTCTGATTCACCACTTCTACCTCCTACATGCTGGAATTAAGATTTTTTTTTTTAATTTATTATTATTTTTAATATGTATGCGTGTACTGTCTGCATGTAGGTTGGTGCACCCGTGTCGTGCAATGCCACAGAGGTCAGAAGAGGGCATCAGATTCCCCAGGAACTGCAGTTAAAAACAGTTCTTAGCCACCATGTGGGTGCTGGGAATCGAACCCAGGTCCTCTGCAAGAGCAGTCGGCACTCTTAACCAGTGAACCATCTCTCCAGCCCCTGGAATTAAGATTTATGCCCTGGCCGGGCGTGGTGGTACATGCCTTTAATCCTAGCACATGGGAGGCAGAGGCAGGCGGATCTCTGTGAGTTCACCCTGGTCTACAGAGTGAGTTCCAGGACAGCTGGGGCTACAGGGAGACCCTGTCTCGAAAAGACCAAAAAAAAAAAAAAAATTTATGCCCCTAAGCCCAGTTTGTGGTGGTGCCTGGGAACAAACCTAATTAGGGTTTTGTGCATACTAGGCAAGCACTCTACCAACTGAACTACAGCCCCAACCCCACTTCTAAACTTGTTAAGGAGAATTTAGATGGGTACTCATGTCATCTGTAAAAAAACAAAAACAGGGGCTGGAGAGATAGCCCAGCAGTTAAGAGCGCCGACCGCTCTTACAGAGGACGCCGGTTCGATCCCCAGCACCCACATGGCGTCTAAGAACCGTCTGAAACTCCAATTCCAGGAGAACTCCAGTTCCAGGGGAATCCGATACCCTCTTCTGACCTCCGCGGCGTTGCACGACACGGGTGCACAAACTTGCATGCAGACAGTACATTCATACACATACAGAAATAAATAAAATTAATAAAAAAAAA
>VZQC01013002.1:178304-188697 GCA_009823505.1 Rhizomys pruinosus | reverse complement strand
GGGAGGCTGAGGGAGCTTCTAGCTGGCTGTGGTGCCACATGCCTGCAGTCCTAGCCCTCGGGAGGCTGAGGGAGCTTCTAGCTGGCTGTGGTGCCACATGCCTGCAGTCCTAGCCCTCGGGAGGCTGAGGGAGCTTCTAGCTGGCTGTGGTGCCACATGCCTGCAGTCCTAGCACTGGGGAGGCTGAGGCAGGATTCCCTCAAGTTCACAGCGAGCCTGGGCTACAATGTGAGACTCCATCTCAAAAACACCATGACAAAAACAAAAAAAGTACCTCTAAAACAATGCTTTTCAAACAGTAATTCCATAGCCACCCAAGGACCTCATTAAACTGCAGATTCTGGGGGACTGGAGAGATGGCCTAGCAGTTACGAGCGCCGACTGCTCTTGCAGAGGACCCGGGTTCGATCCCCAGCACCCACATGGCGGCTGAGAACCGTCTTTGATCCAGTCCCAGGGGATTCCGATGCCTTCTTCTGACCTCCGCAGCAATGCACACATGGGTGCACAGACCTGCATGCAGACAGTACATTCATACACATTAAAAAAATAAAATAAAATAAACTGCAGATGCTGGTGTAGCAGGTTTGGGGAAGCTGGGACGATGCCCTTCTTTTTTTTTTGGTCTTTTTGAGACAGGATCTCCCTGTAGCCCCAGCTGTCCTGGAACTCGCTCTGTAGACCAGGCTGGCCTTGAACTCACAAAGATCCGCCTGCCTCTGCCTCCTGAGTGCTAGGATTAAAGGCGTGTGCCACCACACCCAGCAAGGGGACGCTGCCCTTCTAACAAGCCCTCAGATGATGCTACTGCTGCTGAGCTGAAGACCCCTGAGTGCTGTGGCTCTGGTCCCATCTGGCTGCAAGCTCCAGGAACCTTCGGAACACTGTAACACCTCATTCTACAGCCACGCAAGCTAAAGCAGAGCCTCTTAACCCGATCACCATCTGGAACCAGGCAAGGGGGTAGCAGGAGACTGGTTCAGCTGTAGATCTGTGACATCATCCTTGGCCAATTTGGAAGCCAATTATTCGATTATAACCGGCACGGGGTAGCACCCAGACGTCAAGACTTTAGAAAGGTCCCTGGTGTATCCAATGTACAATCAAGACTGATTTTTATGATTGATGGCTCCATTACTTTCTGAAGCCAGGCCAACAAAGGGCAAACTGAAAGTTGCCCCTTGAGATACCAGTGGGAGGATGCCTATTTTTGCTTCTCAGTGCCATGACGTTGGGGCCACTTACATGATGAAGCACATGGATCCGGTAGGAGCCCTCAGAGGGCTTGCCGTCATGCACGATGTTGGCAATGAGGTCGTAAGTGGTGTTCTTGTGGACAGCTTGCACTTCTTCAGACAAGTACTCTCTCAGATCCACATTGCTGGGGATGACAAAATAAAGCCAGGACATCAGCCATAGCTATGAATTTAGAGAACCATGTTATACAAATGAACCACAGAGCTGTTAATCCTTAATCCTGGGCATGTTTGTAGAACCACCAAAGTTCAGGGGGGTTGGAATTCACACTTTCCAATAGTGACAGACTATACCAGAAAAACACCCTTTAGAAGCACACCTGAAAGGCACAAGTGCAGAGTCTAGACTCATGCGGACTCAACAGAAACCTTGGTTGTCGCCTCCCAGCTGTGAGACTAAGCAGGCTACACAAGCCAAGACTCTGTGACAGGGAATCAGGAGGGAGCGGCTGCCTCTGCTACAATGCTGAAGGTGAGCTGAGGCAACAGTGGCAAATTGTTCACCCCTAGCCTACCTAACAGTTTGTAGCTCCAGACTGAGACAACTTCTGCTCTCTGCCCTCAGACTACTTATGGGAGAAGGCTGACCATATGATAGGCCACAGGGCTGCTGTGTGTCACACAGTAACCACCTCGATGTGGCAACTGGGCAAACCATTCCAATTTCTTATTTTCAGAGACCTTGGTTCTTTTCTTTTCCTTCCAGTCAAGTTAATAAAAATTATTACAAGCAATATAACCCACCTTGGTAGCAGAGGCATGAAAGGGGTGTTTACTCAAGGTTTCCAGACTAGAAAATGCAGGTGGAAGCAGCCACTGAAGAACAAATGGAAGTCAGAGCTAGATGCCTTCTGTTTCTTTGTGTGTGTGGTACATGTACTTGGAAGTGTTGTGTGTGAAGGTAGACATGCATGTCAATGAACTTGGAATTCAGCGATTCTGCTAGCCTGGCTGACCAGCACAGCCCTCCTGTCTCTGTTTCCCTAACACTAGAATTACAAGTGTTTGGCACCACGCCTGGCTTTCCTCATGGGCACTGGGGATCCGAACTCAGGTCATCATGCTTGTATAGCAAGTGCTTTACCAATTCTCCAACCTTCTTTTGGTTATTTGGAATAGGATTTCACTCTGCAGTCCAGGCTACTCTATAACCCACTCTGCAGTCCAGGCTACTCTATAACTCACTCTGCAGTCCAGGCTACTCTATAACCCACTCTGCACTCCAGGCTACTCTATAACTCACTCTGCAGTCCAGGCTACTCTATAACTCACTCTGCAGTCCAGGCTACTCTATAACTCACTCTGCAGTCCAGGCTACTCTATAACTCACTCTGCAGTCCAGGCTACTCTATAACTCACTCTGCAGTCCAGGCTACTCTATAACTCACTCTGCAGTCCAGGCTACTCTATAACTCACTCTGCAGTCCAGGCTACTCTATAACTCACTCTGCAGTCCAGGCTACTCTATAACTCACTCTGCAGTCCAGGCTACTCTATAACTCACTCTGCAGTCCAGGCTACTCTATAACTCACTCTGCAGTCCAGGCTACTCTATAACTCACTCTGCAGTCCAGGCTACTCTATAACTCACTCTGCAGTCCAGGCTACTCTATAACTCACTCTGCAGTCCAGGCTACTCTATAACTCACTCTGCAGTCCAGGCTACTCTATAACTCACTCTGCAGTCCAGGCTACTCTATAACTCACTCTGCAGTCCAGGCTACTCTATAACTCACTCTGCAGTCCAGGCTACTCTATAACTCACTCTGCAGTCCAGGCTACTCTATAACTCACTCTGCAGTCCAGGCTACTCTATAACTCACTCTGCAGTCCAGGCTACTCTATAACTCACTCTGCAGTCCAGGCTACTCTATAACTCACTCTGCAGTCCAGGCTACTCTATAACTCACTCTGCAGTCCAGGCTACTCTATAACTCACTCTGCAGTCCAGGCTACTCTATAACCCACTCTGCAGTCCAGGCTACTATATAACCCACTCTGCAGTCCAGGCTACTCTATAACTCACTCTGCAGTCCAGGCTACTCTATAACTCACTCTGCAGTCCAGGCTACTCTATAACCCACTCTACACTCCAGGCTGGCTACTCTATATAACTCACTCTGCAGTCCAGGCTACTCTATAACTCACTCTGCACTCCAGGCTACTCTATAACCCACTCTGCAGTCCAGGCTGGCCTCAAGTTGCAGCAACCTTCCTGGCTCTGCTTTCCATACTCTGGGATTACAGGCATGTTATCTGGCTTCTGTTTCTTTTTGACATCACTTTTATCCCTTTTTTGGTCTTTTCGACAAGGGGTCTCCCTGGACTCCCAGCTGGCCTGGAACTCACCCCTCTTTTGTGTTGTGACCGGAATTACCCTCTTGGAATGACCTTGGTCAGTCAATAGCTTCCAAATTTCTCAGTTTTGATTCTCAAATAACTAGACTTGGTTCTTTCCACTGGGACTTTAAAACATTAAATTGATGGACTGAGTAAAATGACCCAAGTGTCAACCATTTTTAAAAATATTTATTTTTATTTTACGTGTATGAATGTATTGCCTGCATATGCGTACGTGCACCAGTGTTGCGCAATACCCATGGCGGTCAGAAGAGGGTGTTGGGCCAGGTGTGGTGGTACAAGCCTTTAATCCCAGCACTTGGGAGGCAGATCTAGATCTATGAATTCAAGGCCAGCCTGGTCTACATAGTGAGCTCCAGGCCAGCTGGGATTAAAGGGAAACCTGTCTCAAAAAAGACCAAAAAAAAAAAAAAGTAATAAAAAAGCACTACTCTTTTCTAGCTTCTCCAGAGCAAGCTTTCTGAAGGGCAAGCTACTAAAGTCAGAACAAATACTCAAATACAGCTGGTAGGAAAATGAACACACTCCAGCTCAAGAGAAAGCCTGGCAGGGTGAGTTGTTGTGGCAACCAAACAAAATTCACAGTCATCCTTCTGGAACTGAAGCACTCCTTCCTACCAGGAACACACTGGTGACTGTGGCAATTCTCAAGATACTAGTTCTGATATAAAGAATGCTTCTGTAGTTCCAGTTAAGGGAGTACACGGCTGCCTTCTATGTTTCCCATTTCATTCTACTTGTAACATAAACAATACAGTAGTGAAGAACAGGAAGAAAAACATGAGCAAAAGAAAGGAAAGCTTCTCATAACCCTCATTAGGAAATCCCCCTGCCCGGTACACTGACACATGCATAACCTCAGCTACTAGAGAGGGTGAGACAAGACGGTTACAAGATCAGAAAAAACCAAGCCTGTTCCTGTCTCAAAATCTGAAGATTTATTAATTTTCAATTGCTTTATTTTCATTTTATCATATAAGTGTTTTGCTTGCATGTAAGTAAGTGCACCTGTGATGTGCAATGCCCATGGAGACCAGGAGAGAGTATCAGATCCCCCGACACTGGAGTTACAGGCAACTGTTACCCACCATATGGGTGCTGGGAACCAAACCTGGGTCCCCTTTTAAGAACAGCCAGTGCTCTTAACTGCTGAGCTATTTCTCCAGTCCCCAATTATTTTATTATTTTTAAGTTTAAAAATAATAAAATATGCACGTCAGTCTATGTGGGGGTTTGTTTAAGTGAGTGCAGTGCCCATGGTAGCCTGAAGATGTTGGACCATCTAGAGCTGCAGTTATTAGATGGTTGTGAGCCCACCAAATGTGGGTGCTTGGAACCAAACTTGGGTCCTCTAAAACAGCAGCAAGCACTCTTTTTTTTTATTATTATTTTATTTATTTTTGTATGTGTATGAATGTACTGTCTGCATGTAAGTTTGTGCACTTGTGTCATGCAATGCCGCGGAGGTCAGAAGAGGGTCTCGGATTCCCCTGGAACTGGAGTTCTCCTGGAATTGGAGTTACAAATGGTTCTTAGCCACAATGTGGGTGCTGGGGATCGAACCCGGGTCCTCTGCAAGAGCAGTCGGTGCTTTTAACCCCTAGGCTATCTCTCCAGCCCCGCAGTAAGCACTCTTTGAGCCATCTCTGCAACCCGTCTCAAAATATAAAAAGGGATTAGAGATACAGCTCAGTGTATAGTGCTTGCCTAGTATCCAGGATTCCCTGGTTCAATTTTAAGTAATTAAAAGAGAAAAGAGTTCCCCAATAAACCTTTCTCTCTTCACCAGCTACTACCACAGATTCTTAGTAGTTCAGAAGAAGGAAGGAAGGAAGGAAGGAAGAAAGGAAGGAAGGAAGGAAGGAAGGAAGGAAGGAAGGAAGGAAGGAAGGAAGGAGAGAAGGAGAGGAGAGAAGGAGAGAAGGAGAGAAGGAGAGGAGAGGAGAGGAGAGAAGGAGAGAAGGAGAGAAGGAGAGAAGGAGAGAAGGAGAGAAGGAGAGAAGGAGAGAAGGAGAGAAGGAGAGAAGGAGAGAAGGAGAGAAGGAGAGAAGGAGAGAAGGAGAGAAGGAGAGAAGGAGAGAAGGAGAGAAGGAGAGAAGGAGAGAAGGAGAGAAGGAGAGAAGGAGAGAAGGAGAGAAGGAGAGAAGGAGAGAAGGAGAGAAGGAGAGAAGGAGAGAAGGAGAGAAGGAGAGAAGGAGAGAAGGAGAGAAGGAGAGAAGGAGAGAAGGAGAGAAGGAGAGAAGGAGAGAAGGAGAGAAGGAGAGAAGGAGAGAAGGAGAGAAGGAGAGAAGGAGAGAAGGAGAGAAGGAGAGAAGGAGAGAAGGAGAGAAGGAGAGAAGGAGAGAAGGAGAGAAGGAGAGAAGGAGAGAAGGAGAGAAGGAGAGAAGGAGAGAAGGAGAGAAGGAGAGAAGGAGAGAAGGAGAGAAGGAGAGAAGGAGAGAAGGAGAGAAGGAGAGAAGGAGAGGAGGAGAGAAGGAGAGAAGGAGAGAAGGAGAGAAGGAGAGAAGGAGAGAAGGAGAGAAGGAAAGGAAAGGAAAGGAAAGGAAAGGAAAGGAAAGGAAAGGAAAGGAAAGGAAAGGAAGGAAAGGAAGGAAAGAAAGGAAAGAAGGAAGGAAGGAAGAAAGAAGGAAAAAGAAAGAAAGAAAGAAAGAAAGAAAGAAAGAAAGAAAGAAAGAAAGAAAGAAAGAAAGAGAAAGAGAGAAAGAGAGAGAGAGAGAGAGAGAGAGAGAGAGAGAGAGAGAGAGCAAGCTATACCTGGAAGGAGCTGAGGGCTCATCCAACCTATCTAAGCTTCTCCTTTCATGCCTGACAGAATTCGCACATAAGTAAATACTTATACAAAGTCACACTGACAGGACAGCTGAGAGACAAAGAGAGAGAAAGAGAGAGACAGACAGAAAGAACCTAACCTTTCACCTTGAGATGGGATCTGTGCTATGCCAGGCCAGTTGGCATACTGAAGACAATCCTGAGGTACACATCACACCCCCAAGGTCTTTTCACTAGCTGTCTCAAACACTACCTTTACTCTGTCAACACCTGCATGCTGACACACTTCTCCCTTCTACCACCAGGTTTCTCTATGCCTTCAGAGACACTCTTAGAACAGTAAACCTTGACTTTTGAGAACTGGAAAACAATGGTCTACCCCAAAAGGGTCCAAGTAAGAAGGCAGTCTGCCAAGTTCAAGGCTAGCCTGGGCTACAAAAGACGTGTCTCAACAACAAAAATCTCTAAGACAGAGGAAGCAGGTGATACGCACGTGATAGGAAAGTTGACAATAGTTGGGTTCTTCTCCACAAAGAAGTTGTTCTTAGTAAATCTCTTGATGCAAAAGATTAGATATGGAGGCAGCTTGGTGAGCTGGAAGCGTTTCAGAAAGTTCTCCTTATAAGTCTTATATTCCTAGGACATCAATTTATCAAATTAGTGCTAGTGTTCCATAGGTACCAGAGCAGGGTTTGAGGTTCATTTTGTTTTGTAAACATAACCACTTTATACCTAGACCTTAGCAGGCACCTGCTCCCAGGAATCACAAAAGGCTTAGAGTAGCAATTTGGTGGGCACTGATTAAAATACCTCAATTGTGGGCTGTTCTAGATAGTATATGACCACATTGTTGAACTATAACCATAGTAATATGGGCTCAGTGTCTACAAAGAAAACAAACTGTCAAATGAAAGATTTGTTAAAAGCTAAACTACCAGGCCAAGAGTGATAAATAAGAAACACCTTTGAGTCCAGCACTCAGAAAACAGAAGCAGGTGATTTTCTGTGAACTTGAGGCCAACTTGGTCTATACGGCAAGTTCTAGGCCAGGAAGGGCTACATAGTGAGACCCTGTCTCAAAAAAAAAATTGGAGCCGGGAGTGGTGGTGTAAATTTGTAATCCCAGCACTTGTGAGGTGGAGGCAGGAAAATCAAAAGTTCAAGGCCAGCTCTGGCTTCATAGCAAGGTCAAGGCAACACTGGCTATGTGAGACTTCATCTCACAAAGCAGAACAAGGGCTGGAGAGATGGCTCGGCCAGTAAGAGCGCTGGCTGCTCTTGCAGAGGACCCAGGTTCGGTTCCTAGCACCCACATGGAGGCTAATAACTCTCCTAACTCCAGTTACAGGGGATTCGACAGGCTCTTCTGACCTCTGTGGACACTGCCTAACAATGGGCGCACTTACTGTCATGCAGGCAACCCACTTCCTACACATAAAAAAATAAAATTTGCTGGGCATGGTGGTGTACACCTTTAATCCTAGCACTTGGGAGGCAGAGGCAGGCAGATCTCTGTGAGTTCAAGGCCAGCCTGGTCTACAGAGCGAGTTCCAGGACAGCTGGAGCTACAGGGAGACCCTGCCTCAAAAAGACCAAAATAAATAAATAAAGAAATTGAAGGAAGGAAGGAAGGAAGGAAGGAAGGAAGGAAGGAAGGAAGGAAGGAAGGAAGGAAGGAAGGAAGGAAGGAAGGAAGGAAGGAAGGAAGGAAGGAAGGAAGGAAGGAAGGAAGATCAAAAGAACAAGGGCAGGTATCAGCAGGCAGGTATACAATCTAGCTACCTTCTCCGTGATGCCGTTGAACTTCGCCAGGATGTTGAAGAGCGGCACCTGTGGGATGATGAGCTGCTCCTTCTCATCCTTATAGAGCGGCGCGGTGGGAAGGTCCAGCGTGAGGTACATGAATGTGGACTCCACCATCGTCTCCTGGTACTCATCATTATGGAGTAGCTGCTCTTTCTCTTCTGCTGGCTAGAAATGAGAAAAAGACCGTGAGCAGCATGGAACAAACCAGAGTAGGAAAACAGTGCTTGTTAAACATGCTCCTTCACCTTCAGAAACAGTGTACAGAGCCTAGGCAGTTTCTGCACTCAGTAGTACTGCCTGGTAAGCTCATTAAAGACCTGATAGTGTGTAGTATGTGTGTAAATAGGTCAAGAAACTAGAAAGAGGATCATGACAGAGGAGGAAGAAATCTTCAGGGGAAAAAGAGAGGGTAATGGAAGACATGTGACATGAAAACGAAAGGAAGAATTGTTTGTGGAAAGGAAACCTGTCAAGAGAGTCATGGGGTGGAAGACTAGGAAGGGGGCAGGAGAACGGGAGGGGGGGGTGAATTAGAACCACGTACAATGGCACGTGTGCATGAAAATGCCACAGTGAAACCCACTAACTTTTAATAAAAGAACGAATGACCTTCTTCCTGAGACATTTTACACTAGACTATCTACAAAGCTCTCAAGACTACATAGAAAGCTTGGCTGAGCTTTCTGGAAAAACACAATAGCACCACTCAGTGGCCATACCATTTCAATCAGCAGACTATACCAACCACAAACTCCCAAGCTTACAGGCTGCCACTACAGGGTCCCAGACCACCACTCAGCAGGTGAATTGTGGGGTCTATTCTATTCATTGTCCAAGAATCTTTTTGTTTCTCCCAAGTCCCCTCAGATAACGTATATCAAGTCAAGACCCAGTTCTGCCCACTCACCAGATCAGGATGGGGAAGCTTCTTAGTGAAGATTCTCATGGAGCCCTGGAAAACATCAGTCACAATAGCTGCACAGAAAGCAAAATGCAAATCCGTGAGGCTAAAAAGCATATCAGGAACACATTCCCAACTTCTAATTTTCTGGAATAACCAGCATCCTCTTATATAAGACCCAAAGCTCTCCCTAAGCACAGAAGTTTCTCTTTATATGTCACTATGGCACCTGTGTAAATAATTACATTGTATCTCACAAAAAGCCTTTTGACCTTCTGACACTGTACTGGGTCAGGAGAGGGGAGAAAAAAATATGTATTTATGCAAGCCATTAGTCTTAGCACTGCAGAGGCAGAGGCAGGTGGATCTGTGAGTTTCAAGGCCAGCCTGGTCTACAGAGTGGGCTCCAGGCCAGCTGGAACTAAAGGAAGACCCTGTCTCAAAAATACAAAAAAAAAAAAAAAAAAAAAGAAGTGAATGACTTATGCAGCCTAGAGACACAGAAATCATTAAAAAGCAAAATGAGGGGGCTGGGCTGGAGAGATGGCTTAGTGGTTAAGAGCACTGACTGCTCTTGCAGAGGACCTAGGTTCGATTTCCAGCACCCACATGGCGACTAAGGACTGTCTTAGGCCGGGCATGGTGGTGCACACTTTTAATCCTAGCACTTGGGAAGCAGAAACAGGCAGATCTCTGTGAGTTCAAGGCCAGCCTGGCCTACATAGCAAGTTCCAGGCCACCTGGGGCTACAAAGAGATCCTGTCTCAAAGAGAAAAAAAAAAAGCACTAGCTGTTCTTGCAGAGGACCCAGGTTTCATTCCCAACATCCACATGGCAGCTAACTCCAGGTCCAGATGAATCAATGCCCTCTTCTGACCTCTGAGGGCACTGCACAACACAGGTACACTTACACACATTCAGGGATTACACTTGTACACATAAGATAAAAATAATAAAATATTTACAGGTGTGGCATGCACACCTTTAATCCCAGCACTCGGGCAGCAGAGGCAGGTGGATCTCTATGAGTTCGAAGTCAGCCTGGTCTACAGAGCCAAGTTCCAGGACAGCCAGGGCTATAGAAACCCTGTCAAAAATAATAATAATAATAATAATAATAATAATAATATAAACCCAAAAAAGAAAAAGAAAAATCCTTTAAGCTAGGAATAGTGGCACATGGCTAAAATCCCCATTCTTGAGATGGAAGCTGAAGAATCAGGAGTTCAAAGTCATCTTCAGCTATGTAGTTGAGTTGCAGGCCAGCCTGAGCTATGTCGGATGGCTTTAAAAATAAAAG
>VZQC01013002.1:146896-177177 GCA_009823505.1 Rhizomys pruinosus | reverse complement strand
GGGAGACCCTGTCTCAAAAAAAAAAAAAGGCTGGAGAGATGGCCTAGTGGTTAAGAGCGCCGACTGCTCTTGCAGAAGACCCAGGTTCAATCCCCAGCACCCACATGGGGGCTGACAACCGTCTTTAACTCCAATTCCAGGGGAATCCGACACCCTCTTCTGACCTCCGAGGCACTGCATGACATGGGTGTACGAATCTACATGCAGACAGTACATTCATACACATAAAAAATAAATTTAAAAAATTAAAAAAAAAAAGGTGGAGCCAGGCATGGTGGTGCACACCTTTAATCCTAGCACTTGGGAGGCAGAGGCAGGCGGATCTTTGTGAGTTCAAGGCCAACCTGGTCTACAGAGCGAATTCCAGGACACCTGTCTCGAAAAGACCAAAAAAACAAAAGGTGGCTACAGTGGGACCGCACTCAGGAGGCAGAAGCAAGTGGATCTCTGTGATTTCAAGGCCAGCCTGGTCTACAGTGAGACCCTGTCCCAAAAACAAACTTTGACACATAGTAATTTCATCTATTGATAGGTTACAATGATATTTCAATATATGTGCACCATATAATAATGATGAGCTCTTGGTAATTGGGATATCCATTCCCTAAGCATTTGTCATTTTTTGTGCCAGAAACATCCAAAATCATCTCTGGCAGCTATTTTTTAAAAATATTTATTTAATTTTGGCTTTGTGTGTGTGTGTGTGTGTGTGTGTGTGTGTGTGAGAGAGAGAGAGAGAGAGAGAGCGAGAGACAGGGTCTCCCTGGAACTCACTATGTACAGCAGACTGGCCTTGAACTCAAGAGATCTGCCTGTCTCTGCCTCCTGAGTACTGGTATTAAAGGCACATGCTATCACACCCAGCTATTATTTTTTATTTTATGTGTATGAGTGTATTGTTTGTCTTCCAGGAGCTGGAGAGATGACTCAGCAATTAAAATGGCAGCTCTGGGGTTGGTTTCCAGCAGCAGACAAGTCTTAGATAACAGCTGTCCAGAATTCCTATTCCAGAGAATCCAATGCCTTCTGGCCTCCAGGGGTATTGTGTGCATGGGTGCATCTACATACGTGCAAATAAAACACATAAAATAAAAATTTTTCAAAGTTCCAGTTAAATAGGAGTTAACTCTTAATGCCCTTTAATACTGTAGGGTAAGCCGGGCGTGATGGTGCACGCCTTTAATCCTAGCACTTGGGAGGCAGAGGCAGGCGGATCTTTGTGAGTTGAAGGCCAGCCTGGTTTACAGAGCGAGTTCCAGGACAGCTGGGGCGACAGGGAGACCCTGTCTCAAAAAGACCAAAAAAAATAAATAAATAAATAAAAATAAAAATAAATAAATAAATAAATAAATACTGTAGGGTAGTGAGCTGGAGAGATGGCCTAGCGGTTAAGAGCACCGACTGCTCTTGCAGAGGACCCGGGTTCAATCCCCAGCACCCATATGGCGGCTGACAACTGTCTTTAACTCCAGCTCCAGGGGAATCCGACATCCTCTTCTGACCTCTGTGGCACTGCACAACACGGGTGCACACACCTACATGCAGACAGTACATTCATACACATAAAAAAAAAATACTGTAGAGTAGCAATGGTCGACAACCATTTACTTTATACTTCACAATAGCTGCTAGAGGTGCTAAAGAGATGGCTCAGTGGTTGAGATCATTGGTTGCTCTTTCAGAGGACCCAGGTTCGATTCCCAACACCTATATGGCAGCTGCCCTAATACCTGTTCCAGGGAATCTGACGCCTTCTTCTGACGTCCTTGGGTGTTGCACAACATAGGTGCACTCACTTACATCCAGACAATACACTCATACACATAAAATAAAAATCATGCTGGGCGTGGTGGTACACGCCTTTAATCCTAGCACTTGGGAAGCAGAGGCAGGTGGATCTCTGAGTTTAAGGTCAGAGTGAGTTCCAGAACAGCCAGAGCTACAGGGAAACCCTGTCTCAAAAAAGAAAAACAAACTAAAATATGGACTAGAGAGATGGCTCAGTGGCTAAAAGCACTGACTGGCTGCTCTTGTGACAACCCAGGTTCAAATCCCAACCCACATGGCATCCACTAACAACCATCCATAACTCCAGTTACAGATTTAACACCCTCTCTCTTTTGGCCTCCGTGGTCACTGCACAACACGGGTGCACTTACATACATGCAGGCAAAACACTCATACACATAAAATAAAAATAAATACATAAAAAAGGACTAAACACTGGGAATATAACCATATTCTAACAAAAAACAGAGAGAGAAGGCCATTCAACTGGGTGTGGGGACTCCTGTAATCCACCACTTAGGAAACTGAGACCGGAAGATCCTGAGTTCCAGGCCAACACAGCAAAACTTTGTCAAAAAGGTGGTGGGGGGCAGGGGGGCAGTGAATATGATAATAAACATTGACTCCCTGCCTCAAAAAAGATAAACAGTTAAGAATGACCAGGAAGGGGCTGGAGAGGTGGCTCAGCAGTTAAGAGCTCAGACTGCTCTTGCAGAGGACCCAGGTTCGATTCCCAGCACCCACATGGCAGCTGAGAACCGTCTTTAACTCCAGTTCTAGGGGAATCCAATGCCCTCTTCTGACCTCCATGGCACTGCACGACATGGGTGCACAAACCTACATGCAGACAGTACACTCATATACTCATACACATAAAAAATAATAAATAAAAAAAATGAACAGGAAGTCATAAAGTTTTTGAGAATTACAAAACAGCTTTTTTTTTATAAGCAACGTGACTTACTCTTCTTCTTCTTCTTTGTGCCCCCCAGAGCTGAGTGCAGAGCATTCAGAAACCAAGACAGAAAGTCAACTCCATCCCCTAGGAAAAAACAAACAAACATGGACATGCTGAAGGTCAGAGGCAAGAAAGGCACCACCCCAGCCAGTCCTGGCCTCCCTCTAGCCTCGGATCCCATCCTACTCTATCTGACCACAAACACTTGCACTCCTCAGGGCCAAGCGCTCACTCTTCATCTTCTCTCTCTCTAGGCACTTTGATCCATAGCTGGACCTTCAATTGTCATTTGTGTCCCACACTGTAGCACTCCTCACCCAGTGATAACAACTGGGTGACAACCGTGTAATATCAACTTATCCAGAGTAAGCTCTGATTTCCTTTCTTCCTTATTCTTTTTTTTTTTTTTTTTTTTTTTTTGGCTTTTCAGACAAAGGTCTCCCTGTAGCCCTAGCTGGCCTGGAACTCACTATGTAGACCAGGCTGGTCTTGAACTCACAGAGATCTGCCTGCCTCTGCCTCCCAAGTGCTATGATTAAAGACATGCGCCACCACACCCGGCTTCTTCCTTATTTTTACAAAGACATTCTTCAGGGTGGTGATGTTTCCTAGTGTTAGTACTAAAAAGGCACCTACACATCTAGAGCAAAGGATTCTGGGAGCAAACAAAACTTCTGACCTTTAAGAACACTGCCTGAAGGACACTATCACTCAAATATTTCTGGGATAATGGCTAGTCCCTTACCGACTAACATCTGTCTCCATTCGCCTCCCTTCTGCTCACCTGATAGTTAAAATTAAGCCTGGATATACAACTTCAGTTCCCTAATTCCAAAGGCCTGACACTTCCACACAACAACTTCCTTTCCACACTCCTGCACATACAATGCTCTATTTAACAAAAATGAGCAAGAACCTCCCCACCATCCTATACGTCTAGGGAACTGACAACGACCTGGGTCTCAGACAGATGTTAGAAACCATCCTTACCTGCCACATTAACTGACCGTGGTAGACAAACTGAGGTAGTTAATTCTTCTGGTAAAAAGAATTTTTTTTTTTTTTTTTTTTTTTTGGGTGGTCTTTTCCAGAACAGGGTCCCGCCCCTGTAGCTCCAGCTGTCCTAGAATTTGCTCTGTAGACAGGCCTGGCCTTGAACGCACCAAAGATCCACCTGCCTCTGCCTCCCAAGTGCAGGAATTAAAGGCGATTTCAAGATCAGAAGTCCTCTGTGGAACACTTTGGGAAGCGAAGTGGACACAATCCATACCCGACATCACAAAATAAATTTCTCCACAAAAATAGCATATCTTGTTTCAGCCTTGACATAAAAATATGATGCTTCAGGGCTGCAGAGATGGCTCAGCAATTCAAAGAGCTCTTACTGCTCTGGCAGAGGACTCAAGTTCAGTTCCTAGGACCCATGTTGCACACAGCCACCTAGAACTCTAGCTTCAGGGGATCTGACACCTTTTTCTGGTCTCTGTAGACACACTCACGCATGTGCATATACTCACATACATACACATAATTTAAAATAAAACTAATTTGCTGGGCATGGTAGCACACGCCTTTAATCCTGGGGGGGGCAGAGGCAGGTGGATCTCTGTGAGTTCAAGGCCAGAATGGTCTACAGAGTGAGTTGTAGGACAGCTGGGGTTACAGGGAGACCCTGTTCGAAAAGACCAAAAAAAACCCAAAAAAAAAAACAAAAAAAAACAATTATAATAAAAATTTTTTTTTAAACTTAAAAAAAAAATAAAATTAATTAAAAAAAAAAAATCTGAGGCCTAACAGTGTTGATCCAGGCATAAAAATGACTTTATAAGAGCATATCCTAGGCATACTAGCTTCTAGAATTTGATGGTCCTATCTAGCTGCCCCCTGTTCAGAAGAGTAAAATGTTACCAGCCATGTTGCAAACTAGGAAACATCACGTGCAAAGGTCACCAGCACTCTGGAGGAAAAGGCACGCAGATCTCTGAGGCCAGCCTGCTGTCTACATAGTAGGTTCCAGGCCAGTTAGGGCTACAGAGTGAGACCATGTCTTAAAAAAAAATTTTTTTTTAATTGCTGGGGTGGTGATACATGCCTTTAATCACAGCACTTGGGAAGGCAGAGGCAGGTGGATCTCCATGAGCCCAAGGCCAACCTGGTCTACAGAGCCAGTTCCAGGCCAGCTGGGACTAAAAGGGAGACCCTGTCTCAAAAAGAAAAAAACAAAACAAAACAAACAAAAAAAACAATAAAAATGTAAAAATAAAGTTAAACAAAACAAACAAACACATAAAACCCTCACCATGCTGGAATACACACTGTCCATTAATAAGTATATCTTAGTTTCTATTATCCTAAAACCCTGTAACAAAGGGGTCTCAATCTTTATCTACTTACCTTACTGTCGCTTAGTATGCTATTTGTTTTCTTTCTTTTTTTTGGTGGGGTGGGGAGATTAAAGCATGTGCCACCACACCTGGGCATGCTCCATTTCTTTTTTTTTTTTTCTTCTGTATTTTTGAGACAGGGTCTCCTTGTAGCCCCAGCTGGCCTGGAACTCCGTATGTAGACCAGGCTGGCCTTGAACTCAGAGATCCACCTGTCTCTGCCTCCACCACCATGCCCAGCTTCCCTCTTTATTCCTTTTTTTTTTGGGGGGGGGGTTGTTTGGGAGGGACTTTTTGAGACAGGGTCTCCCTGTAGTCCCAAGCTGTCCTGGAACTCACTATGTTGACTAGGCTGGCCTTGAACTCACAGGGATCTGCCTGCCTCTGCCTCCCAAGTGCTGGGATTAAGGCATGTGCCACCCACCATGCCTAAAATGTTTCTTAAACCTAGATCTAATGTCACACTTGTAAGCTTTCACTGATTCTCATTCTTAAATTATAACCCCAGCTCCTTACAATGACATATAAACTGGAAGATCTGGTCCCTCCTTCCCATACTCCAGCTTGGATCTCCACTAACTGTGGAATCAAGGTGCAACGACTATCTGTGCCAAACACCTCTGTGAAACCCAAATTATAAACTGCACTTCTGTGCCTGCCTAACTGGCATGCCCATCACCAACCTCCTCTTCTACTCAAGGCTTTCCAACTGGGGGTCTTTGCTCCATGCTCCCACCAACTGCAACCCTGTTTGTCTAACCACAACATTTAACCTGTCTGATTACCTTCCCTGCCAGCTTAGGAGCTCCTGGAAGATGGTCAAGTTTCTCACACTTAGCAACAAGAATATATTTCCTGCCGGGCGTGGTGGCACACACGTTTAATCCTAGCACTTGGGAGGCAGAGGGAGGCAGATCTTTGTAAGTTCAAGGCCAGCCTGGTCTACAGAGTGAGTTCCAGGCCAGCTGGGGCTACAGGGAGTCCCTGTCTCTAAAAGGCCAAAAAAAAAAAAAAGAATATATTTCCTACAAATGGATGTAAATGCTAGTGGATACCATGTGAGATCCAGCTACCAAGACCCTGTGACCATCTCCCTCAGTGGCGATGGCAACTGGGCTCAGAGAGATGAGAACCAGCAAATGGTTCGCCTGACATGAGCAGCATGGGCAGCTGCTTAGAAACAGGGGCTTCCCCAGACTCCTGGCTTTCCCACAAGCCATACAGTTACTTTGCCAAATAAGACAGACTTTGTACACAGCTGGAATCTCTTAGATCTCCACACAGGGCCCACTGATTGGAGAAGAGTGAGGAACCAAAGCAGGCTAGCCAATGAATTGGTTCTTCTAGATTCACTGCCAAGTAGAAATACAATTGTTCATCAGACATGTTTCATTGCCCTCAAGTCAAGAGGCATGGATAAATTGTTCCTTACCTTGTTTAGTGATCTGAAAAGTCTTTTTGCTGCAAAGAACCACAGCCTGAAGCATTTCATGAGGAGAAACGTGGGCCTTGAAATTTCGGGGGTTCCAGAGCTTTCTCATTAGTTCTCCAAAACGCTGAACCAACAAGAACATGATATCTCCTGGAGGACGCTTGATGTTCTTATAATTGTCTTCTTCCAGGAAGTAGTTTCGGAGAGGAGGAACATTAGAAAGAGCCTGGAAATCAAGAACTCCAGTTAACCCAAAGCCCCTTTGCAGTACTACCCCTTGAGGCTAAGCTCTTCTAGCTAGACTCAGATAGAACCTTAATAGACCTACAAGGACCTTAAAGGAAGGGGGGTGAGGGGGGCTGACAGCACTCCAGAGGCAGAGGCGGGCAGATCTCTGAGTTCAAAGCCAGCGTGGTCTACATAGCGAGTTCCAGGACAGGACAGCTACAAGGAGACCCAGTTTCGGGGGAAAAAAAAAAAAAAGAGAGAGAGAGAGAGAGAGGGCTGGACAGGTAGCTCAGCACTGACTGCTCTTACAGAGGACCCTGGTTTGGTAGTTAACAACCATCCATAACTCCAGTTCCAGGGGATCCAACACCATCTTGATTTCCTTGAGCACTGCATGCCATGGGTGCACTTACACATGCAGGCAATACTTTCATACATGTAAAATAAAAATAATGAAATATTTTTAAAATAAAAGATCCTCAGAGACTCTTGCCCAGAGGTTACACTAAAGAAACACCTCTAACTAATTACACAAAGTACAGTTCTGCAAGTACTCAGAAGACCCCCATGCCACAAAGTACTTTAAAAAGCCAGGAGTGAAGCCAGGCGTGGTGGTGCATGCCTTTAATCCTAGCACTTGGGAGGCAGAGGCAGGAGGATCTTTGTGAGTTCAAGGCCAGCCGGGTCTACAGAGGAGTTCCAGGACAGCTGGGGCTTCAGGGAGACCCTATCTCTAAAAGACAAAAAAAAAAAAAAAAAAAGCCAGGAAGTGGTAATTAGGTCTATCAATCCGGCACTTGGGAGGCTCCGGCAAGGAAGGAGGACTGACCACAAGTTTGAGCCGACCTTTAACTTAGCACTTGGGGCAGAGCAGGCAGATCTCTGTGAGTTTCAAGGCCCCCTGGTTTAATAGCAAGTTCTAGGCCAGATGGTACTAAAGGGAGACTCCGCCTCAAAAAAGACCCCCCAGAACACAACAAGTTTGAAGTAAGCCTAGGCTACGTATAAGTGGTCCAGGCTGAGCCTGAGGTACAAGCAAGCAATATATAAAAACAAAACACAAAATTAAAAAAAAAGCAAATGAAAAAAAGATTAAAAAAAAATGTTTTTTTTTTAAACGCTTTAATCCTAGCACTTGGTGGCAGGGCTGTGAATCTTTGTGAGTTCAAGGCCAGCTTGTTCTAACGAGTGAGCTCCAGGACAGCTGAGGCTACAAGGAGACCCTATCTCAAAACACCAAACAAAAAAAAAATGTTTCAGGACTGGAAAGATGGCTCAGTGGTTACAGAACACCGACCTGTCTTGCAGAGAACAGGGGTTCTGATTTCCCAGAATCCACATGGGCAGCTGAAGAACTGCTCAACTCCAGTCCAGGGAATTGACGCCTTCTTCTGACCTCCCGTAGTGTTGGCACGACAATGGATGCGCCACAACCTACATGCAGATACGTACACTCATAGACATAAAAATAAAAAATAAAAAATAAATAAAAGTTGGAAAAAAATTTTTTTTAATTGTTTCAGGGCTGGAGTGATTGCTCAGCGGTTAAGAAAACATACCAGAATTCACATTAGGCAACTCAGAATCACCTGTAATTCTAACTCCAGAAGATCTAAAAACGCCCCCCCTAGACTCCACAGGCTCCCTCACTAATACATGCACACATACCTCCCCACACATACACACATCAAGATAAAAATCTTTTTTTTAAGAATATTCAAATCCTCACCCACTGATCAATTTTCTTAAAACTTTCAGTTTTCACTGTTAAGTTATACATGCAAATTAAAATTGCACAAGTAACTAAAGCCCTAGAAAACTAACTTTAATCAGTTTTCTTTTTTTTTTTTTTTTTTTTTTTTTTTTTTTTATTTTTTTTTGTCTTTTTGAGACACAGTCTCCCTGTAGCCCCAGCTGGCCTGGTACTTACTATGTAGACCAGGGTGGCCTTGAACTCCCAGGAAATCTGCCTCCCTCTGCCTCCCAAGTGGTGGGATTAAAGGGGTGTGCTATCATGCCCGCCCTAGCGTCCATTTTTTACCTCCTGTACTATGGACTGAACCCAGGCACATACTTTACTTCTGAACTCCAACCCCCAGCCCAATATACTTTTGGGGGTCAGGGGATGAACCAGAGTTTAATTAGGGTTACTGACAGGTAAAGGGTTACTTATAAAGAGCCTGGGCAATTGACCAGTGGATACACCACTGAAGGAAATTTCTCTACCAGCCAACATTACCTGCCTCTAGGTCCTCAAGGGAGTGTGGGGCCTCACAACTATCTGGAGAACAGAGATCCCCCATCTCTTAACTTCACACTAAAATAATATAAAAACTATCTTAACAAAATCAAAAACTTTCCCATAATAAACTCATAACTGACTGTACGTGTGTGTGTGTGTGTGTGTGTGTGTGTGTGTGTGTGTGTGTGTGTGTGAAGTGATGAATATTCAATCCCGGGCTTTGTGCACATTGGGCAAGCACTGTAGCACTGAGCTATAGCCCTACCCCTAAGCCATACCATTATATACAAAAGTGGACATATTCGGGCTGGAGAGATAGCCTAGTGGTTAAGAGCGCCGACCGCTCTTACAGAGGACCAGGGTTCGATCCCCAGCACCCACATGGCAGCTGAGAACCGTCTGAAACTCCAATTCCAGGAGAACTCCAGTTCCAGGGGAATCCAACAACCTCTTCTGACCTCCTCGGCATTGCATGACACTGGGTGCACAAACTTGCATGCAGACAGTACATTCATACACATACAGAAATAAATAAAATTAAAAAAAAAAAAGTGGACATATTCTGTTTTGATGAAAAATGATCAAAGGTTTTAGAACAAAAATAAATCTGAACCAATAAAGCAAAAATAGCCACACTAGCTTCAGAAGGAACATATACTCATTAGTCTCTGCTACAGAACTGGGAGGACAACCACAGAACAGACTCTAAATAAAATCTCAGTATTGCACCAGACCCTTCCTGATAGGTTCATAAGTCTTAGCCAACACTGTGGTTACCAAACGTTTCTCAGAAACGGTACTCCACTTAAGATCAGGCTGCCGGGTTTGGTGGCACACGCTTTTAATCCTAGCACTTAGGAGGCAGAGGCATGTAGATCTTTGTGAGTTCAAGACCAGCCTGGTCTACATAGTGAGTTCCAGGACAGCCAGAGCTACAAGGAGACTCTGTCTCAAAAAAGATCAGGCTGGTTGTGGTAGCACATGACTTTGATCTGAGCACTCAGGAGACAGAAGCAGGCAGATCTTTCAAGTTCAAGGTAAACCTGGTCTACATGGTGAGTTCCATGCCAGCCATGACTATATAGTGAGACCTTGTCCCCAAAAGGCTGAGATAGGATTACCACGAGTTCAAGGTTAGGGTGGGCTACACAGGTGAATTCCAGGCCAGCCTGGGCAACACTGTCTCAAAAAAAGCAATAGAAGGAGCTGGAGAGATGGTTCAGTGGTTAAGAGCATTTGCTGCCTTTACATATGGGTTTGATTGCCTGTATCCATATAGCCGCTCATATAGCATCCACGCGACAGGATAGTCTGGTACCTTTTTCCTGGATTTTTTGGGGGGAAAGTTTTTTTTCTGGGGGGGGAGACACTTGTTTTGTTTTGTTTGGGTTTTTTTTTCTGTCTCTTTATTTTGAGACAGGATCTCCCTGTAGCCCCAGCTGACTTGGGGGTTTTTTTTGTTTTGGTTTTTTTTTGGTCTTTTTGAGATAGGGTCTCCCTTTAGTCCCAGCTGACCTGGAGCTATGTAGACCAGGCTGGCCTTGAACTCACAGAAATCCGCCTGCCTCTGCCTCCCAAGTGGTAGGATTAAAGGCGTGTGCCACCACACCCAGCTAAAATATTTTTTTTAATTATTTTATTTATTTTTGTATGTGTATGAATGTACTGTCTGCATGTAGGTTTGTACACCCGTGTCGTGCAATGCCGCAGAGGTTAAAGACTGCCATGTAGGTGCTGGATCTCGAAACCGGGTCCTCTGCAAGAGCAGTTGGTGCTCTTAACCACTGAGCCATCCCTCCAGCCCCGCCCCAGCTGACTTGGAGCTCTCTAGATAGACCAAGCTGGCTTGAATTCACAGAGATCCGCCTGGCTCTGTATCCCTCTGCTGGGATTAATGGTGTGTGCCACAATGCCCAGCCAGTCTGGAACCATTTAACTTTACAAGAAAACAGTAACTTCTTGGCTGACATTCAGACTGCTTAGTTACCCTCTCCTCCTTGGAAGGTCCTTCTTGATCCTACCTGCAGCACAGCATTTGCATAGTCATTGGCTTTTATGTTATTCAGTCCCACGATCCCTGGCAGGTAAGTGGTACCATCATACGCCCGGGACAGTTTAGCTTGCTTGTCCAAGTTTGCAATCTGCTGCTTTGTGAAAGTAGGCTTCAACACATACTGCAGAGCAAAGGAAAATTCTAAGTTGTGGTAAAGCTATAAACAGAATTCATAAAATGTCTGAAATATTTTCTAACTCCCCTCCCAAAAGCTCCAAAGGCCCTCCCCAAACACTAGCCATTAATACGATGGTAAGGGGGCTAAGTTGTCAACACCGCTACAAGGGGTTTCTCTATGCCTAGGCCTGAATCACCACATTTCAGGTCTGTCTTTAGTCCTCAAGCCAGTCAACTCTATGACGGGTAGCTGCCAAACACTACAGGATTCTCAGAACTCTGAAGGCAGCAGAACTGATGTGGCTCAATAGTAGAGCATCTTCTCCTCCGGGTGAGACTAGGAGGGACAGGATAGAGTCTTCCCAGGCACAGACTAGATAGAGGTCATCATGAACTTACTTTGAAACCTTGAATTTATCCCACTTTCTCTGTCTCCCCAAATTCTTGCCTGACATCAGGTGGAGCACTTCCCAAGGACCACTGAGATGGTTCACAAAACACTGTACCCCAAACCAGTCAGCCCTCTGGGACACACACCGTGATATCCTCCAATGAGGAGTCGATGATCTCGGACTCCCCTGGAACTGGAGTTCTCCTGGAATTGGAGTTACAGACGGTTCTTAGCCGCCATGTGGGTGCTGGGGATCGAACCCGGGTCCTCTGCAAGAGCAGTCGGTGCTCTTAACCGCTAGGCTATCTCTCCAGCCCCCTTAGTTTCTCTTTTTTAAAATCCATAGTATACAATGTACGTACATAGTACTTTCTTGGTCTAAATGAGTTTAAAGAATATATTTGCAGTAATAATTTTTTTTTGGTCTTTTTGAGACAGGGTCTCCCTTTAGTCACAGCTGGCCTGGAGCTCACTCTGTAGACCATGCTGGCCTTGAACTCCAGAGATCCGCCTGCCTCTGCCTCCCAAGTGCTGGGATTAAAGGCATGCACCACCACACCCGGCCCAGTAATAAATATTTTTATTTATTTATTTATTTTGGGTCTTTTCAAGACAGGGTCTCCTTGTAGCCCCAGCTGTCCTGAACTCACTTTATAGACCAGGCTGGCCTTGAACTCACAAAGATCCACCTGCCTCTGCCTATGGATTGCTAGGATTAAAGGCATGCACCACCACGCCTGGCTAGTAATAAATATTTTTTAAAATACACTTTCAGCAAAGAACTGAATAAGTAGTTTTAGAAATGGTGATGAAGCACACTTATAATCCTAGCACTACAAAGCCTCAAACAGGAGACTCTCACGTTCAAGGCAAGCCTGGGATACAAATTCAGACTTTGTCTCACAAAGACAAGGACATAAATACAAAAATTACAGATTTGTCAACCTGGGGCTGTAGCTCAATGGCAGAATTCTTGTTTAGCATATGTAACGCCCCAGTTCAGTCTTCAGTACCACCAAAATTAATTAGGCCAGGCATGGTGGCGCACACCTTCAATCCTAGCACTCCAGAGGCAGAGGCAAGCTGACCTATAGGAGTTCCAGGCCAGCCAGAGCTCCATCCTGAGACCTTGTTTCAAAACAAATACAAACAACACAGCTCTGAAACTTAACAAGGTTGTAATTCATGACATTTATTTACCTTGAAAGTACTTGCCACACACCAGACAGGCATACACATTAATATGTGAGAGGGAAATAGAACAGAGTTTCTCAAAGTCAAAGTCCAGCACACTCCTAAGAGAACCAAAGCAAAACACAGAAAAATAAATAAATAAATAGGTTAATAAGGATGGGTGTCTTGGGGGCACCCAATGAGACAGTGTTATCTCCATGTTCCACTATGGCACACAGTATACTTCAGAGAATGATATAACAATCATCATATAAACCACCCACCTCCACCTAGCAAACCCCTAGGCAAGGTCAAAATGTCTGCACCAACACAATGCCCAAGACCCTCTTCCTCATTACAAGCAGTTTAGACTTATCCATGGAATCTGCATCAGTTGATTCAACCAGCCATGGATCTGTATTAAATACATAGAAACTTCTGTCATTCCCTAACTTATAACAACTATTAATACAGCATTAATACTATATTAAGAATTATATTAACATAGAAGAAATTTAAAGTAACAAAAAGATGTAAACAGGTCGTATGCAAATACTATCTCATTGTTTATAAAGATTTGAACACCCGGACTTTGGTATATATGAGGGATCTTGGTACAAGTCCTCCAAGGGGTATGAGGGAAACTATATTTATAACAAATCAAAGACCTTCCAAGATCGGAATGTGGTGGCTCATATCTATAACCCCAACACGCAGGAGGTGGAGGCAGGAGGAAGAATTGAAGGCACCTTGGGCTATCTATATATCAGATTTCTATCTCAAAATAAATAAACAAACAAATAAAAAAACAAACAAAGGAATTCCTTACTACACTCTAACGGAACATCTGGGAATCATTAAAAAAAGGGGGGTTTAGCTGGACGTGGTGGCGCACGCCTTTAATCCTAGCACTTGGGAGGCAGAGGCAGGCGGATCTTTGTGAGTTCAAGGCCAGCCTGGTCTACAGAGCGAGTTCCAGGACAGCTGGGGCTACAAGGAGACCCTGTCTCGAAAAGACAAAAAAAAAAAAAACGTAGTCATAGGGCGTGGTGGCACACGCCTTTAATCCCAGCACTTGGGAGGCAGAGGCAGGCGGATCTTTGTGAGTTCAAGGCCAGCCTGGTCTACAGAGTGAGTTCCAGGACAGCTGGGGCTACAGGGAGACCCTGTCTTGAAAAGACAAAAAATAAATAAATAAATAAATAAATAAATAAATAAATAAATAATTTTTTAAAAAAGAGAGAAAACTATCTTTGCTACACACAAAAAAAGTTTTGGCAACAGTTCTTTGAGGAGCCCATACCCCTGGTCTCTTTCTTCTGATAAGCCTCACTTTCTCTTAACTCTAGTGCTCAAGCTTATATTAAAATGTCTTTATTACTGGGCATGGTAGCTCACGCCTTTAATCCTAGCACTTGGGAGGCAGAAGCAGGTGGATCTTTGTGAGTTCAAGACCAGCCTGGTCTACATTGCGAGTTCCAGGACAGCCAGAGCAACAGGGAGACCCTGTCTCAAAAAGACCAAAAAAAAAAGTCTTTATTAAACCCCAAGTCTGCTTCATTAAAAAAAAAATAATAAAGAAGCTAGGTAGAGCAGTATACACCTTTAATCCAAACACAGAGGCAGGTGGATCTCTGTGAGTATAAAGCTAGTCTGTAGAGTTCCAGACCAGCCAGAGCTATACTCTCTCTCAAAAAAAAAGGCTGGAGAGATGGCTCAGCGTTAAGAGCAATGACTGCCCTTGCAAAGGACCCAGGTTCAATTCCCAGCACCCACATGGTGACTGAGAACCGTCTTTAACTCCAGTTCCAGGGGAATCCAACACCCTCTTCTGACCTCCTGACCTACTTACATGCAGGCAGTACACTCATACACAATTGAAAAAAAAAAAGTGAATCCCTAAACATGTTTTTGAATTAACGTATAGTTTATTTTCAGACATAATTTTAGTATATGTGTGGAGTGCATAATGCATATTTTGGAGCAATATAAAATTAAAGGAAACCACAAGGCTGGAGAGATAGCCTAGCGGTTAAGAGCACTGACTGCTCTTGCAGAGGACCCGGGTTCGATCCCAAGCACCCACATGGCGGCTGAGAACCGTCTGTAACTCCAATTCCAGGAGAACTCCAGTTCCAGGGGAATCCGAGACCCTCTTCTGACCTCCATGGCATTGCATGACATGGGTGCACAGACCTACATGCAGACAGTACATTCATACACATACAAAAATAGATAAAAAAATTTAAAAAAGCCGGGCGTGGTGGCGCACGCCTTTAATCCTAGCACTTGGGAGGCAGAGACAGGCGGATCTTTGTGAGTTCAAGGCCAGCCCGGTCTACAAGGTGAGTTCCAGGACAGCTGGGGCTACAGGGAGACCCTGTCTCGAAAAGACCAAAAAAAAAAAATTAAAAAAAAAAAAAATAAAGGCATGTGCCACCATGCCTGGCTAGGAAACCACAAAAAAGACTTGTTCAAAGAACTGACCCAAACAGTAAACTTCTGCCCAAAACAGTAAACTTCCCCATCAAAAAATTTTTAAAAGACTGAGAAAAAGATGCAAGATATGTATGACAGAAAGAATAAGCTCTAGCCAGATGGGGGGCATGGAAGGGGAGTGGGTCTAAATTTGATTAAGAAATGTTGTATGAGCCAGGTGTGGTGGTGCGCCCCTTTAATCCCAGCACTTGAGAGGCAGAAGCAGGAGGGTCTCTAGAAGTTCAAGGCCAGCCTGGTTCCAGGCCAGCTGGGGCTACAGGGAGACCCTGTCTCAAAAAGACAAAAAATAATAAAATTAAATTAAAAAAATAAAGTTTTATGCTGGATCCTGGGAATGTAGAACAGTATTCAGTAAACAATGGGTATTCAATAAAGATTTAAGTTTAAATATACTATGTATCCCCTCATTACAATACACAAATTCAGAATTAGCTAAAAGGTCTTAATGCACCTGTTCATCATTAAATAACAGCATTTGACACATGTACAGCATGTACTCTGCCACTTTAAGAGGGCAGTATTAATAAACATGGCAAGAAGCACAATTTTCTGGGCAAAAAGCTATTTTTTTATTTTTTTATTTTATTTATTTTTCTATGTGTATAAATGTACTGTCTGCATGTAGGTTGGTGCACCCGTGTCGTGCAATGCCAGGGAGGTCAGATGAGGGTGTCGGATTCCTCTGGAACTGGAGTTAAAGATGGTTCTCAGCCGCCATATGGGTGCTGGGGATCGAACCCAGGTCCTCTGCAAGAGCAGTCGGCGCTCTTAACTGCTAGGCCATCTCTCCAGCCCCCACAAAAAGTTATTTAAAAGGAGTAAAATTTGTGAATATACCGTTCAATGTTCAATCCACGGAATTTTTTTTTTATTAATTTTTATTTATTTTCTGTATGTGTATGAATGTACTGTCTGCATGCAAGTTTGTGCACCCGTGTCATGCAATGCCGCGGAGGTCAGAAGACGGTCTCGGATTCCCCTGGAACTGGAGTTCTCCTGGAATTGGAGTTTCAGACGGTTCTCGGCTGCCATGTGGGTGCTGGGGATCAAACCCGGGTCCTCTGTAAGAGCGGTCGGCGCTCTTAACCGCTAGGCCATCTCTCCAGCCCCGGAATTTTTTTTTACTGTACTCTTGCATCTCAAAATCTGATTCAGTTTGGATTTGTGGTACTAGGATTAAATCTAGGATTTTGTGAAAGCTGGGCAAGCACTCTACCACCGAACTACACCCTCAGCATCTAGTCTCAGTTTCTCTATCCTACTGACCTGTTAATGGTATCCAGGTATGGGCAGTGGCGGCTCCTCCGGTCCTCAGAATCCACACGGCCATTCTTTGCTGAAAAGAAAACCATGACAGGCTTTGAAAATGGGGAACCTGTATTAGGATTGTTCCTAAGTAGCACAGCACTTGCCTAGTATGTGCAAGGATTTGCTCCCCAGCATCACAAAAGGGAGGCAAGAGGCTGTATGCAAATCATCACTATAAAAACCACAGGGAAATGAGAAGACATGACTTACTAAATGAATATCCCAAAAAAGTCCACTAATGAAAGCAAGGCATAAACTATGAGCATGTGTTTATATCTATAACCTATAAAACATTCATTCATTTATTATATAATATAAAGAATCCAATGAGGCATAAAAGATAGTGTTTGTGAATTATATGCCAAACAGTAAGATAAACTGTATACCCTTAAATCGAAAACTAGTCCAAGATTGTGAAAGTTCCGAGTTAACGTTAGCCTTCCAGCATTTCATGATGCTGATGGAAGGCATGTAACCCGGGGTCTAAAACAAAGGATGGTCTATTACAGCAACAGCAGTAGCCAGAATATAACACTCTCATCAGTGCCAAGTCAATTCCAAGGAGAGAAGAGCAAGAGAACTTGCTCTTACAGTGGGTTGCTTTACTGAAGAACCCTGAGCTTAAAGAACCTGAACTTTCTCTGCTTGCCAGCTTACTCCCTCTTGTTCTACAAGGTAATAAGATCTCCACTATACCAACATCCTTGACAAGACAAGAAACAAAGGCAAAACCCAGAAGGCAGGAGATGAACTGTTTCCAAACTAGTAAGCTCGTAGTCAGTTTTGGGTTTTGGGGGTGGGTGGGTTCTGGTCTTTTTGAGACAGGGTCTCCCTGTAACCACATGCTGGCCTTGAACTCAAGAGCCCTGTGTGGCACCATGCCGGGCTCACAAGTTGAATCAGATGCCCAGGGCTGTACTCTTGGCCGAATGGTTAATTCGGGAAATCACAAAGGGAGTCCTCAACCTAGTTTTGCAAAAACAGTAAGGGGGGGGGGGTGCATGCCTTTAATCAATCCCCTGCAGATCCAGGCAGATCTCTGAGTTCAAGGTCAGCAGGGGCAACTGTCTCAAAAAGACAAAAAGGAACAACAAACAGGAGAGGAACATCTGTAAAGTTATTCACACGGCACCGGGCCCATGCAGGCTGTTTGATAAAGGGAAGCGGCTGCTGCTGTCTATAATTATGACTACGGTAAAAGTCAGAATTATCTTCATCTTAACGCAGTCTAGTGTGGATTCCACCCAGGGCAGGGCAGTAAAGTTGGGGGAAAAGAAGGCGAATACGGCTCAAGGGCACATGCCTGTAACCCTAGTATTTGGGAGGTGGACACAAGGATATCAGGGGGTCAGGTGATCGTTGGTTACGGAGCAAGTTCGAGTCAACCTGGGCTACCTGAGAACCGGTCTAAAAAGAAAAAAGAACGGGAGAAGGTGGAGGACGCCCCGGCCCTGCCCCGCGCACCTCGCACCTCCCGTTCGGGCTCCGAGTCCTCGTCGGCTTCACGCTCCCGCTTCACGCGCACAGCCGGGGGTGTGGGCGCCGGGGCCTCCCTGGAGCTCGCCGGCTCGACCTCTCGCTTCACGCGTGCGGGGCCGCTCGCTGCCTCGGGCTCTCGTTCGCGATCTCGCTCCCTCTTGACGCGACCGGAGCTGCCTCGCGACTCGGACTCGCGCTTCCCGCGGGTGGAACCGCGAGACTCCCGCTTAGACCTGCTAGACATAGCCACTACCGGTGGAGAGATTCTGCCCCGGCACCGGGAACGCTAGAGCGAGCCTCGCGCAACCAATCAGGAGCCGAGCTGGCCGCAAACCGAAGCGCGCTACCAGTCGCCGAGAGGGACAACAGGCCTTCTGTAGGCCCTGCGCGCCCGGCGGAGAAAGAGGTGTGGGCCTACTGCCTTTGTCCATCATTTATTTTTTTGTTTTCTTTTGGGTTTTTGTTTATTTGTTTTCGAGACAGGGTCTCCCTGTACCCCCAGCTGGCCTGGAACTCACTCTGTAGACCAGACTGGCCTTGAACTCACGCCTGGCTTAAAGGCAGTTCTTAGGCACTATGTGGGTGCTGGGAATCGAACCCTGGTCCTCTGCAAGAGCAGTTGGCTCTTTTAACTGCTGAGCCATCTCTCCAGCCCCATCCATCTTTTATTTCTTCACATTTTAAAGAGAAAGAAACCATCCGGGCGTGGTGACACACGCCTTTAATCCCAGCTGGTGGATCTGTGAGTTCAAGGCCAGTCTGGTGTACAGAGCGAGCTCTAGGCCAGCTGGGACTAAAGGGAGTCTGTCTCAAAAAGACCCCCCCCAAAAAAGATAGAAACCTTTCACAGGTTATGGTGTGGGGGGGATACAGAAAGCTGTCGTTCCACCCCGGATTTCTTCAAAAGTTTTTGTCTTGAAACCACAATACAGAGACTGAACTAATTTACCTTCACGAGTAAAGGAGACAATGTGCCCAAATTATTTCCCTCATTCAGGGTTAAACCTAGGGTTTCTATTTTGTTTTGTCTTTTTTTCCAAACATTTTAAGCTTTTATACATTTTTTATGTTTTTTTTTTTTTTTTTGTGTATGAATGTAGTGTTTGCATATAGGTTTGTGCACCCGTGTCGTGCAAATGCCGCGGAGGTCAAAAGAGGGCGTCGGATTCCCCTGGTACTGGAGTTAAAGATGGTTCTCAGCCGCCATGTGGGTGCTAGGGATCGAACTCGGGTCCTCTGCAAGAGTAGTTTGCGCTCTTAACCGCTAGGCCATCTCTCCAGTCCCTTGTTATTTTTTTATGTATATGAATGTGCTGTCTGCATGTAGGTTGGTGCACCCATGTCGTGCAATGCCGCGGAGGTCAGAAGCGGGCGTCGGATTCCCCTGGAGCTGGAGTTAAAGACCCTTCTTAGCCGCCATGTGGGTGCTGGGAATCGAACCTCTGTCCTCTGCAAGAGCAGTCCATGCTCTTAACCGCTGAGCCCTCTCCAGCCCCTGTTTGGTCTTTTCAAGACAGGATCTCCCTGTAGCCCCAGCTGTCCTGGAACTCACTCTGTAGACCAGGCTGGCCTTGAACTCACAAAGATCCACCAGCCTCTGCTTCCCAAGTGTTAGGATTAAAGGCGTGCCGCGCCGGGTAAACCTGGTTTTTTGTTTGTTTTTGTTTTTGTTTTTGTTTTGTTTTGTTTTATTTTATTTATTTATGTGTATGAATGTACTGTCTGCATGTAAGTTTGTGCACCCGTGTCGTGCAATGCCACGGAGGTCAGAAGAGGGCGTGGGATTCCCCTGGGACTGGAGTTCTCCTGGAATTGGAGTTACAAACGGTTCTCAGCCGCCATGTGGGTGCTGGGGATCGAACCCGGGTCCTCTGCAAGAGCAGTCAGTGCTCTTAACCGCTAGGCTATCTCTCCAGCCTTGTGGTTTCCTTTAATTTTATATTGCTCCAAAATATGCATTATGCACTCCACACATATACTAAAATTATGTCTGAAAATAAACTATACGTTAATTCAAAAACATGTTTAGGGATTCACTTTTTTTTTTTCAATTGTGTATGAGTGTACTGCCTGCATGTAAGTAGGTCAGGAGGTCAGAAGAGGGTGTTGGATTCCCCTGGAACTGGAGTTAAAGACGGTTCTCAGTCACCATGTGGGTGCTGGGAATTGAACCTGGGTCCTTTGCAAGGGCAGTCATTGCTCTTAACGCTGAGCCATCTCTCCAGCCTTTTTTTTTGAGAGAGAGTATAGCTCTGGCTGGTCTGGAACTCTACAGACTAGCTTTATACTCACAGAGATCCACCTGCCTCTGTGTTTGGATTAAAGGTGTATACTGCTCTACCTAGCTTCTTTATTATTTTTTTTTTAATGAAGCAGACTTGGGGTTTAATAAAGACTTTTTTTTTTGGTCTTTTTGAGACAGGGTCTCCCTGTTGCTCTGGCTGTCCTGGAACTCGCAATGTAGACCAGGCTGGTCTTGAACTCACAAAGATCCACCTGCTTCTGCCTCCCAAGTGCTAGGATTAAAGGCGTGAGCTACCATGCCCAGTAATAAAGACATTTTAATATAAGCTTGAGCACTAGAGTTAAGAGAAAGTGAGGCTTATCAGAAGAAAGAGACCAGGGGTATGGGCTCCTCAAAGAACTGTTGCCAAAACTTTTTTTGTGTGTAGCAAAGATAGTTTTCTCTCTTTTTTAAAAAATTATTTATTTATTTATTTATTTATTTATTTATTTATTTATTTTTTGTCTTTTCAAGACAGGGTCTCCCNTGGAGTTTCAGACGGTTCTCGGCTGCCATGTGGGTGCTGGGGATCGAACCAGGGTCCTCTGTAAGAGCGGTTCGGCGCTCTTAACCGCTAGGCCATCTCTCCAGCCCTTCACTTTTTATTTTTTATGTGTATGAATGTACTGTCTGCATGCAGGTTTGTGCACCCGCGTGGTGCCATGCCTCGGAGGTCAGAAGAGGGTATCAGATTCCCCAGAACTGGAGTTAAAGATGGTTCTCAGCCGCCATGTGTGTGCTGGGGATGGAACCTGGGTCCTCTGCAAGAGCAGTCGGCACTCAACCACTAGGCCATCTCTCCAGCCCCCTTCTTTTCACTTTTTCTTTTTTTTATTAATTTTATTTATTTCTGTATGTGTATGAATGTACTGTCTGCATGCAAGTTTGTGCACCCGTGTCGTGCAATGCCGCAGAGGTCAGAAGAGGGTCTCGGATTCCCCTGGAACTGGAGTTCTCCTGGAATTGGAGTTTCGGACGGTTCTCGGCCGCCATGTGGGTGCTGGGGATTGAACCCGGGTCCTCTGCAAGAGCGGTCGGCGCTCTTAACCGCTAGGCCATCTCTCCAGCCCTCTTTTCACTTTTTAAAATAAGGAGCTGAAAACTATACACCCAGACTGAGGCAGGAGGATTGCCAAAGTTCAAAGCCAGCCTGAGCTAAGTAGTTCAAGACTACCCTAGCCACAGGAGACCTTGCTTCAAAAAAGGAAAGAAGCAAATAGGAAGGAAGGAAGAAAGGAAGGAAGGAAGAGATAGATGATAGATAGATAGATAGATAGATAGATAGATAGATAGATAGATAGATGATAGATAGATACTCTCAGAACCTCAAAAGCCTTGGCTCCTTCCAGGGGGACATTTGGTTTTCCAGCCCCAATGCAGCTGGAGTAGGGACTGGGAGTAGGTGGAGAGAACCTTACTGGTGCCTGCGTGCCCTACCTGAGTATGTGGCTGCCTCATTAGAGATAAATAATGCCCACTTAAAATTAAGGTAACTGGAGCCAGGGAGATGGCTCAGTTGGTAAGTATGTTTGCTGTGCAAGCATAAGGACCTGAGTTTTAACCTCAAGCACTTAGGTCAAAAGGCTGCACCATGCCTTAGCCTTATAGGGCATGGAATCAGAATTGATGTGGCTTGCTGGCTGCCAGCCTCCCTCCAGACTCAGTGAGAGACCTTGTCTCAAAGGAACAGATGAAGAGTATAGAGCAGGACACCCAATGTACTCTTTGGCCTACACCACACACAAATGCAAAGGTACACACCCTCACGTACACCACAACATATACGACATACCACAAACACAGAAATAAGGAAGGAAATGGGTGAAGAGTCAACCAAGGTATATATACAATGGGATTGTATTCAGCCATAAAGAATGAAACGATGTCATTTGCAGGAAAATGGGTGAACCTAGAGACCATGTTAAGTGAATTCGGCCAAGACAAATATGAAAGAGCGCATGTTCTTTTCTCATATGCAGCGCGCGCGCGCGCGCACACACACACACACACACACACACACACACACAAGTGTATGTGATTAAAGTAGAACTGTAAGAGGAGAGGAAGGGGTCTAAATAAAGAGAGGAGGTAGCCGGGTGTGGTGGCGCACGTCTTTAATTCCAGCACTCGGGAGGCAGAGGCAGGCGAATCTTTGAGTTCAAGGTCAGCCTGGTCTACAGAGTGAGCTCCAGGACAGCTGGGGCTAGAGGGAGACCCTCTCTCGAAAAGACAAAACAAAGAGGAGGTAGCAATGTGAGAGGGTAATTGGGGGAGACAAAATATCCCATACCTTGTTGTGCAGACTCTAGACGTAAATATACGAGCAAAGCGCAGTATGTATAGATTATGATATACTATATGTGTATAAGAATGTCATATATATATATATATATATATATATGCCTATACTCAAATTTGTATCCCAGAGAGTAATGTTAATGTGTTCATGGATTTTTTTTTTTTGCAATTCCCACAGTTTACATTTTTTACAATTTCCTGATGTATCAGCTATATACACTGGAATCCTCGTTTCTTTCGGATATAATCCTAGCACTTGGAAGGCAGAGGCAGGAGGATTTCTGTGAGTTCAAGGCCAGCCTGGTCAACATAGCGAGTTCCAGGCCAACTGAGACTAAAGGGAGACCCTGTCTCAAAAAAGAAAAAAAAAAGAAATCAAAAGCCCCACTCTAGCGGTGGAAACCAAGCCCTACCCAACAGAGCCCACAAAATTCCCAGCAGCGAGACACTCTCCCGGTCTGCACTTCCGCGACCGGAAGTCGAGCTTCAGGGCCGGAAGTTCGCCTTCGAAGGGGCCGGCAGTGAAAGCGGCAGCCGCTGTAGCCGTTTTGGTGGCTCTGCGCCCAGTACTCTGGATGGAGACGGCGCGGGATCTCGGCCCTGGGTTGTGTTGCAAACCCGGCGGGCGTCTGGACATGAGCCACGGCTTCGTGCACCACATTCGCCGGAACCAGATCGCTCGGTATCGCCCCGCCCCTGGCCCGGCCCGCCCAGGTCCGCCGGGCGACGACCCCTGACCCCCGCCTGGCTCCCCGCAGGGACAACTACGACAAGAAGGTGAAGCAGGAGGCCAAGGAGAAGGTGAGGAGGCGCCACACGCCCGCACCCACGCGGCCCCGCAAGCCGGACTTACAGGTGTACCTGCCGCGCCACCGAGGTGAGCCTGCGCCCCGCCCCGCGCCCGCGCCCTCTCGCGACGTGCCCCCCCTTCCCCCGCTTCCCGGGGCCGCCCAGCTCTCGACCCCAGCCTCAGCTCACCTCACCCCTTTCCGAAGTCGCTGCGCCTTGCCCTAGCAGATCTCCGCTTCAGCGCCCTTGGCCCCCAGTTAAGCAGCACTGTTTCAGAGGGTACCAGGGAACCCTCAAAGGATCGCTTTTCTGTCATGCTGCATTTTAGTATTCCTGCTACCTAGCAGTTAAAAAGCCTAGCTCAGATAAGGAAAATAAAATAATAAAACAGCCTTCAGGGGCTGGAGAGATGTCCAGTGGTTAAGACCACTGGCTGCTCTTGTGGATGATTTGGGTTCCCCCACATGGCGTCCAACAACAGTTCATAACTACAGTTCCAAGAGATCCGATGCCCTCTTTTCATCCCATGTTGGCATTGCACTCACGGATGCACTTAATACAAGCAAGTAAAACACGCATAAAAAATAAAAATGAGGGGCTGGAGAGATAGCCTAGCGGTTAAGAGCACCGACGCTCTTGCAGAGGACCCGGGTTCGATCCCCAGCACCCACATGGCGGCTAAGAAACGTCTGTAACTCCAATTCCAGGAGAACTCCAGTTCCAGGGGAATCTGAGACCCTCTTCTGACCTCCGCGGCATTGCACGACACGGGTGCACAGACCTGCATGCAGAGAGTAGTACATTCATACACATACAAAAAAAAAAAAAGAATAAAAAGAAAACAAAGACCAGCCTGGTGTGGTGGCGCACACCTTTAATCCTAGCACTCTGGAGGCAGAGGCAGGCGAATCTCTGTGAATTCAAGGCCAGCCTGGTCTACAGAGCGAGCTCCAGGCCAGCTGGGACTAAAGGGAGACCCTGTCTTAAAGAGACAAAAAGAAAAGAAGAAAAGAGAAAGAGAGAGAGAGAAAGAATATAATACAAAACCAACCCCAGAAAACTGCCTTTCCCCAGCTTTCCTTAGACCTAGAAATCTCGTGAATATATGACACTAAGCTTATTCCTAAGTTTGTTCTTTGTTATTTACAAAGTGTTTAGATACTGATTATATTAACTCAGAGAGTTAAAAGGACCCCATAAGTTGAGAACTATCATTTCTGTTTATTGTACAAAAATTTCTCCTGGATATTATAACTAGTATGGTAAAGCCTAGATTTAAGCTCTAGCAGAGCTCTGACCACCCTCTGTATCTTCCAGTCCTATTTACTGAAGAAATATGCAGTACGTACTTTGTAACAACTGTACTGGAGTGGGGATATATCAGGAAGTAAAAATCCTGATAGGTGGTGAAACCAAACACATGCACTGGGGCAGGTTCACCTCGGGAGAGAGAGATTGGCACCTGCATACCCAGGTTTCAGAAGCTTGGGGACTTTCTTTGTACTGTTTCTCTGAATCATTTCTGTGATCGAGGGTTTCAGCAGCATCCCTCCTTTTCCCTCTTACTCTGGTTCATTCATACAGATGTCTCCACCTACCCTGCCAACCCAGACTGTGAGGAATCGGGGGAAAGCAGCAGTAGTGGCAGCTCTGAGCTGGAGCCTTCTGACCGACAGCTCTTCTGCTTAGAATACGAGGCGGACAGTGGAGAGGTCACATCAGTTATTGTCTATCAGGTATGCCTTCTAGGAATAGCTGCAGCTTGGGCCTGGAGAGGTGGCCTAGCGGTTAAGAGTGCTGACTGCTCTTGCAGAGAACTGGGTTTGATCCCCAGCACCCACATGGCAGCCAAGAGCCGTCTTTAACTCCAGTTCCAGGGGAATCCAACACCCTCTTCTGACCTCCGAGGCATTGCATGACACGGATGCACAAACCTACATGCAGACAGTACACTCATACACATAAAAATAAATAAAATTTTTTAAAAAACTTTAAAAAAAGAAATAGCTGCACCTTGAAGTTCCTGTGCTGTGATGGAAAACTTCTGCCAGACTCTAAGGCACTGTTTACCTTCGGGCCAGTGGGAAGAATCTCTTCCATAGGGGACTGCTGGGCATTGCTATCAGGCACAACTCTCTCAGCACACAGTGATTCTCAGTGAGGGGAACAAGAAGAACTTTTGGCCTCCAGTTGAGAATCACTATTTCAGGGAGCTCCTGAGAAACAGAAGCCTTAAGCCAAGTGGAGTGCTGTAAGAATGTTGTCTAGGACAGGGCAGGTCAATTTCCTGAGACCAAGTCCTAAGCTTCTTGGCTCTTCCCCTGTGTAGGATGATGATCCGGGAAGGGTGAGTGAGGAGGTATCGGCACACACACCTCTGGATCCACTCATGAGGGAGGCCCTCAAATTACGAATCCAGGAGGAGATTGCAAAACGCCAGAGTGGACACTGACCAAGTTGAAGGTGTTTATGCAGGATTCGCTACACTTGGAAGAATTTTGCCCAGGGAGCTCACCTCTTGTTTAGGGGTGCCAGGACCAGTCTACGTGATCTTCAGGGAATCTCCCCTCCTCCCCAAGCTCCTACAGCCACAAGGGTGTTGCAGAACATCTGACCTACCTTCTAGCAGCCATTCTTTTTCATTGGCCTATTTGCCTAGCCTAACATTCTGGAACTTCATGAGGAACTTTGGCTAACTTGGTGTTCTAGGAGCAGAGACTTTAGGGAGAAGCAGAGTCTATGAATGAAGCCTTTTGCCCACATGCTGCTAGCTTGCTGAGGCCGTCTGGCCCGCTACTCCTTGAGCCTTGTTATTTTGTGGTTCTTTATGTCTCCACTCACTTCCATTTACCTAAACCTTTTCTTGGTTCTGACTTTTCCTTCCCCCCCATCTTTTTGCTTTAGGTGGAATCCATCCCTCTGCCCTCCAAACATGATTGTTTCTCCACTACTCAGGAATTTGGAAGTGGGGGTTCTGGGAGTCTGCCTTCCTAACAAGTTCTCCAAGTGATTCCGATGCCAATAAAGCAGGAGAACACTGTGGGGCCTGTTTGGAAGCGCGTCTCGTTTCCCTTCCTTGGCTTTCCCAAGCTGCTCGCATGCCTAGCTGCTTTGCACTGTCTAGACAGAAGAACCAGGTGGAAGATGCTGAACTAAGCTGCAATTTTTTGCAGCAAAACCTGTTTTGGCTAGGCCTACCAAATTCATCCTTAGCTGTGAACACTCCTCTGCTCAGACTAGGAGGGAATTATCAAAACAAACTTGAAACTGACTCTCCAGAGATGGTTTATCAATCTTGGATGTTCAAGTTGAGAAGGTCAACAATAGCAATAATTGCCATTTGCCGGACTGCAGTTGCTAAAGAAGGGGTCCCGAGAATGCCTTAGAGGAAGTGACGGGAGCCCTTCTCTGCCCCGTCCTTTCTCCTTTCCTACCTCCCAAGAATGTGTGACTTTTTCTGAGTGTGCTGGTCCATACTTGTAATTCCAGAACCAGAGGCCAAGATAAGAGGATTACTACAAGGTAGAGGCCAGCCTAAGCTACAAAGCAAGACCTGTCTCAACAAAATGAATAAATAAATGTTTCTTAGGCCCTTTGGATAAAAATCCCCAGGAATAGCATTTTTCCAACAGGGAACATGTTTTTCAACATAGGTTAGGCTAAAGTCTGAAGTCCACAAGATACTCTGTGCACAGGAATTTCAAGGCACTGAGACTGGGAGCAACCAAAACAGTTTTTTTCTACATGAGGATCTCAAGATCAGTCAGTCTGGCTATTTTATCTCAGCAGCTTTTCTCTTCAGGGACACTTAAGAGCCCTGTTGGGTTTTGTCCCATACCCCTGAAAACAGACCACCCCTCAGTAATGGGGCAAAGCAACTACTTTACAACATTAGATACAGTAAAACACCTTGCCATGCAAGAGGAATGCTGGGGCTGTTTGTGAGGTGGCAAGTTAGAAGGGCCTAGTTGTGAAGGTGGCTGAGAATCAAAATGCCCCAGACCCTCAGAGTTGGCTCCAGGCTTAAGTGGCTTAAGTCTTGAGCCCAGTTCTGCTGTCAAAAAAGCCCTTTGCCCTGTACTTGTGCAAGTGTGCTGTGCCTGTGGACTTACATGGTTCACTATCCAAAGTCTCTGGGATCAAGCAGGTTCTGCCTAACTCCACCCTCTTCCTGTAGGTCATTTCAGTCTTCCAGTTCTTCAGTCAGTTGTATGACTTACAACATAGGATTCACTGGAACTCTGGCTTCTCTTGGGGGTCTGTGTTCTTAAAGCTGGGCTTCCTATTACAGAACCTAGAAAAAAGACCCAATGAGAAATTTGAGGATCCAGCACCTAAAATTTTGCCTCTACTCAAAGAAGTAAAAGAAAGTGTTTAGTCTGTGCCTTTTATGTGTCGGTTATGTGATCCTCGGGAAGACTTTCAGATAGATTGGTGGAAACTCCTTACTTTGAAGCTTTTTTCCAGAAGCGTTTTTGAAATGTGTATGAAATATTTTCTATCCAAGAAAGCACTCTGATACTTAGCTAACTTGGCCAATATGACTAAAGTCCCCCATGTACTTAAATGAGAACTAACTGGTCCTTCTGAGCCAGACTGTTGGAAGTGATGCTGCTGTTTCTCCAGGCATCCCTGAAATGCATCTCAGAGGGCTGCCCTCAGCCTTACACTTGGTCTCATTGCTCAGACGCCCTTTTCTGGGGCCCAAGACAGTACTGTCCAATTTATTCCGAAGACCTGCCTTCAGACATCTACCCATTTCAGAACTTGTTGCTTTGCCATCAAGGAGCATGGCTCGAGCATTTCCACAGGCAGCAGTGAGAACTGCTTGCTGCAATGCAGAGGAAGCAGTGTTGGACAGGTGAGACTTCAGCAGGCTGCTTCACAAGCAGCACTCATTTGACTAGATATCTTCTTGGCTCTCTGGGTTGGAAGTGAGCCAGGCATGATGATACATTCTGCAGTCCCAAACCCAGAGAATTGCCATGAGTTTGAGGCCAGCCTGAGCTGCACAGACCTTATACCAAACAAATCTCATTTCATTCTCTATCGAATTTTCTCCCCCTCGGTACTTAACTGAGATTAATACTGGGTTGTACGGTCTTGTGATTTCTGGGCTATAGTCTATGGTATTAGTGATAGGAAATAACTGGTTTGCAAGAGCCTTGGGCTATGCAAGGCCAGATACTACAGCTAGAATTAATATTGCCTGCTGCAATCATGGAATTCTTTGCAGAGTATAATGAAAGAAGGAAAAAGAAAGGTATGTAGAGCTCGTAGGGTTTGTGCTGGCTGCAGCCTAGGCTGTCTGGTGTGAATGTGGAAGGCATATTCCATCTCTGCTCGTCTGAGGTGCACTGCTACTAGAGATTGATTAGCCCAGGTAATGGGGCTAAGTCCTTTGGGGTGGTGAGTATCCAAAGTGCTGTGCTCTGGGCAGGATCCATGAATGCCAGGTGATGCTTCCCCAGACAGCTTAGGGTTAATAAGACCTTAGCTTATATGAAGAAGAGTAAGGACAGATTACGCTCCTACCTCTGAGCCTTTTGGGAGAATCACCATAGAATATTGGCAATGTCTGAAACATTAATTGCTTTGAATTCCTATTTTGCCCCTGAGGAATCACATGGCCAAGTAGCCCTAGATGTCCAGCCCAAATTTCCCTGGAAGTTGAAGTAATGTTAAAGTGAAAATCTTCCTAGTATGCCTCCTCTCTGTTCCCAGAGCCAACAGAACAAAGAGTAAATGTGTATACATGAGTGATAGTAAATGCATTCAGGAGGCTGAGGCCAGAGTATCATTGCACATTCAAAGCCAGCCTGGGCTATATAGCAACATCCCATCTTAGGGTGGGGGGAGCTAGGTACACTGGCTGACTGTGTTATGGTGCTAATTGTGTAAAACAGCCATACAATTAATTTTTTTCTTGTTTTCAGTGTTTCTGTGTAAATGAATAAAATTATGCAAATTGTCCAAAAATCATGGAAGGCACTTTTTGAATATAGTATTTTTAACCAATAAACTATTTTTACAGCACTGTTTTTGCTAAGAGTTGTGAAATCACTTGTGTACATGGGGAGGTGGAGGTTACATGCTGGCCCTAAAGTCATTCCACCGTCAAATCAGCAGTGGAAATCTCTTACTGTGCCTATTTTAAGAATTGTCCTGGTTGGAGCATAACAGCTAGACTCACGTAGCATTAGAGTTGGAATACATTTTTAAAGACATCTCCTACTTTTTCCCTGATAGCTTCTTCCAAGTATCCATAAACAATCTGGTTGCTCGTTAGGGACTGTATATTAAGAGTAAATGTTTTAGGGATTATTCAGGTGACATGTTGAGCCTAAAAGTACCTCCAGTGCCACAGCTCTGGAGTGCTAATACCCCACGTCATGTCAGAATAATCAGCAGAGCCTGAAGAGTCCTAGGAGGCTGTTGATTAGACAAGGATACAAATGCAGCTTAATAAGAATCAGTGAGTTAGAAACCATGAAGCTGTCAGACATGGTCGTAAACCCCAGTACTCAGAGACAAGGCAGGATGATACATATAGGAAGTTGAATCCCTATCTTGGGGTGCCAGGGAGGTAAGCCAGGTGTGGTGCTACTTGCCTCTTAATCAGTCCTATCACCTGGGAGGCAGAGGCAGGCAGATCACCAGTCAGGTTAATCTACTATGTGAGAGGCTATCTGAAAAAAATATCTTACGGTGGGGCGTGGTGGCGCACGCCTTTAATCCTAGCACTTGGGAGGCAGAGGCAGTAAGATATTTGTGAGTTCAAGGCCAGCCTGGTCTACAGAGTGAGTTCCAGGACAGCTGGGGCTACAGGGAGACCGTGTCTCGAAAAGACCAAAAAAA
>VZQC01013002.1:131434-146880 GCA_009823505.1 Rhizomys pruinosus | reverse complement strand
AAAAAAAAAAAAAAAAAAAAAAAAAAAAAAAATATATATATATATATATATATATATATATATATATATATCATAATGATGGATTACAGCCCGGTTTAAGCATATAGAAAAAAGGTACTGGTTTAGGTGGGAATGCAGCTGGGCAGGAAGATAGTGTCTCTGAACGGAAAGAGGGACCTTTGCCCTAGGCTGGACGCAGTGTCCTTCCCCACTCCCATCCAAACAGCCAGCTATTCCTTTTCAGTGATTGTTGCCTTGGCCATACTTGGCCCTGCTTTCGCTCCTAGGCCCTAACATTGATGGGAGAACTCCCAACACATTTTCTGTTTCAGTTTCTCCTTCAGAAGCTGCTGTACCAAGCTTATTCAGCTCTTTATAGTGCAGGGATCTGTGCACCTAATCTTTGATGTTTGATATCCTACCAACCTGGGATCAAGAACTCTTGGGGTAATGATCTGCCCACGGGATTCTGGGGGTTGCAATGCCGGGACTGCCTTGTGGTCAGAACCTGGGACAGTTATGTGTACTGGTATGTGAACGGGACGTAAGTATCCATACCCTTTGTGTCATGAAGAGAAAGTCCAGGATACATTTTTGGTCAATAAATTGGGAGTGCCGGCCGTGGTGGCCCTTTAATCCTAGTACTTGGGAGGCAGAGGCAGGCGGATCTTTGTGAGTTCAAGGCCAGCCTGGTCTACAGAGTGAGTTCCAGGACAGCCGGGGCTACAGGGAGACCCTTGTCTCAAAAAGACCAAAAAATAATAATAAATAAATAAGGAGTAAAACTGATGGGTAATTTATTCCCGAACATTCTTCTTAACTCTTCCCAGATTTCTTCTAGGGTGTGTCACCTTGGCTGAGCATTGGTATTAGTCCTTACGGAGGGCACCTACATGTGTTTACAGTGGTTAACCTTCAGCCTCTGACGCCCTATTTCAAGTTGTTCAGTCAGGAAACATCTTGGACTTCTGGCCAGTACTCTGTGTACTTATAGGCCCCCAAAGCTAGGGTTTCCTAAGGAAAACGGGGTCCAGGAGCCGTGCTTGCTTTGGGTGCCATGCTGAGGGCGCTTCCCGGAAATCTCCCCTCCGCTGGGTGGCTTCCCGAGACCACGTGCAGGACTAGAGTCAGGGGCGGAGGTGCTCCCACCCCAGGAATGGCCAGCCCCGCGGTCCTCTTGATCTTTGTGTGGGGCCACTGCCTTGACGTCCAGGTCCCGGAGGTTGGGGCGCCGCCCACCTTTCCCCGTGACACGGCCGCGCCGGGCTCGGGAGTTGTAGTCTCGGGCAGGGCGCGGGCGGCGGGGCGTGGGCGGCGGGCCGGAGCTGCTCGGACTCCACGTCCCGGCGGGCGGCGCGGCGGCCAGGGGCCGCCAGGGGCGGGGCCGCTCGGCCCTTTAAACCTTCCAGGGCTGCTCCGAGGGCCGCAGCTGGAGACGGCCGGCCACGAGGGGGCCGAGCGGGCTGGGCGCGGCGGCGCGCAGCGGGAGGTGCGTAGCGGGAGGTGCGTACTGGCTGCTCCTTTTCTCCAGGGGCCCTCTGAGGGATTGCCTAGGGGAACCAGGACCTGGAGGGAGAGGGGAAGCCGCTGCTGCGGACCCCACTCAAGCTGGGGTCCTGTGCACACCAGAGTGGGACCGGCCGGGCTAACTGCGAGAACCCACCCCTTGGCCTGGGCGCGGTGGTCAGGTGGTTGCCCGCACGCCAGCGACTGGCCGCCGCTCTCCGGCTCCGCGCACCCTTCCAGGCTTTCCTTGGCATGGTCCCCTGACTCTCCTAGCTCCAGCATTCCCCAAGCCTGCGTCCCTCAGGCCGGGGAGGGTGGCTCTCTTTCCAGATGTTACAGCTTTGCCTGAGCCTCTGGCGCGCCCGTGGCATTTGGGTGGACCACGGCATTTGGGAGGCCCCAGATGTTTAGCCAGATGGTATCCACGTTCTGGCGGGGGGGCTCAGCCCCAAGTCTGGATGATCAAAGGCCCAAGGAGAGCTGTGGATGAGGTGTTGACCACCTTCCCCCTTCCTCCCCGCCCTGGCCAGTCAACAGACCCTGGACCTTGATCTCTCTCCCTCACCAGGCCAGGGCAGCTGATGGTTGCGGCCAAACTATTTCAAGGTAGCTGGGCCTGCCCCCTCTTCCCCACCTACCTGTTGCCCTTCCCCCCACACTACCACCACCCTGGCTTCACTCCCTCATGACCGCCTGGATCCTCCTTCCTGTCAGCCTGTCAGCCTTCTCCATCACTGGCATATGGACTGTGTGAGTAAAAGGGGTGTGGGGGTGAGGGGGCCCCTATAGGAGCTTGATGACACACACAAAGTCCCTTGTCCTGTAGGCTCCAGAATGGTACCCATGGTCACTCTGGCTGTGTCCAAAGCCTGGCCTGATGCCTGAGTACACAGCTACTTGGGACAAGCTGGCACCACTGCTGTCTAGTAGGACAGTTCTGACACATACGTCTAGGCAGGGCAACTTCCAGACAGCTTCTGATTGTGGGCCCCGCTACAGGGTCTGGTGTGTAACATCAAGACCCAACCTCCTCACCCCATGAAACTTGAGTACCCAGCAAGGACAGTACGGCTGAATGAGGCAAGAAGTCAAATGAGATGAGGCCGTAGTGGGTGGCTGGGCCTTGAGGGCCATGGGAGCAAGGTGACAGTTCTGCTCCCACAGGTATGCCATGGCCGTGATGAACCACCACGTGTGCCCAGTGGAGAACTGGTATGCAGCACTCTGCAGATGGCCTCACTATAAAGCTCCCTGCATCCCTTTCCCCTCTTGGGCTCACAAGCCAGGTGGAGACCCGAGGCCTCACTGCTGTTCTGGTCTCCAGCATGACTTCCTATCCATCTATCCACTTCCCATCACCCCCTCAGCCCTTTGGCTTCTGCTTCATGAAGGCCGGGGAGGTCTGGAAGAGAGTCCTCTTTGTAGCCCGAGGCTATAAGCAAGGGTCTGGGGAGTATTCTGGCTCCACCTACCCCACATCCTACTTGCCAGGTCCTACAATGAGTCCTGTTCTCCCGACCCTGCTGAGCATGGGGGCCCCAAGACCTGCTGTACCCTTGATGATGTCCCTCTCATCAGGTAGGTCCTGGAAATCAGGCCGGTCAGGGAGACCCTCAAGCAAAGGGCTGTCCCTGGGCCTCAGGAAGAAACATTATACCAAGCCAATTATTACTCCAAGCCTGGTCTAGCAAAAGACTGTAATACCAGCTCTGGAGAGGTAGAGCAGGAAAATAAATTCAGGGCCAGCCTGTGCTACATGAGACCCCATCCCAGAGAAGGAAAAAAAAATGGGCAAAGGAGGGCTGGCTGTGTAGCTCAGTTAGCTGTAGTCTCTCTTAATCCTCCTAGCAGGGAGATTAAGTTCCGTTGTTCTCAGCACTTATAGGTAATTTGGAAACAAGAGGCTCACTCACTCAGATCACAGCTAGCCAACGGAAATACCCAGACTTAAGCTAAACCCTCGGACTGCCCAACACCAGTTCCAGTTCAAGGAAATCCAGACCATTGGCAGGCCCCAGCAAGATCTGCCAACCACTCCAGGGCACCCCTTTATCTCTGTACGCAAGGGCTCTGATTTATAAATCAGAGGCTTGCCTGCTGACGGCCAGGGACAGACACAGAGGAGGGGCACTGGCACTCCTGCCTCTTACTATCCTCACCCTTCCCTCAGCAAGTGTGGCACATATCCCCCAGAGAGCTGCCTCTTCAGCCTCATTGGCAACATGGGTGCTTTCATGGGTGAGTGATACCGTCAGCCCCTGCCCCCTCCATTCCCTAATGCACCACCACAACCAAAGGCTAAGGTAAGAGGGGCAACTTCTCTTCTCTTCATGGAAGGCCAGATGCTAACCTATTTTTTACACACCTGTCCTAGCAGGGAGCCTGAAAAAAAAAGTTTGCCATTCACTAACCTGGCCATCCCCTTCTGCCTCTTAGAAAGGGATGGAGTTCCTGAGCCCAAAGGAAGCTGGAGGGCAGCCTGGGGGTGGGGAGTTGGAGGGAGGCACTAGCCTGGTCCCAGCACTGATGTCTCCCCCAGTGGCCTTGATCTGCCTCCTCCGGTACGCGCAGCTCCTGGAGCAGAGTCGGCACTCCTGGATTAACACCATTGCGCTCATCACAGGCTGCACCAATGCTGCAGGGCTTGTGGTGGTCGGCAACTTTCAGGTGCTCACCGCCGCCCCCTTGAGCTGCCCCTAGTACGGTCTGGCTGCCTGCAGGGGTGGCACCTGGACATTAGAGATCAGGGTTGGGAGGTGGAGGAGGGAGAAGGAAGAGGGAAAGAGAGAAGTAATGGGAGGGGCAGAGGAGTGGGGGCTGCTTTATGGATCAGCCTGTCTGGGTCAGGTGGACTATGCCAAGCTTCTTCACTACATTGGAGCTGCTGTGGCCTTCCCTGCTGGGCTGCTCTTTGTCTGCCTGCACTGTGTCCTCTCCTACCATGGGGCTACCAACCCCATGGACCTGGCTGTGGCCTATCTGCGAAGCGTGCTGACTGTCATCGGCTTCGTCACTCTGGTCCTTAGTATCCTTCTGGGATGGGGCGGCCAGGAACTCATCCTCTAGCTTGGCCCTTCTCTGCACACCCCCCCCCCCCAGATGGGGATGGGGACGGGATCTAGAGTCCAGTGACTTCATGCTCTGCTCTTTCCTGTGCAGAGGCCTGATCCTTCACCCTGGCCTAGTTCAGTATATGCGATGGCAAAACAGGTGTTGCCAGGTTACCACATCCTACTGAACCTTTCCTTAGCCCCACCCCAGGTGGAGTCTTCTTCTTCCATGAGAGCTCTCAGCTCCAGCATGGAGCTGCCCTGTGTGAGTGGGTGTTTGTCATCGATATCCTCATTTTCTATGGTACCTTCAGCTACGAGTTTGGGGCGATCACCTCAGATACACTAGTGGCTGCACTGAAGCCTGCCCCTGGCAGGGCCTTCAAGTCCTCTGGGAACAGCAGCACCTCCACCCACCTCAACTGTGCTCCCGAGAGTATCGCCATGATCTGATGTCTGGAGGGTGGCCGGCCCGGCCTCCACAGCCTCCCACCCCTTACCTTCTTTGCATTTATTTTGTACCAAAAAACCCACCACCACCACCAATTTCTAGAGTATACTGTTGGGATCTGGGCTTCCTCAATCCTGAAGAAGTGGCTGTCCCACACCCACCTGTGCCATAAGGGGGCAGGACCCTGTCAGTTGCCTCAGCTGCAAGCCCTGTTCCCCCATACCAGAGTATTATTTTGTGTTTAAAGGTCACCTATCTTCACTTGCCCAGCTAGCCCTTCAGGTGCCTTCTATTCCCAGTACCAGAGCCAGACCACTGGGATTTTCTGCTGCAGGAATTAGGGGGCTGGGAACATCAAGGGAAGAGATTCAAGTCTAGATGGTGGGCGGAGCATGCCTTAGCCTAAGAGAGGGGAGGGAGGGGAGCGGAAGGGAGAGCCCACCCAGCCACACTGGGATTCTTCACTCTGCCCCTTACTTCCCTTTGGGCAAATAACACAGCAGAACCACATGGGTATTTTAATACTTTTTTATATCTTATTAAAAGAATTCTAATTTGCATGTTTGTAGTCTGTTCTGGAGAATCAGGGAGGGCCTGGTCCACTACTGTAGGGATGGGAGAAGCCCCTACATCCAGAAAGACTATTCAATGTCCCCTGTTCTCTAAGAAATAGGGCTGCTGGGAACTAAGAGTGGCAGGTGCCATCCAAACACACAAAGGGCTGGGCACAGTGGTACAAACCAATAATCCCAGCACTGGGGAGGCAAAGACAGGAGGATCACAAGTTTGAGGCTAGCCTAGTCTACACAGTGAGTTTCAGTCCAACAAGGGCCACATAAATGAGACTCAGTCTCAGACAAAACAAACCCTTCCAAAAGGCACACTTCCTGAGTCTCCAGTCTAAAGAACTGGCTTCAAGGCCAACCTGGTCTACAAAGCAAGTTCCAGGCCAGCTAGGGCTACAGGGAAGACCCTGCCTCAAAAAAAAAAAAAAAAAAAAAAGAATATCCTAGGATTCCAATATTAATTAAAGATTCCAAGGTTAACTAGAGACTTAGGGAAGGGGGTGGTGAAAGTTAGTTTATGAGTTTTATAGCTATAAAGTTCCAGGCCCTGACACAGTTTGCCTTCCAACCACGGACACATTAGACCTTCCAAGCCCTGGCTGATCGAGGACCCCACCACCCAGTATAGAAAGGCTAGCAGAAAGGGGATGCACCATGAGGACTTTGTGGTTCGGCACCAACTTTCCCATTAGCAGTAGGGTGAAGGATGCAGCCCATGAGCAATGTAGCTGCAGGCTACATAAAGAGACCTTTAATGAAGATTCGAGGCGCAAGAAGAAGATGTCACAGAAGATGAGCCCTGACCGCCTCAGGTGTACATGGCCCCATGGAGGTTCTCCAATCGGTGCTGCTGCTGCAGTTTTCGAGCCTGGAAGAAAAAAACAGGCTAGGCCTGAAGATCCACAGGTACAGAGATATGAGGCTGTTGTCAGGCCCCAAACATCAACAATGTGGAAGGCCCTAGCCCTTACCAAAGTCACTGGGAAGGCAGTCAAACAAGGATTTAGGGGCCTACCCAAGCATGCTGAGGTGAAGTGGGGACAGGGGCAAATAAGGCCCATTATGGTCCCCCTCCACAACCACCAGCCCCTACCTTGTCTCGTCTGTGCTCCTCATAACCGTCATCATCAGTGGGCAGCTCATGGCGGCAAAGGGGACAGGAGTTTGTCTAGGAAAAGTACGGAGTTTTCTAGTCCCTTCCTGTTCCCCGTTCTCAACCCCAGTTCTAGCCCTCCCTTGATCCCACGCACTGGGCCTAATCAAAAAGATACTTGAAAACTGGGGTCAGGGCCCCGAGGGCTTAAGCACCTTACTTAGCCAGGGCAGAATGCAGTCGGAATGGAAGAGGTGATGGCATGGCATCTCAATGACAGTCTCCTCCTCCTCAAATTCCAAAAGACACACGGGGCACTTGAGCTCTGGAGGAGGGAGTACAGATCAGGGAGCGGCTAAGGCCCGCCCCCTTCCTCAAAGGCGCTCAGATTGGTAGCTTGGGGAAGAAAGGCCGTCAGGGCAATCTGCCCTAAAGGAATTGGTGTCCTCACCGGCCTTCGAACTGCTGATGACTGTCCGGGGGAGGTTCTCCACCACAGCTTTGGCAGCTGGTGGAGGCAGATGGTGATCCCAATCTACCACCAATCCCAAACCTTCAAAATCCATCCCACTGAAGAGTGATCTAGGAGGAAGGTGGAAGATCAGAACTATCCTGATCTTTTCATACTTTCCTCTTGCTCCCCATAATCCACTGGCTACTAATAGTAAAAACTATTCTTAGTACATAATAGCTGCTCTTGTATAAAAACAGGGTGGGAAGTGATGATATATGGCTGCTTGCAGACAATCCCAGCCGCTGTTTATACATTTTATTTATTTGTTTATTTATTTGTTTTTGGTCTTTTCGAGACAGGGTCTCCCTGTAGCCCCAGCTGTCCTGGAACTCACTCCGTAGACCAGGCTGGCCTTGAACTCAACAAAGATCCGCCTGCCTCTGCCTCCCAAGTGCTAGGATTAAAGGCGTGCGCCACCACGCCCGGCCATATACATTTTATACATGAGGTAAAGGCTCATGAAAGATGCTCAGGCTACGCAGGAAATGACCTGGTAGACTGAATCAAAATCAGCAGTGGACTTCCGTGCTTGAACTGCTGTCAAAATAGTCCCTAGCCACCCCTGTGCCCCTTCTTCTCCGGTGCCTCCCTTCCCCAGTCCCAACCCTCTTCAGCTTGACCGTTCCCACCGTTCTCTGGCCAAGCCCTGCCTATTGGTAGCCCAAATTACTGACCCTGATTAATCTCACCGCTCAGAATAACACTCCACATTATTCATCCATCCCCCCCAGAACCTGCTGCCCCAAATCCCTCGCCCTCTCCTGCCAGAAACCTGCTGCCAGGGGCCCAGGTCCACGCCCCGCGAACCCGCCTCGCGAGTTCCAGCAGCATGTTGTTGCGGGCCTCCCGCTCAGAGTTCACCGGCTCGCAATCATGCTCGTCGAAATAAGACGCCATGGCTCCCAGGCTGGGCCGGCGGTCTGACACAGTTCTCCCTAATGCTGGATCACAAACTTCCGGCGCTGACCAGTCAGCGGAAGGATTTCCAAAAGATAGCCAATCATAGCATTTGGGAGGCGGGCATAGTGGCACGTTCAACACAAAGAAAGCGGAAGTACTGATTTAACCGCTTCTCATTGGGCGAGTGAGTCAGGTGACCTAAGCTAAAGCCAATCGAGTTTGACAGAATAAATCCTGGGAATTTCTGGCGTGTTCTCGCCTTTATTCCTCACAAAGTGGAGATAGCTGGACTGGTGGCATTTATCTTTAATCGCCACAGAGGCAGAGGCGATTAAGTGCTGGCGCACGCCTTTGATACCAGCACTCGGGAAGCAGAGGCAGTCGGATCTCTGTGAGTTCAAGGCCAGCCTAGTCTACATAGCGAGCTCCAGTCTAGCTGGACTAAAAGAAGACCCAGCCTCAAAAAAAAAAAAAAAAAAGCACTAGCTGATCTTGCAGAATCTGGATCTGACATGACGGCTGACAAGCCCTCCTTAATTCCAGTTCCAAGGGATTTGTCGCACTCTTCTGGCTTCCCTGGGCATTGCTTGACATGGGTGCACTTACATACATACACTCATACACATAAAAATACCCGGGCGAGGTGGTGCCACGCCTTTAACCCCAGCACTCTGGAGGCAGAGACAGGAGGATTTCTGTCAGTTCAAGGCCAACCTAGTCTACCTGGTGAGTTCCAGGCCAGTTGGAGCTCCAGGAAGACCCTGTCTCAAAAGACGGCTGGTGGGCTGGTGGGCTGGTGAGATGCCTCAATGGACATTGCTGCCAAGCCTCATAACCAGAGTTAATCCCCAAGGCCCATAGGGCCCACATGATGGAAGAGAACAGATTCCCTCAAGCTGTCCTCTGACCTCCACACATGTGCAGAAACACACACACACACACACACAAATTAATTAAAATGTAATTTTTTTAAAGAGGCTAGGCTTCATTGTTCTAGAAGACCCATCAATACCGAGTTGTTAGCAGTGAAATCCCTTGTTGAAGCGAGGTAACGTTTTTGTTTTTGTTTCTGAGGTGAACCAGGCTGAACTTGAACGTCTGGTCCTCTTGTCTTACTTCCTGAGCGCTAAGAGTACACGCATGCAAAGGTTTACCCCAAGGGTTCACACATGGCAGACAAGCAGTCCACCACTGAGCACATCCCAGTCCCAAGTGAGCCAATGTTCTGTAAGTTGATCTGTTCTCAGGAGGCAGCCGGAAAGGATGTCCCCCTTTTCCTACAGAAAACTCCACCCTCCAGTCTCCAGGGAGTCATATTTAGTAGGAGGTGCTCGTTGGTGCTGACTGCCACACCTGTACTCACGGTCCAGAGGGAGCGGCCCAGGGAAGTGGCAGTACTGAAGGGAACCCCAGGTCTACTGGATGTGTGTCTGTCTTTCCTCAGTGTGAGCAATTTGTGGAGCAGCACACACTCCAGCTGCTGGCCTTGGTCCCGAAGGAATCGAATGCCCACAGCATCTGCCAGGTATGGCTTCCAGCTGGTTCTAGGACTTCCCGGTGCTCTCAGAGCCCCCTCTCTCTGGCCCAGGATCTGCAGAAGACCTGAGTTTGATTTACTCCAGTTCCAGGGGATCCGACACCCTCTCCTGACCTCCATGGGCATTGCACAACTAGGGTGCATTTACATACAGGCAGGCAATACACTAATAAATATAAAAATAATAAAAACTTTTTTTGGTATTTTTGAGACAGGGTCTCCCTTTAGTCCCAGATGGCCCGGAACTTTCTATGTAGACAGGCTGGCGTTGAACTCACAAAGATCCCCCTGCCTCTGCCTCTTGAGTGCTGGGATTAAAGGTGTACACCATCACACCCAGCAAACATTTTCTTTAGATAGTGCATCTGTATTGGCACAAAACTGCCTGTAACTCCAATTCCAGGTGATCTTCTTTGGCCTTTGTGAGCACCTACACTCATGCATCTACACACACACATGCACACATGCACACACACACACACACACACACACACACACACACACGACGCCTTTAATCCTAGCACTTGGGAGGCAGAGGCAGGCGGATCTTTGTGAGTTCAAGGCCAGTCTGGTCTACAGAGCGAGTTCCAGGACAGCTGGGGCTACAGGGAAACCCTGTCTTGAAAAGACCAAAAAAATAAAATAAATAAGTAAACAAACAAACAAATAAATAAATAAATAAATCTTTGGGCCAGGCATGGTGGCTCATGCCTTTAGTCACAGCACTCGAGAGGCAGAGGCAGGTGAATCTCTGTAAGCTTAAGGCCACCCTGGTACATAGTGAGTTCCAGGACAGCAGGGGTTACAGGGAGACCCTGTCTCAAAAAGAAAATAAAAAGAAGAGATACATAACAGAGAAAGAAAAATGCGCATTTGATTGTCTGATATCCTAGTCAGATATTGTTAGGCTTTTATTTTCTCATGAGGATTTACCACAGGACTTTGGGTTCATGCTAAGCATGTACTGTACCACTGAGCCACACCACCATTACTTATTCCACCTTTTTACATACATAAAACCAGATTCTCAGAAGTGGCTTGCCCAAAGTAAGTGTTGCTGACTCCCCTGGCAGGGCAAAGTATTTTTTGTTAGGGGGAGGTCAGAAAGAGTTAATCAGAAGGAAAGAGTTAAGTATGAAATTGAGTTAGCTAAAGCAAGCCTGGTTCCCATGCCTCCCTTAACCACAAGAATACAGTTTGGCCCTGAGTTCCTAGTTCCCACAGTTACCTGAGGTCAGGATGAACTTTCCCAAGCCCTAGGGGGATTGCTTCCCACACCCTAAGGAGCGAGTTCACTCTCCAAGGGGCTTCATGCTACTAAACACAATCAGCTTAAAGGTCACCACTTTGTGTTTCCATAACAATTGTGTTTCATTAACAATCACAAGAAAATGCCCTGGTTTGTGGTTTTTGCAGTTTTTGCCTTTAAAACTCTGTGCAGTAGGGGCTGGAGAGATGGCTCAGCAGTTAAGAGCACCAACTGCTCTTGCAGAGGCCCTGGGCTTGATTCCCAGCACCCACATGGCAGCTAAGAACCGTCTTTAACTCCAGTTCCAGGGGAATCCGACGCCCTCTTCTGACCTCCGTAGCACTGCAAGACACGGGTGCACCAACCTATATGCAGACAGTACACTCATACACATAAAAAATAAAAAATAAGACTTAGGTGTGGTGGTGCATGCCTTTAATCCTTGCACTCAGAAGGCAGAGGCAGGCAGATCTTTGTGAGTTCAAGGCCAGCCTGGTCTACACAGTGAATTCCAGGACAGCTGGGACTACAGGGAGACCCTGTCTTGAAAAGGCAAAAAAATAAATAAATAAAATTAATTAATTAATTAAAACTCTGTCTAGTAGATAGACAGGGTCACCTTCTCTTCACTGCGTGGAGGTAGAAGTGACCCTAATGTGTTGCTATCTGATTTGGCTTCTCTTCTAAATTCTCTTTCTAAATAAATTTTGTTTCCAAGATTATACCTGGGCTTGTGTGTGGGTTTCTGTGCAATTCTTGGACACTTACATTTGGGAGCTCACCCGGGATTTGCACAGACCAACAGGCCCAATTTATTTCCTGTCAGAGTGCTGGCCACTTCACTCTGTGATAAGGTTTTTTTTGTTTTTGGTTTTGTTTTTTTGCTTTCTATTTTGAGTCTGTGTCTGTTCTTTTTTTAATTTTTTTAAATTAATTTATTTATTTCTGTATGTGTATGAATGTACTGTCTGCATGCAAGTCTGTGCACCCGTGTCGTGCAATGCCGCGGAAGTCAGAAGAGGGTGGCGGATTCCCCTGGAACAGGAGTTCTCCTGGAATTGGAGTTTCAGACGGTTCTCGGCCGCCATGTGGGTGCTGGGGATCGAACCCGGGTCCTCTGCAAGAGCGGTCGGCGCTCTTAACCGCTAGGCCATCTCTCCAGCCCGAGACTGTGTCTGTTTTGAATCGTACCTGGTCAGAATCTGTATCTGGTTGGAACTGAGATTGAGTAGTTGGAATCCGTATCCAACCATCTGTTTTGAACTGGTACCAGAATCTGTTTTGAATGTGCTTTGAATTTGTATTTGACTGGAATCTGTGTGGTCTACACCTCTAGGGAGGCTCAACAGGAAGAAACTTGATGAGGTATTGCTTCCTGAGCCCAGAAATGGGGGACGCCCCAATTCTCCACCTGGCCAAAAGCGGATGATCCGAATCTCCCTTCTGGTCTGAGGGAAGCTGCTCACTTGAGTGACTCTCCGATGTGCAGCACTGTTTTCTATCTTCTGTGTGCTTCCTGTCCTCCATGCAGCATTTCCGCCTGCCACCGGCTGGCCTGCTGAAAGGCTCTTTTCATCTTAGCTTCACTATCCTGTTCATTCTCATTCTGTTACTTTTGGCAGCCCAGGGCACCCGGACCAAGCTCTTTACACCGTCATGCCCACTGCCATGGGCGAAACTCCTCCTTCCCTCTCTCATGTGCAGGCATGTACACACAAAAATTCCATGCTGTGGGGCTGGAGAGATAGCCTAGCGGTTAAGAGCACCGACTGCTCTTGCAGAGGACCAGGGTTCGATCCCCAGCACCCACATGGCGGCCGAGAACCGTCTGTGACTCCAATTCCAGGAGAACTCCAGTTCCAGGGGAATCCGACACCCTCTTCTGACCTCCGCGGCATTGCACGACACGGGTGCACAAACCTACATGCAGACAGTACATTCATACACATAAAAAATAAATAAAATAAAATAGAAAAACACAAATGTTAGTCTGTATGAGAAAAACTACCCTTTTCAGTGTGTTTTGTTTTCAATAAGTTTCCGATGCCTAGTTACCTAGACATTAGAAATTGATTTTTTTTTTCAATGCTGGGGATTTATACTCAGTAGTAGAGTTCCTGCCTCACCTGCCTGAGGCCCCTAAGGGATCGAACCCGGGTCCTCTGCAAGAGCAGTCGGTGCTCTTAACCGCTAGGCCATCTCTCCAGCCCCCTTAAATTAAAAAATTGTCTATTATCCTTGTTATGTATATGAATGTATTGACTAAATGTGTCTAAGTATACTTATGCAGTGCTCACATTAGTCAGAAGAGGATGTTGAATCCTATGGAACTGGAGTTACAGATGGTTGTTAGCTGCCATGTNTGCCGTGGAGGTCAGAAGAGGGTGTCGGATTCCCCAGGAACTGAAGTTCTCCTGGAATTGGAGTTACAGACGGTTCTCAGCTGCCATGTGGGTGCTGGGGATCGAACCCGGGTCCTCTGCAAGAGTGGTCGGCGCTCAGCACTCTTAACCACTAGGCCATCTCTCCAGCCCGAGAGCATTGTTTTTAAACCCAAGGTACTATTGATAAGGCAACATTGCAGTACAGTATGTGTTTATGAACTATTAAATTGAGTTTCCAGATTGTAATTTTTTTTTTGTCTCTTTTGAGACAGGGTCTCCCTGTAGCCCCAGGCTGTCCTGCAACTCACTATGTAGACCATGTTGACATTGAACTCACAGAGATCCGCCTGCCTCCCAAGGGCTAGGATTAAAGGTGTGGTACCATGCCTGGCCCAGATTGTAATTTTTTTTTTTTTTTTTGTATTTTTGAGACAGGGTCTCCCTTTAGTCCCAGTTGGCCTGGAGCTCACTCTGTACACCAGGCTGGCCTTGAACTCACAGAGATCCACCTGCTTCTGCCTCCCAAGTGCTGGGATTGTAGGTGTGCACCACCACGCCCTTTAGCCAGGCTTTTGACAGCTGTGCCATTGTCCCTCTGACCAGAGACCAATTTAAAAATCCCTAGAATCGTTCGTACTCTGGCACACACAGTGGCACACGGCTTCCCCTGGAGGCCTGTAAACTGCAATCTCTTCTCCCCAGTGAAACAGTCTAAAATGGTTTTTGGTATTGTCCATTGCTGAATTGTCTTGGTTTTGTACTGCCTTAGTAGGACTGAATGTTTCCTGACACCTCATTCTTTAGCTTCGTCCTTAGTGAAACTGTCTTTAGTTATTGTAACTTTAGTTATGGCTAGCCTTCAGTACAAATTGGATATATGATTCTGTTTTCCATCACTTGTTAAAATATTTCAATAAGTTCATAGTTTAAAACTAAAGGTGTAAGACGTCAATGACAGCATAAGAAAACTTTATTAGCCACCTCAGCCTTGGGAATGCAATTGGGGCTGTATGCTTTAAACGACATCTCTGAAGAATGAAAACATGTCTGACAAGGTATGTGAGTCTGTTCAATACAAACAGTAGGATAGAAATCTCTTGTATGAATATGTAGATAATTGTGTATATGTGGATGATACTGTTAACGACTCTGTAATATTGTTACAGCATATTAGAAATCTATTGGACTATTGATGGACAGTATACAGTATTTTCTCCAATGTATGTATGTCTGTGTATGATAACAATATATGTCTATGCCTCTGCTCAGTACAACCTTCATAAACTGCCATCACTAAAATTAAGTTTTAAAAACCTTGTGTATGAGTGTATGTATAAAGTATTGTGGTTATATAATGTGGTTATAGCATATACAAGAAATTGTATTCCATAGCTGGAGATTCTCAGTGCTATGCAACATGTGGACAGTCTATAAAAACTAAGTTTACAGCCAGGCATGGTAGCACACACCTTTAATCCCAGCACTTGGGAGGCAGAGGCAGGCTGATCACTGTGAGTTCAAGGCTAGCCTGGTCTACATAGTAAGTTCCAGGACAGCTGGGGCTATAGGGAAAACCTGTCTCAAAAAGACCAAAAAAAAAAAAAAACAACTAATTTTACAACCAAAATTCCAAGTCCATCCCTTTGTGGTGCAACACACCTTGTTGCAGCCTCAGGTAAAAAGGACATATATAAACATTGAGCTACCTGTACATACTAAAAATGTTTTGTAGATCTGTTGTCCTGTTAGTAGATTTATTTTTTTATTTATTTATTTATTTATTTATTTATTTATTTATTTATTTTTATTGTTTTTTTGGTCTTTTCCAGACAGGGTCTCCCTGTAGCCCCAGCTGTCCTGGAACTCACTCTGTAGACCAGGCTGGCCTTGAACTCACAAAGATCCGCCTGCCTCGGCCTCCCAAGTGCTAGGATCAAAGGAGTGCGCCACCACGCCCGGCTTATTTATTTATTTTCTATGTGTATGAAAGTACTTTCTGCATGTAGCTCCGTGCACCCGAGTCGAGCAATGCCGCCGAGGTCAGAAGAGGATGTCGGATTCCCGTGGAACTGGAGTTCTCCTGGAATCGGAGTTACAGAGGGTTCTCAGCCACCATGTGGGTGCTGGGGATCGAACCTGGGTCCTCTGCAAGAGCAGTCGGCGCTCTTAACCGCCAGGCTATCTCTCCAGCCCCTA
>VZQC01013002.1:86927-131323 GCA_009823505.1 Rhizomys pruinosus | reverse complement strand
TTTTTTGGACTTTTCGAGACAGGGTCTCCCTGTAGCCCCAGCTATCCTGGAACTCACTCTGTAGACCAGGCTGGCCTTGAACTCACAAAGATCCGCCTGCCTCTGCCTCCTGAGTGCTAGGATTAAAGGCATGAGCCACCACGCCTGGCTAAAGCTTGTTGAATACAATATTAGTAAGGTCAAAAAGACAAACTAGGGCTTGAGAGATGGCTCAGTGGTTGAGAACGTTGAGAGCACCGACTGCTCTTGCAGAGGACCAGGTTTGATTCCCAGCATCCACATGGTGATTATTCATATTTCTTATGAACCGCCTTTAAGCCGGGTGTGGTGGCACACACCTTTATTTATTTATTTATTTTGGTCTTTTTGAGACAGGGTCTCCCTTTAGTCCCAGCTGGCCTAGAGCTCACTCTGTAGACCAAGCTGGCCTGGAACTCACAGAGATCCGCCTGCTTCTGCCTCCCAAGTGCTGGGATTAAAGGCGTGAGGCCACCATACCTGGTTTTTTTTTTTTTTAAGACAGGTGGTGGCTGGCGCATGCCTTTTTTTTTTTTGGTCTTTTCCAGACAGGGTCTCCCTGGAAAAGACCAAAAAAACAAACCAAGCTATTAAGCTCTAATTATACATGGTGATATGACTACTGATCAGTTTGATATTCAAGGGTAAAATGGAAGTTATTAAAAAAAATTTTTTTTTTGCTTTCAACCTTAGGAAAAAAATTTTTTTAATTGTCTTAGACATGAGTACTAAATAGGGAATTTGGATTTCAGGGGTTCAAACTGCCCTGTGAAGGTTTAAATTCCACCTTTAATATGGGAGTTGTTTGTTTGTTTACAGTGTTCATCAAGCGTCCCCCCTCCAAGAGAGTTTAGTTAACTTTGTAAAGAAAAGAATCTCTGCGGTCCAGCTTGTGGTCCTTCGGACCCATTACTGCAGATGAGTCCATGATTTGACTCATGATCCTGACTCAAGGGGGAAATGTTAGGGGGAGGTCAGAAAAAGTTAATCAGAAGGAAAGAGTTAACTGTAAAATTGAGTTAGCTAAAGCAAGCCTGGTTCCCATGACTCCCTTAACCACAAGGATACAGTCTGGCCCTGAGTTCCTAGTTCCCACAGCTACCTGAGGTCAGCAAGCAAGATGGCTAATAAGGTACATTTCTTTTTTTATTATTATTTATTTATTTATTTATTTATTTTCATATGTGTATGAATGTACTGTCTGCATGCAGGTTTGTGTACCCATGTCATGCAATGCCGTGGAGGTCAGAAGAGGGTGTCAGATTCCCCTGGAACTGGAGTCAAGGACGGTTCTCAGCCGCCATGTGGGTGCTGGGGATTGAACCCAGGTCCTCTGCAAGAGCAGTCGGCACTCTTAACTGCTAGGCAATCTCTCCAGCCCCGAGGTACATTTCTTTATAGGCCCTCAGAATTTATGTTTATGTGTAAGAGTGTTTTGCCTCCATGTAACTGTACCCATGTGTACAATGCCTTTGCAGGCCAAGAGAGGGCATCAGACCCCCCTGGAACTGGAGTTTTTCAGTCAGTTTTTAGTGGCCATGTGAGTTCTGGGAACTGAACCCTGGTCCTCTGCAAGAGCAGCTAGTGCTCTTATCCACTGAGCCACCTCTCTACCTCCTCCCTTTTTCCCCCCTCCTCCCTTTTTTAAGTTGATTTTATTTAGTATGTGTACACACATACTTATATGTGCCATGCCACACATGCGGAGATCAGAAAACAACTTTCAGGAGTTGTTTCTCTTTCTACTGTGGGGTCTCAGGTATCAAACTCAGGTCTTCAGACTTAGCAATAAGCACCTTTACCACCTTGCTGGTTCCCAATGTATAATATTTATTATTGCCCTGAATCCACTGGCTTTTTAGCCCTGTGTGGCCCTAGAACATTGGAATGCCTACGTTCTATACAGAAAACTCCTTTACAACTAGGCATAGAAGCCTTGAGGTTTTCACGTGTATTGTGGTATATAAAGGAAGAACACAGATGGAAACTAAGAAATTAAGGAGGGGAGGGTTCGAAAGGGCAAAGCACATCAATGGATGAGAGCCTCATGAAATGTATTAGAAACCCTTTCCTCTTCATTTTTCTGGTTTGTGTGTGTGCGTGTGTGTTCATGTGGATGCACATGAGTGCACCTCTGTGTAGAAGCCAGAGGTCAGTCTCAGCTGTTGTCCCCTCAGGAGTTGTCCATCTTGGGTTTTTTGTTGTTGTTGTTCGTTTGTTTGTTTTTTAATTTTTTTATTATTAATTTTATTTTATTTCTGTATGTGTATGAATGTACTGTCTGCATGCAAGTTTGTGCACCCGTGTCGTGCAATGCCGTGGAGGTCAGAAGAGGGTCTCAGATTCCCCTGGAACTGGAGTTCTCCTGGAATTGGAGTTTCAGACGGTTCTTGGCCGCCATGTGGGTGCTGGGGATCGAACCCGCGTCCTCTGTAAGAGCAGTCGGCGCTCTTAACCGCTAGGCCATCTCTCCAGCCCCGTTCGTTTTTTTAATCTTGTTGAGACAGGGTCTCCCTGTGGCTCTGGCTGTCCTGGAACTCACTCTGTAGACCAGGGTGGCCTTGAACTCACAGAGATCTGCCTGCCTCTGCCTCCCAAGTGCTAGGACTAAAAGCGTGTGCCACTACACCCAGCCTAGTCCACCTTGTTTTTTTTGTTGTTTTTTTGTATGTGTATGAATGTACTGTCTGCATGTAGGTTTGTGCACCCGTGTCATGCAATGCCACGGAGGTCAGAAGAGGGTGTCGGATTCCCCTGGAACTGGAATTACAGACAGTTCTCAGCCGCCATGTGGGTGCTGGGGATCTAACCCAGGTCCTCTACAAGAGCAGTCGGCACTCTTAACCACTAGTCTATCTCTCCAGCCCCTGTTTTTGTTTTTTTTTATTTATGTGTATAAATGTACCGTCTCCATGTAGGTTTTTTTTTTTTTTTGTCTTTTCGAGACAGGGTCTCCCTGGAGCCCCAGCTGTCCTGGAACTCACTCTGTAGACCAGGCTGGCCTTGAACTCACAAAGATCCGCCTGCCTCTGCCTCCCAAGTGCTAGGATTAAAGGCGTGCGCCACCACGCCCGGCTTCCATGTAGGTTTTTGCACCCGTGTCGTGCAATGCTGTGGAGGTCAGAAGACGGTGTCAGATTCCCCTGGAACTGGAGTTCTCCTGAAATTGGAGTTTCAGACCATTCTCAGCCGCCATGTGTGTGCTGGGGATCGAACCTGGGTCCTCTGCAAGAGCAGTCAGCGCTCTTAACCACTAGGCCATCTCTCCAGCCTTCCACCTTGTTTTTTGAGACACTCTCGTTGAACAGAAGCTCACCAATTAGGCTAGGCCCCAGGGATCTTCCAGTCTCTACTTTCCAAGTGCTGTCTGGGAGTACAAATATGCCATCACAGCTGGATTTTTTTTTTTTTTTGACAGAATCTCACTATGTAGTTCTGGCTGGCCTAAAACTCATTATGTAGACCAGGCTAACCTGGATCTCAGAGATCTACCTGCCTCTTGAGTGCTGGGATTAAAGGTACTCACCACCTTGCCTAGCTCGCCCGGCTTTTTTTTTCTACAGGGTCTCCCTGTAGCCCCAGCTGTCCTGGAACTCACTATGTAGACCAGGCTGGCCTTGAACTCACAGAGACCCGCCTGCCTCTACATAGTGAGTTCCAGGCCAGTTGGTGCGGGAAACCTTGATGTCTCAAAAAACAAACCAATAAATAAAATGAAAATGATTTTATTTTGTACATCATGTGTATGTGAGTGTATCTATGTGTATGTGCACATGAGTGCAGGAGCCGACAAATGATGATCCCCTGGAGTGGACTTAAAGGTGGTTATAAGCCTCCCAACATGGGTGCTAGAGACCATTTCTCCAGCCCCTCGGAGTTTTGTGCTTTTGAGACAGGGTCACTGGACTTAAACTCATTATGTAGTCTAGAATGACCTTGAACTTCTAATCCCCTGCTTCCACATCCTGTGCCAGGACAACAGGAGGGTGCCACCATCAAGCCCAGGGCTGTTGGCATAGTAGGAAAGCTATCAACTGGCCACATCCCCAGCAAGCCCTTCTTTCTTTCTTTCCCATCTATAGTCCTATTGGGCCTGTAGATTTCAGATTGCTATGTCCCTGTCACCATATTCCAGAAAGGTCTTTTGTGTACAACAGGATCAAGGAGGAACAGAAGAGGAAGAAGCCGTCTCCTGGGGTATAGTCCTTTGGACGATAAGTTGTGTGTGTACATGTATATGTGTGCCATGGCACATGTGTGGAGGTCAGCAGATAACTTGTGGGAGTTGGTTCTCTCCTTCCACTGTATGGGTCCTGGGGTTGAATTCAGGTTATCCAGTTTTGTGCTAAGTGCCTTTACCTGCATAGCTATCTTGTCAGCCGATGGATGACAGGCTTTCTAAGCAGTCCCAGGGGTGGAAAGAGAAATAATTTGAAGACTCTCTCTCTCTCTCTCTCTCTCTCTCTCTCTCTCTCACACACACACACACACACACACACGCACACACACACACCAGCTTTTAACCAAACAGCAGCTTTTACTGGGCTCCAGTGGGGCTGGCCTGGCAGGGCCAGTGCAGCAGGCTGCCCTCAACAGCCGGTCTGTAACATGACAGGAGATGCAGAAAGTACACATATCCCTTCAGTGCTCACTGGGGTGGCTCAGATAGGAGCAGATGCCAGGGTTCTCTGGAGACCAGAACAGGCCAACGCAGCCACTGGGCTTCTCCTCCAGGCCCAGCTGGGTCAGTCCCCAGTCCCTGAGGCAGGGCTTGCATCCTGGGCCTATGGTTTACTACTGTTCTAATTGCTATTTGGAAGAAAGATGACAAGCAGTACAATCAGCATGATGAGCAAACCACCAGCCACTGCCAGCCCCAGGTAGATCCGGCACCGGATGTTCTCCCAGCGCTTCTTCTGGGCCAGGGTCTTCGTTGTCTTGCTGAAAGCTGAGCTCTGCAGATACCCAGAGACACAGAGAGGGAGTTAGTGGTTCCCACCAGACCCCGAAGATGGCTCCCCAACCCTGTGCCAGGAGGAATTGATCTGCATCCTGCTCCTTCTCTACTCATTATGCCCTGGGACCCTGTCAGCCAGACTTTTAAAAAAATTTTTTATTTATTATTTTTTATGTGTATGAGTGTACTGTGTGCATGTAAGTTGGTGCACCCGTGTCGTGCAATGCCACAAAGGTCAGAAGAGGACGTTGGATTCCCCTGGAACTAGAGTTAAAGATGATTCTTAGCCACCATGTGGGAGCTGGGAATCAAACCCGGGTCCTCTGCAAGAGCAGTCGGTGCTCTCAACCACTGAGCCATCTCTCTAGCCCCTCAGCCAGACTTCTGATCTCAGGCACTGGGGGACTCTTGACTGTCAACCCACAACCTCTAGGAAGGTTTACAGCCGAAGGACACCTTTTTTTTTTTTTAAGGCAGAGTCTCATGTGACCTACAATGGCCTCCAAACTCCTCTGTAGCCAAGAGATCTTGCATTCCTACTCCTCCTGCTTCCACCTCCTGAGAGCCGAGATTATAGGTGTGTGCCACTGTGAGAGGTTATGAGGGTTATGTGGTTTATATGGCTTCATGTGTGCTAGGGAACCACTCTATCAACTGAGCTGCAGCCACAAACTCCAAGATCTGAAACCTACTTGTATGTACAGTTAGGAAACCCAGAAGTCCACACTGGCTGGTAAACAAGCAGACCTGAGACCCCACTTAAAGCCTAGAAACAGCACCCTGCTTCTCCCACAAAGCCTAAGAGCTCTCTGTAAGGCCCAAGCCTCCCCTCCCTTCCGGCTCCCAGGCCCCGCACCATATCCAGGAGCTGGTCCGAGCGCTGCTCCAGCTCCGCCAGCTTCCCGTCTCGCTCCAGGACCTTGTCGAAGTTGTTGAGCATGATCTCCGTCACTTCGTTTGCCTGTCGCTGGCATAGCTCCAATTCTTTCCCTGCCTGAAAACCAAGCTCAAGGTCAGGGCCGCATGACTTCCCCACCCGGCCCTCATTTGGCCCAAGGACTTAAACTCCCCCCTCCCCTACCTTGCCTGGGTATGACATATGAGTAACAGCATCCTTTGTGTGAAGGCATATAGTATGGGGGTAAAGGACTGGGCTGAGTGAGCTGCGCCTGGCTTGGAGTGCATAGGCTCCTTCCTTTATCCGCCACCATCAGAGCTTCCTCTACATTACTCCAGAATGAGGTCTTTCCCAAGTCCCCATCTTCCCACCTGCCCAAATATGGCATCTGACCAACACACACCTGTCCTAAGGCTTCCTGCTGACCTCAGAAGGTGGCCAAGACCATGCAGGGAGCAAATCCACTCGCTCTACAGTACCAGAATGGTCATTGGGACGGGGTGGCATCAGAGTCTCTGTCTAGACCCCTCCCACACTGAGCAGCTCAAATGGGCCTCTCTTTCAGGCCAGCTCTGCCTCGTAGGCCACCTCAATGACCACCTTCTACTTCCTCTCTTCTAGGGAACCTCACACCCCTTGGCCTCTGCCCTCCATCCTTCGAGTCAGCCGGGGTGTTCACGGGGATCCAGGTGACAATCCTCGGCTCCCCAGCCTGGCAGCACACCTCCAGCTAACCAAGAAAGCCAGTTCATTTGGAGGACTAGGAAGAGAATGGCTCAAGGCTCAATCTGGGTAAGGTGAGAGGATCAGAGAGAGGGGAAAATGGAAAGGGAAAAGAGAAGGCGAGGGGTAGAGAGAGAAAGGGGTTCCGGAGAGGGGGCCATGGTTAAGAGCACTGGCTGCTCTTGCAGGTGACCGAGGTTTGGTTGCCAGCACCCACATGGTAACCACGTGACAGATCCATACGCAGCTCGAGTTCCACGGGATCCAGTGCTCTCTTCTGGCCTCCACAGGCATTGCATGTACATGATAACCCTACATACATGCAGGCAAAAGGCCCAAATACTTGAAAAATAGCTAAATTAAAAAGGATTTTTAAGAGAGGGGGAAATGCAATTCCTCTTCCTGGGTGCATGTGCCTGAGGGACTTGGGGCAGCAGACACAAAAGCAGGCCCAGGGACAGTTTAGGAGGATGAATAGCAGGGGATTAGCAAACCACAGCAACGCCCTTCCCTCAGCCTCGTTCTTCCCAGCCCATGCCTGTTCCGTCTCATTGGCCATCCATACCTGATGTTTGCAACAGGCATTTTGGCACTTGACTGCATTCCACTTAAAACCAGAGGATTTGTGTTGGAAGAGATTGGGTGATCACAGAGGAACACCTCCTACTTAGGCAAGAGCTTCATGCAGGATCCTTGCAGCTATCCTGCACGAGGCGGTCTTGAAGCACTCCTAGTTCATAAATCCTTGACTAGACCACAACCTTCCAAGGGGAGGGCAGAGGCCTATGGCTTACTTCCATCCTGTAGCCTCTGGAGGCCAACACAGTGCTGACCACTGAAAGGACTCAGGGAGGAAGTCGATTTCTCTACAGCCTACCCAAAAGCAACTCTCAGTCTCAAGCACTGTGCTCTCAGTGTGCTGATCTAGCACAACGGGAGTATTGAAGGGAAGGCATCTGAAACCCAAACAGGTTAATGTTTACCAAAGAGCTAGAAAAACAACCAGTGTCAGGAGTGGGGCAGGTAACTCAAGGAGGCCAAAGGATGCTCGGCTGCTGGGATCACAAGGGAACAAGGAAGAGAACAGGAACTGCACGCCCTCTCCCTTTTCCTGTGTTGCTTGTCATCCCCGCCACGACTACTATACCATTCCACAAAGCTCTGTTGTTTGGCCTTTAAACGCTCCAGCGTCCCAGTACTCCAAGATACAAACTTGGGAATAGACAAAGATTCAAGAATGAGAATCACTGCTAGAGGGTTATGGGATGCTGGGTGATGTTCATCTGTCTTATTTTTATTATTTTATTATTGGGAGCCGATGTGTGGAGTCAGTTCCCTCCCTCTACCTTTATGAGGGATTGGGGGAATTGAACTCATGTCACTAGGCTTGTGAAGCAAGTACCTTACCCACTGAGCCCTATTTTTCTAGCCCTATTTTTCTATTCTGTGTATGTGTGTGCAGTGTATGAGTATGTGGTGTGTGTACACATGTGTGCTAGTGCACCTGCCTATACACCTAGAGGCCAAAGGAGGATGTCAGGTATCTTGCTCTACCATTTTCTGCCTTGCTCCTTTGAGACACGTCTCTGACTGAGCCCAGAGCTAGTGTGGCAGGCAGCCAGCCCAAGACCCCTCCTGGCTCTCCTCCCCTTCCCAAGGCTCTGGGGTCACAGGCCTGTGCAGCTGTGCCCAGCTATTTAAATAGGTTCTGAAGATTCAACCTCAGGTTCTGAAGCTTATCTGCCACGTACTATTTACCAACTGAGCCAGCACATCCCCCTGCCCTTTTATTGAAATAAGGTTCTGTGTAGCCCAGGCTGACCTCCAGCTCACTATGTAAGCCGAACCTTGAATTTCTCATCCTATTACCTCCATCTCTCCAGGCATGCCCCACCACACCCAATATGTGGGGTGCTGGGAATCAAGCCCAGGGCTTCCTGGATGTTCAGGAAAGCACTGAGCTTCACCCTCAGCCCTGCTTTTCTGTCCTGAAAGCTACAGCTGTTATCTTATTCCCATACAAGGGGTAACACAGGGTCACATTCTGCAGAGAGCTGGCTGTACCTCCAGCTACAATCTAGAGCCTTCTTTCTCCACAGTGAAGCCAGGCCTGTCCAGAGCCAAGATGGGCTCAAGGCCTAAAAGAACACATGTGCTCCAAGGAACACAGAGCCACCAAGTCCCAAGCTTCCTAGTCTCCCTCAACTAAAGGTAAAAGAACTGAAACTATGTGCACAGGCCTCTACTGACAACAGGAGAGATAAATTGCCAGGGAAAGAAGGAAGTAGCTGAGCCAGCGGAGGGCAAGGGCCACACTGCTGTCACTTATAATGTGAACAGGACCTGGCAGCTGGTAGACAAGTGACAGATATTTTCTGAATGAATTGTGATGATTTCAGGGAGATCCACCTCCAGCTGGGGAAAAGAAATGTGATACCATCAGAGTTCCACTGTGACATGGAGTCCTAACAGCCTGTGGAGCAGGTGGATTCCAGGAGTCAGAACTATAACTGAAAGGGTGGGTGACAAGATGGAGCTGGGTCATTAGCCTGCGTGGGGGGGAGGGGCGAACCAGGCGGAGGTGGAGAGGCAGGGTGAGGTTAGGGAAAGCAAGAGAGGTCAAGGGTAGAAACTAGCTTGAAGAAAGTACTAATACAAGTGTGCTGGCAGACACCTGTAATCTCAGCACCCAGGCCAGTCTGGGCTACACAGTGAGAACTATCTCAAAAACAAAGCAAGTGTCAGGTGTGGTCACACACTCAGGTCATCCCAGCATTCTGGAAGAATAGGCAAGGTGATCAGAAGTTCAAAGTCATCCTTGGCTACATAGCAAGTTCCAATCCTGCCTGGGCTACAGGAAACTCTGTCTCAAAACAACAACAACAACAGCAACACCACACACACACACACACACACACACACACACACACACAGCAAGCAAAGAAACAAAAAACCAGGGAGAGGGATGAGGGCAGAGTGGGAGGATGGCTCATGGGTAAAAGCACTTGGCTGTGCAAACATGGTGTCCTGAATTTGAATCTCAAGCACGTTGTAAAAAGCTGGAAGGGGGGCATGATGGTGCACACCTTTAATCCCAGAGGCAGAGGTAGGTGCATCTCTGTGAGTTCAAGGTCAGCCTGATCTACATAGTGAGTTCCAGGACAGCTGGGGCTACAGGGAGATCCTGTGTCAAAAAGACCAAAAAAAAAAGCTACAAGTCGGGCCTGCAAGTCGGGCCTGCAAGTCGGGCCTGCAAGTCGGGCCTGCAAGTCGGGCCTGCAGGGTGATGCATGCCTTTAATTCTATCACTCAGGAGGAAGAGGCAGGCAGATCTCTGTGGGTGTAAGGTCAGCCTGAACCACATAGTAAGATCCTGTCTCAAAAACAGAACAAAACAAACCCAAACCCAAAACAACTGGGGGAAGTTACATGACCCAGCGACCCTAGTGGTGGCAGAAACCGGAACATGGGAGTGTACTGGCAGCCCACCTCTAGGTTCAGTGTCCCAAGAGAGTAAGACAGACAGTGATAGATAAGGACACCTGATCTCCTCTGGTCTCCTCTCTCTCTCTGATTCTGTCTCTCGCAATACACACACACACACACACACACACACACACACACACACACACCAGCTGGAGATTGAACTGAGGGCCACAAAACACAAATGTAAGACAAGTGTTCTGCCATTGAACACTCCAGAGTTCCTTTCTAGGTTTTTCCAGGCTTCTTGCCCTTACATGGCTCTCATAATCCTCCTGTTAAGGTAGAGTGCTGAACACCAGCACATCTGCTTGGTATTTATGGTTATAGGGTCAATCACCAGTATCACAAAAACAAAACAGACCTTGTTGCCAGGTGGGTAACGCACACTTGGAGTCCTGTTATTCCTATTCAGAAGGCTAAGGCAGGAGATCAGTTGAGCCTATGAATTCCAGCAAATAGAACACAGTGAAGCCTCTCTCTCTCTCTCTCTCTCTCTCTCTCTCTCTCTCTCTCTCTCTCTCTCTCTCTCTCCTCTCTGTTAGGCTTGTCTGTTTTTATTTTCTACACCCCTGGTTGACCTGGAACTATGCAGAGCAGGCTGCCTGAACTCACAGAGATCTGCCTTCCGCCTGCCTCTGCCTGAGACCAAGTATCTAAAAGCCAGGTGTGTGTGGTCATGCACATTTGTAACCCTAGCACACAACAGGAGGGGAAGCACACAACATGGCACAGGAGCATCCCTAGAGTTTTCTGGCTAGTACCCATGTACCCATGTAAAATAAAAGCTTGGTGTAATCTTTTTTTTTTTGGGGGGGGGGTTGGTCTTTTTGAGACAGGGTCTCCCTGTAGCTCCAGCTGTCCTGGAACTTGCTATGTATACCAGGCTGGCCTTGAACTCACAAAGATCCACTTGCCTCTGGCTCCCAAGTGCTAGGATTAAAGGCGTGCGCCACCACACCTGGCTCTTGGTGTAATCTTAATTCCAGTGCTGAGGATGGGGGGAGATAAGAGGACCCCTGAGCCTGCCACCAGCTAGTCACCCAGAAAGGGTGAACCCTGGGTATAGCAAGAGAGACTCTGTCTCAGAAACAAGATAGAAGCAGGCATTATGCTGCACACCTTTAACCCCAGCACTTGGAGGCACAGGCAGGCAGATCTCTGTGACATTGAGCCCAACCTGGTCTACACAGCAAGTTCCAGGCCAGCTGGGGTTACAGGGAGACTCTGTCTCAAAAATAAATAAATAAATAAAATAAAAATAAAACAAAACAAAAAAACCCATCCTTCCCTGTCCTAACTCTCCTCCTCACCCCTCCCTCTTGTTTATTATCCACGAAGTTCAAACCAGTAAGATGGTTCAGCAGGTAAAAGCACTTGCTGCACAGGTCTAAAATAATCCCTAGAACCCATGGTGGAAGAAGAGAACTGACTCCTGAAAGTTGTCCTCTGACCCCTGCACATGTGCCATGACACACAAACACCTGCACTCACACACACAGAATAATATTGATGATGATAATAAAAAAAGCCCTGATCCGCTGGGCGTGGTGGCGCACGCCTTTAATCCTAGCACTTGGGAGGCAGAGGCAGGCGGATCTTTGTGAGTTCAAGGCCAGCCTGGTCTACAGAGTGAGTTCCAGGACAGCTGGAGCTACAGGGAGACCCTGTCTCGAAAAGACCAAAAAAAAAAAAAAAGCCCTGATCCAGTTGGTGATGGATGAGGGATGGATAGATACAGGTACCACTGTGTCATCTCCTTCCTGAGTCAGCACTCAGCTGAGCTCAGATAAGGACAAGGCTCTACATTATGTCCCTCTCTTCAAATTCTGCCACTCACCAGCTCAGCGACTAACACTGAGGATGTGACCTTTCTGACCCTCCACTTCCTCCTCTATAAAGTGGTGATAATAGCAATGTTTACCTCATAAAACCTCACAATATTAGCTCAGATTATGTGACATACTATACACAAAAAAACCTAAACAATGCCTGGCACACACACACTAAATTCTCAATAAATAACAGGAATTATTAAAATAGAACTTTTTTTTTTTTGGTCTTTTGCTCTTTTTGAGACAGGGTCTTCCTGTAGCCTCAGGTGTCCTGGAACTCACTCTGTAGACCAGGCTGGCCTTGAACTCACAGAGATCTGCCTGCCTCTGCCTCCCGAGTGCTGGGATTAAAGGCTTGCACCACCACGCCTGGCCCAAGACAGTTCTTAGCCACCATGTGGGTACTGGGAATCGAACCTGGGTCCTGTGCAAGAGCAGTCAGTGCTCTTAACCACTGAGCCAACTCTCCAGCCCCCAAATTTCTTTTTTCAAAAAGATTTATTCTTGCCGGGCCTGGTGGAGCACTCCTTTAATCCCAGGACTTGGAAGGCAGAGGCAGGCAGATCTCTGTGACTTCAAGGCCAGCCTGGTCTACCTAGTGAGTTCCAAGACAGCTGGGGCTACAGGGAGACCCTGTGTCAAAAAGACCAAAAAAAAAAATTGTTTGAATATAGGTTTAAGTGTGAGGGTTAGGAGAAAAGGAAACACTCAAAAGAAAGTCAGACATACCCAAGTGTGAACCTAGGCTCCTCAAGGGAGAGTCAGGGATTTTTTTTTTTCTTTTAGAGACAGGGTCTCCCTGTGGCTCCAGCTGTCCTGGAACTCACTCTGTAGACCAGGCTGGCCTTGGACTCACAAAGATCCGCCTGCCTCTGCCTCCCAAGTGCTAGGATTAAAGGCATGAGCCACCACGCCTGACAGGGATTTTTCTGATTTTTTTTTTTTTTATCTTACAAAGTTCAGCTTATCCATTTACTTGTTTCTTTTTTGGTATTTTTGAGACAGGGTCACCCTGGAGTCACAGGTGGCCTAGAACTCTCTATGTAGACCAGCCTGGCCCCAATCTCACAGAGATCTACCTGCCTCTGCTTCCAGTGTACAACACCATGCCCGGTTCTGTTTACTTGTTTTTTACCTAAGTGAAAAAACAGTCCATAGGCCTTTGAGAACCAGCATCTAGACACAGTATCTTCTTTGTTCTTACCAGTCATTCCAGGCTATTGAGAGTTTACATCTTTTTTTTATTTTTGTGGTGCTGGGAATCGAACCTAGGGCTGAGGATGTGAGCATGTGGGCATGCTGAGCTGTATCTTTTTTTTTTATTTGGTCTTTTCGAGACAGGGTCTCCTCGTAGTTAGTCCCAGCTGTTCTGAAACTCACTCTGTAGACCAGGCTGGCCTTGGACTCACAAAGATCCGCCTGCCTCTGCTTCCCAAGTGCTAGGATTAAAGGCGTGCGCCACCACGCCCAGCAGCTGAGCTATATCTTCTGCCCTTAAAAAAATGTTTCTTAAGTCATGAGACAGGGTCTCAGTAAATTGCCCAGACTAACCTGGAACTTGGGATCTCCCTGCCTCTGCCTCCCCAGTATTGGATTCCAGGGAGTATCAGGATTACAGGCATGTCCACCAGATCCAACTGAGATTTTTCTGTTTTGAGCAACAGTAACAACCATCTTTTGGTAGGTACATTTCCTGACCCTGGGACTGTCCTGTTAGTTATTCACTTGCCTTATCTCTCTAAATCCCCACAATAATCCATTAAAGGCAATATCACCACCACTACCACCACCACCATCATCTTCTTCAATGTTTATCATCATCACCATCTTCATCATCATCATCATCAATGTTTACAGCCCAGAAGTGTTAAGTTACTTAAGATCACAGAATTAGTAAGTAGAAGATCTGAGGATAGAATCACCGAGACTCCAGGGATCACATTCCCAACCTTGTGTTAAACCAGAGGCAGGGAAAGGGCAAGTCCAATGCTTTAGCTGATGTGCTAAAGATTACCAGCCACGTGATGCTGCCAACTCAGATCATGTACAAATGAGGGGAGCCCACAAATTTTATCAGGTGAACAACTTCATGAAGTCACTATAACATATATTTGTAATTCCAGCACTTGGGAGGCAGAGGAAAGCACCTTGCTGCAAGTTTGAGGCTAGCCAAGTCTATGTAGCTATTTTGAGGGCAGTCAGGGCTATACAGCAAGACTTTGTCTCAAAAACAACCACAAAAAAAAAGTCCTTCCAGGGGCTGGAGAGATGGCTCAGCGGTTAAGAGCACTGACTGCTCTTGCGGAGGACCTGGGTTCGATTCCCAGCACCCACATGGCAGCTAAGAACCGTCTTTAACTCTAGTTCCAGGGGAATCTGACACCCTCTTCTGATCTCTGCAGTATTGCATGACACAGGTGCACCTACCTCCATGCAGACAGTACACACATACACTTTAAAAAAAAAATCCATTCCAGCCAGGCATGGGGCTAGCACCTGTAATCCCATTATTTGGAAGGCTGACAGAGACAGCCTGGGCTACAGAGTAAGATGTTGTCTCAGAAGGGGAGAGAAGGAAGGAGGGAGGGAGAGAGGGAGGAAGGGAGGGAGGGAGGGAGGAAGGGAGGGAGGAAGGGAGGGAGGGAGGGAGGAAAGAGGAAGAGAGAGACTGAGGGAGGCTTAGTTTTACACACTTGTAATATTAGCATTCAAGAGAATCAAATTCAACGTCATCCTCATAGACAACAGACCAGCCTGTCTCAAAACAACAACAGCAAACAAATATAAAAAAACAACAACAACATGGGGCTGGAGAGATGGCCTAGCGGTTAAGAGCACCGACGCTCTTGCAGAGGACCCGGGTTCGATCCCCAGCACCCACATGGCGGCTGAAAACCGTCTTTAACTCCAGTTCCAGGGGAATCCGACACCCTCTTCTGACCTCCACAGCATTGTAGGACACAGGTGCACAAACCTACGTGCAGACAGTACATTCACACACATACGAAAATAAATAAAATTTAAAAAAAAAAATTAAGGGCTGGAGAGATGGCTCAGCAGTTAAGAGCACAGGGTGCCCTTGCAGAGGACCCAGGGTCTGTTCCCAGTACCCATAAGGTAGCTAACAACTCTAGTTCTGGGAGAATCCAATGCCCTCTTCTGACCTCAGTGGGTATTGCATGAATGTGGTGAACTTAACATACCTTCACACAGACAAAACACTCAGACACATCAAATAAAAATAAATATATTTTTGGTCTTTTTGAGACAGGGTCTCCCTGTAGACCCACAGCTGACCCAGAATTGTAGCTTTGTAGTTCAGGCTGGCCTCAGTCTCACTGAAATCTACCTGCCTCTGCCTCCTGAGTGCTGTAATTAAAGTCATGTGCCACCATGCCTGGCTAAAATAAATAATTTTTAAATTTTTACTTATTTTTTATGTGTATGAGTTTATTGTCTCCAATGTGAGTAAGTGCCCCCCTGTCATGCAAGCCTGAGGAGATCAGAAGAAAGTGTTGAGCAATGGTTAGCTGCCATGTGGATTTGGGAATTGAACCTGGGTCCTCAGCAAGAGCAACTGGTGCTCTTAACCGCTGACCTAATAATTTTCAAAAGAATTACTGTTGTATTGGGGATCTAGCTCAGTTAATCAGTACTCTTACTGCAAGTCCTCACAGGCGTGAGGACCTGGACCCCCAGCACCCACATAAGAGCCTCCTGCAATCACGGTGCACAGGAGGTATACCTGAGACCCGCAACAAGCTGGCCAGGGATGTCCAATCTACCTGCTGAGCCGCATGGCTAAGATCTGGGTTGAACAAGAGACTCTGCCTCAGAAAATAAGTGAAGAGTGATCAAGGACACTGATACCAACCTTTGGTTTCCACACACATGCACATGTGTGTGCATATCATATCCACACATGTGTGTATGCACATCCACACACATGCAAACACACATACACAGATGTACACACACTAGGAACATACTTGCACAAAAAATAAAAAAAAGAATCATTCACTTTCCATCTTTTCTCATTGTTGCTTTCCTCTAGTTCACTGTTGCTTTCCTCTAGTCTAGTGCCTACAAGGAACTGCTCAACCTGGTGATTATTACTGATTGAATCACCAAAGAGAGGAGGAGGGAAGGGAGAGGAGGGAGTACCCAGTAGTGAAAGGGGATGGGGACAGTTGCAGGGACAAGAGTTAAGAAGAGACAGGTTGGGACTGGGAGACCAAGTGTTGTGGAGCTCCTAGGTTAATGTGCTCTCCCCAGGGTCCGAGAGCTCCCAGGCTCTGAGCCTCCCTAGGCTCTGAGCTCCCTTCTGCATGGCGAGCACTGGTGGGAGTCCCAGGGTTCTTCACTACAGCTTGGACAACACCCTGGCAACCCTCACTTCAGAGTCTCCTCTTCTCGCCAGGGCTGAGAGCCAGCTAGAAGCCCCCCTTCCTGACTCCTCCCAGCTCTTGCCCTGCACTCTAGGAAGTGGGCTCTCAGCTCCAGCCCATTCTCAGAGCCTCCCTCAGTTTCCTGGGGTGGCCTCAGAGCTTAGTGCTACCTTCCTGCCACACTTCCCCTTCCTGTCTCCAGCTCCCTAAAGATGAAGCCATCCAGGCATCACCACCCCTGGCCAGTCCACATCCATCACACCTCCACCAGGCTTAAAGCAGCAAACTTGCTTCCAGTCTGGCCCTGCTTTCCAGGAGTCCCCGGGGAGATATCCTGAGCCCACAGGGCCCTGACACCACTCACTGCCTTAGAGCTGTGAGAACAGAGCCCCGCTCTGCAGCAGGAGTGGGAGTCACTTAACTCACAATTATGTTCCTAGGTAGAGGTTAGGAGACAGTCAGGCCTATGACAAACTCTCATAATTTCAGTGGAACTTTTTTAAATAAACAACTTTTTAGAAATGCACCCCGCCCCCGAAAGTGTTTATTCTCTAGTACCAAGCCAAGAGGCTAGAGCGGCATCTGCCAGGCATCTGCTCAAGTTTCAAAGTCTTGAGCCAGCCCTGGCTCCTCTCAACTCCAGGAAGAGCTGAAGAGGTCATCACATTACCCACCACTTCTTAGCAAAGGGTTCTGAGTGCCTGGCAGCAACGTGCATAAAATCTCCTGTAACCTCTCAAGGACCCAATAAGGTAAGTATTACTAAGCCCACTTCAGCACGCGGAAAAGGAGTCACAGGGAGGTTAAGTGACTTGCCCCAGGTCACACAGCCAGGATCGCAGCCTGAGCGGGATTCCCAAGCTGGTAAGTGAGCGGCTCGGAGGAGCGTGGGAAGCTGGGTTTACTCCACCACCACCCCTCCCCCCGCCACCGGCCCCACCAGGTAGCGGACCAGACCCGGACCCATTCTTACCATCGCCGCCTGCTAGCCAGCTCCGGCTCCTCTGCCCTCGGAGTGGCCGCAGTGCCAGCTGAAGGGGAGGAAGCCGAGGGGCGGGGCGGGCGGGGCCGCGGGGGCGGGGGGCGCGCCTTCCCAGAGCAGTGCCCCAAGCCAGGGCAAATCGAAAGCAACTGGTGACCTCGACGGTGTCGGTGAGGCGCCTCCTACCGGGCCACCAGCACCTCACTTCGAATGACATCCCAACCCCAACGTGGTGCATTGGGGAACCATGCCTATAGGTTCTGAGGCTGCATCTGGGGGGAGCCCTGGAGGTATCAGTTCAATCGTACAAGTATGTCTGTGGTAATGTGGTAGTCGGGCATGGTGCTAGGTGCTGGAGATGTCCCCAACAACCCAGGAAGGGTGTTTGCCATCTTGGTGCGTGCATTTCACTAGAAATTAAAACCAGATTCCCCATTCTGAGGTTCTGGAACTTGGGAGTTGTATACTTTAAAGTGATAAATTGAGACTGGGAATGCAGCTAAGTTGCTAGAGTGCTTGCCTAGCATGCACCAAGCTCTAGGTTTGATTTTCCAACCACATAAAGCAGCTGTGCTGACACATAGCCTGAAACTCCAGCTGGGAAGGTGGAGGCAGGAGAATCAAAAGCTCAAAGTCCACTTGGGAGGCAGAGGCAGGCGGATCTTTGTGAGTTCAAGGCCAGCTTGGTCTACAGAGCGAGTTCCAGGCCAGCATGGGTTACAAGAAGACCCTGTCTCGAAAAACCAAAAAAAAAAAAAAAAAAAAAAAAGGTCAAAGTCATCTTCTGGTACATGATGAATTTGAGGACAGCCTTTGCTGTCTAAAAAAAATTTTTTTAAGTGGACATGGTAGTTTATGCCTATAATCCTCAAATTTAAAAGGATGAGGCAGGAAGTTTGCACTAGGTTTGAGGCCAACCTGGTCTACATTGTGCATTCCAGGCCAGCTAAGGCTACAGGAGACCCTGCTTAGAAAAAAAACAAAACAAAAACAGGCGGGCATGGTGGCAAACGCCTTTAATCCTAGCACTGGGGAGGCAGAGGCAGGGGGATCTTTGTGAGTTCAAGGCCAGCCTGCTCTATAGAGTGAGTTCCAGAACAGCTGGGGCTACAGGGAGACCCTGTCTCAAAAAGACCAAAAAAAAAAAAAATTCTGGTAGTGATGGTGTACACCTTTAACCCCAGCACTTAGGAGGCAGCAGCAGGTGGATCTCTATGAGTTCAAGGCCAGCCTGGTCTATGTAGTGAGTTCCAGGCCAGCTGGGGCCACAGGGAGACCCTGTCTCAAAAAGACCAAAAAAAAAAAAAATTCTGGTAGTGATGGTGTACACCTTTAACCCCAGCACTTAGGAGGCAGCAGCAGGTGGATCTCTATGAGTTCAAGGCCAGCCTGGTCTATGTAGTGAGTTCCAGGCCAGCTGGGGCCACAGGGAGACCCTGTCTCAAAAAGACCAAAACCAAACAAAATATTGCATATTACATGAATTTCACTCCTATTTAAAAAGAATGTAGCCTGTCCCCCCTCCCTCACGGGGAAGGTACTAACAACTCTGGGTTTCCTGTAGTCTGAACTCTCCAGGAGGAACTTGCAGTGCTGCCCTGACACCTGCTCATCTGCCCCAGATGGGGGTGTTTGCTAACAGTGAAGCATTCCTGAGCAGAAAGTACCTGTCCTCTTCTCTCTTGGCAGCAGAGATATTGCCAAAGCCTGGTCCTCCACCTCCCAGGGCACCCTTGACACCCTAAATGAAGCCTCTCTTAACCAAGGGTTGGGGGCCTCACTCCCTGGAGTTTAGACCTCTGTGAGGACAGACCATACTCCTCCCTGGGCTGCCTAGTTTCCAAACTTAGACATAGCACCTAAGAGCCAGCTGAGGAGAAAGAGGATGGATGGATGGATGGATGGATGGATGGATGGATGGATGGATGGATGGAGTCATGTAAACCCAACCTAGATGAACTCTTGGGTGCTTTCCTCTGCCCTCCCTGGAATTTAGAGCACGACTCCAGAATCTGACCTCTAGTTAGTCCTCAATTCTGTCTCTTAACCCTGCCCTTTCCTCATATCCTCCCAACAGAGTTGCTTCCAATTCTGGAAAGACTGTAGAGGAAACAGAGTCAGAGGTAGCCAAGAGCTCACTCCACAAACCAAGGCAGACTGGACCCTGGAAAGAACAGCGATGACTTGGCCAGGGCTGTAGAACCTGGTAGGGAGGGAGGACAGAAGACAGAAGGCTTATTGTGCAAGAAGGGGAAGGAGGGCTGTGGGCGCCATCCTGTGACATTGACTGTGACTAGGGCATGATGCTTGCCCCCTCAGGACAGGGGAGGCCCAGGGCCCTGTTAAGTCATAGAACAAGGGCAGACAGAAGACAAAGAGAACACAGAAAACTACCAGACAAGGAAAAGCAGACTGGTTCCTTCAATCTGGGGCTCTGAGTTACAACAGAACCACAGAAGATAGCAGGAGTTGCGGGAGGCTCTGAACTAGATCCTGAGTGATCTGATCTGCCCATGTGCGCTGGATAGCTTTAGTGTCAACTTGACACACCTGGGTTGAGGGAGCCTGAATTGGGAATTTCCTCCATTGGACTGGCTTGTGACTCTCTCTGTAGGGCATTTTCTTGATTGTCAGTGGTGTAAGGGCCCAGCCCACTGTGGGTAGGTGGTTCTGTATTGTATAAGACTGCAGTTGGAACATGGGTGGGGGAGCAAGCCAGTAAGAAGCACTCCTCCATGGCCTGTGCTTCAGTTCCTGCCTCTAGGTTTCTGCCCTGAGTTCCTACGTTGGGTTCCCTCAGTGATAAACTGTGACTCAGAAGATGAATAAAACCTTTCCTCCGCAAGTTAGTTTTGGTCAGAGTGTTTTGTCACGGCAATTGAAGACAAACTAGGACACCATGTCTTTGCAAACTCTTTCAGAATAGTGGAGGGACAAAACAGGACCCAATGACACTCTTGCATTGTACCCTAAAATGCTGTGGAGGTTTTAATTTACCTTATGACTCTGTCTCAAAAATACAAAAAAAAAAAAAAAAATTCCCTGCCGGGTGTGGTGGCGCACGCCTTTAATCCCAGCACTCAGGAGGCAGGGGCAGGCAGACCTCTGTGAGTTCAAGGCCAGCCTGGTCTACCGAATTTCCCTAAAAAATCTTGCACTCTGTAACAATGAATGGACAGAACGGTAAAAAGAAAGACAGGGAAGGCTGGGCATGGTGGCGCACGCCTCTATCCCAGTACTTGGAAGGCAGGGATGGCTGGGCATGGTGGCACACGCCTCTATCCTAGTACTTGGAAGGCAGGGATGGCTGGGCATGGTGGCGCACGCCTCTATCCCAGTACTTGGAAGGCAGGGACAAGCAGATGTCTAAGTTCCAAGCCAGTTAGGACTACCTAGTAAGACCCTGACTAAGAAAACAAATAAAAACAAAATAAGACAGGGAGGAAGCCTGGCCAGATGGTTCAACAGTTTAGAGCACCAGATGTTCTTGTAGAGTAACCATGTTCAGTTCCCAGCATGTATGTCTGTTAACTTCAGTTCCAAGAGAATCTGACACCCTCTTCTGACGTCCTCAGGCATTGCATTATATGGGTGCACTTACATACATGCAAGCGATACACTCATAACACATAAAATAAAAATAAATAAAATGACAGGCTGAAGAGATGGGTCAGCAGTTAAGAGCACTGGCTACTCTTTCAGAGGACCCAGGTTCAGTTCCCAGCACCCACATGGTGCTTAAAAACCTTCAACTCCAGTTCCAGGGGATCTGACATCCTCTGACCTCCACAGGCATGGCACGACACAGGTACACTTATGTACGTGCAGACAATACGTTCATTCACATAAAATAAAATAATAAAACAAAATATTTTAACCAAAGAAAGGGGTGTGGAGAGATGGCTCAGCGATTAAGAGCACTGCTTGCTCTGGCAGAGGACCCAAGCTCCGTTCCCAGCATCCACATAGCAGCTAACAACTGTCCCTAACTCCAGTTCCAGGATCTTATGCCCTCTTTTTTTTTTTTTTTTTTTTTTTACATAGTTTTTTTAATTTTTTTTTTTTTGTTGTAGTTGGTGTTTGGCCTGCATGTAGTAGTACACGCACCTGCCTGCATGCGCACAGAGGCCCAAAAACGCATCAGATCCCCTGGAATATGGGACTACACACAGCTGTTGCCACGCATTGATGCTGAGAACTGAGCCCCGGGCACTTGCCAAGAGTACCAGTTGCTCTGTAAACTTTTAGCTCCAGCTACATAATTAGAAAAAAAAAACTTTTTTGAAAAGAAAAAAAAGAGCTGGGCACAGTGGCCCATGCCTTTAATCCTAGCATTTTGGAGGTAGAGGCAGGCAGTCTCTGAGAGTTGGTCAGTTGAGGCTACAGGGAGAGCCTATCTAAAAAAGACAAAAACCAAAAACCAAAAAAAAAGGAAAAAAGAATGGACTGGCAGCACATAAACAATTGTAATTTTTAGTGTATTTATTTATTTTTATTTATGTATTTTTTTTTTTTTTTTGGCCTTTTGAGACAAGGGGTCCTCCTTGTTAGCCTCCAGCTGTCCTGGACTCACTCTGTAGACCAGCCTGGCCTTGAACTTCACAGAGTGTGCCTGCCCTCGCTCCCTAAAGTGCTAGGATTAACAGGGTGTCGCCACCTGAAACACAGCCGGCGGGCCCATTTAATTTTTTGTATCTCAGCACTCAAATCATAGGAAGCAGATTTCTGTGAGAAATGGAGGCTAGCCTGGTCTAAAATAGAGGAAGTTCCAGCCATCTGGGGCTACAAGGAAACCGTCTCAAAGTAAAACAAAAACAACAACAGACAACAGAGTTCGACATAGCTTATTCAAACTGGAATGTGGTTTCGCGACGCCTGTCAGTCACACACACATGAAAGATGAAAGAAGGCCTCGGAGCCGCCGATCTCTGTCAACCCACATTGAATAAGGGGCCTCTGAACCTCCATCTCTTTTCAATCCCCATGAGAGTAGCCTCTTAGCCCCCCCCCCCCCCCGCCCCTCCATCTCGTTTCAATCGTTTCACCCCCAAAGCATAAGATCGGCCTTAGAGCCTCCATCTCTGTCAGTCTGTCATCCCCCATGAACATCAAGGGCCTCACTCACTCCATCTCTGGTCACCCACCCACGCCACATGATATTATCCTCTGATCCTCCATCTCTTCACCGCCCCCCAGGAACCCAACATGAATAGGAGCCTCTGACCTCCATCCTCTCTGCAACCCCACAATGAAAGATCACCGACTGAGCCTCATCTCTTTCACCAGGAGGGGCGAAAGCCCCCCCCACGTTTTAGTATGAGCCCCTCTTAGCCTCCATCGTCTGATTCACCCCCATGAATACAAGCCTCTGAGCCCCATCTCTGTCACCAGCCACATGAAGCAATCAGCCTCTTAATCCTCCATCTCTGTCACCCCGCACCACCTCCCCACATGAAGAGCAGCCTCTGAGCCTCCATCTCTGTCACCCCCCCCATGAACAGGAGCCTCTGAGCCTCCATCTCTGTCAACCCCCGCCCCCCCCCCATTACGAGGCAAACCCTCTGGGCCTCCATCTCTGTCACCCCCACCACATGACAGCAGCCTCTGAAGGCCTCCATCTCTGTCCCCCCACATGAAGAGGGGCCTCTGAGCCTCCATCTCTGTCATCCCCCATGAACAGCACCTCTGGGGCCTCCTCTGCTGTCACCCCCAATGAAGAGGACCTCTGAGCCTCCACTCTGTCACCGCCAACATGAAAGAGCGGCCTCTGACCTCCATCTCATGGTCACCCCCAACCCAGACCAGCCAACCTCTGAGCAGCCATCCTCTGTCCCCCCAAAACAGGAACAGCAGCCTCTGAAGCCTCATCTGCGTCACCCCCACATTGAAGAGCGGCCTCTACCTCCATCTCTGTCGATTCCCCTTCCCATGAACAGCAGCCGTCTGACCTCTAATCTTGTCAACCCCAGAAGAGGGCCTCTGACCGCCATCCTGTCACCCCTCCCATGAAGAGACAGCCTCTGAGCCCCATCTTGTCCACCACCCCCCAACCCCCGCCATTAACAGCAACCCTCGTAGCCTCCAATCTTCGGTTCACCCCCCCCCACAGTGAAACAATCAGCCTCTGATCCTCCATCGCTGTGCACCCCCACATGAGAGCGTTCCCCATCTGAGGCCTCCATCTCTTTCATCCCCCGATGAACATCATCCTCTTATGACCTCCATGCTCTGTCACCCCCACATGAAGAGCACCCTCTGAGCCTCCATCTCTGGCACCCCCACATGAACAGCAGCCTCTGAGCCCCCATCGCTGTCTCGCCCCCATGACGGAGCCACTGTGCCTCCATCTCTGTCACCCCCACATGAAGAAGGGCCTCTGAGCCCCCATCCCTGGCACCACCCCCATGTAATAAGCAAGCCTCTGAGCCTCCATCTACTGTCACCCCCCACATGAGAGAGGGGCTCTGTGCCTCCATCTCTGTCACCCCACATGAAGAGGGGCCTCTGAGCCTCCATCTCTGTCATCCCCACATGAAGAGGAACCTCTGAGCCTCCATCTCTGTCACCCCCATGAAGAGGAACCTCTGAGCCTCCATCTCTGTCATCCCCACATGAAGAGGAACCTCTGAGCCTCCATCTCTGTCATCCCCACATGAAGAGGAGCCTCTGAGCCTCCATCTCTGTCACCCCCACATGAAGAGGAACCTCTGAGCCTCCATCTCTGTCATCCCCACATGAAGAGGAGCCTCTGAGCCTCCATCTCTGTCATCCCCACATGAAGAGGAACCTCTGAGCCTCCATCTCTGTCATCCCCACATGAAGAGGAACCTCTGAGCCTCCATCTCTGCCACCCCCATGAAGCAGGACCTCTGATCGCCATCGCTGTCACCCCCCACATGAACAGCAAACCCTCGGAGCCTCCATCCGGGGGTCATCCCACCATGAACAGACAGCCTCTTGAGCCTACATCTACTGTACCCCCCCCCAGGAGCAGCATCCTGCTAAGGACTCCATCTCTTGTCATCCCCCATGAAGAGGGGCCTCTGAGCCTCCATCTCTGTCACCCCACATGAAGAGCAGCCTCTGAGCCTCCATCTCTGTCACCCCCCCCCAACATGAAATAAGGGCCTCTGAGCCTCCAGCTCTGTCCACCACCATCTGTCACCGCCACATGAAGAGGAGCCTCTGAGCCTCCATCTCTGTCACCCCACATGAAGAGGGGCCTCTGAGCCTCCATCTCTGTCACCCCCACATGAAGAGCAGCCTCTGAGCCTCCATCTCTGTCACCCCACATGAACAGCACCCTCTGAGCCTCCATCTCTGTCAGTCACCCCCATGAAGAGGGCCTCTGAGAGCCTCCATCTCCATGTGCACCCCCATGAAAGGAGCCTCTGACCCACATCTCCTTCACCCCCATGAATAGGAACCTCTGGGGAGCCTCCATCTCTGTCATCTTCCCCACATGAAAGAGAGGGACCTCTGAAGCCGCCGTCTCTGTCCACTCTCTCCCACATGAACAAGCAGGCCTCTGACCTCCAGCGTCTCTCTGTCATCCCCCATGAAACGCAACCCTCTGACCTCCTCCTCTGTCACCAAACCCCCCTCCATTAAAAGGAGCCTGAGCCTCCATCTCTGTCCCCCCCATGAAGAGGAGCCTCTGAGCCTCCATCCCTGTCACCATCCGAAACAACATGAAAAGACAGCCTCTGACCTCATCCCTGTCCCACCCACATGAAGAGGAAGCCTCTGATCCTCACTCTGTCACCCCAACATGAACAACACCTCCTGAGCAGTCCATCTCTGTCACCCCCCATGAACAGCACCCTCTGAGCCTCCATCTCGGTCCAACCCCACATGAAGTAGGGGCCTCATTACCTCCTCCTGTCACTCCACACTGAACCAGGCCTCTGATCCTCCATCCTGTCATCCCGACCCACATGAAGATGTGGCCCTCTGAGCCTTCCATCTCCTGTCCCACCCCCCCCCCCATGACATGAGCCTCTGAGCCTCCATCTCTGTCACCCCCACATGAACAGCACCCTCTGAGCCTCCATCTCTGGCACCGGGGGCCCATGACAGAAGGCAGCCTCCGAGCCTCCATCTCTGTCTCCCCCATGAACGCACCCTCCTGAGCCTGCCATCTTCGTCGCCCCTCCATGAACGTAGCCTGAGCACTCATCTCTGTCACCACCCCCATGAAGAGGACCTCCTGAGCCGCCATCTACTGTCACCCAACCCCCCCCACAGGAACAGAGCCTCTGATCCTCATGCTATGTACAACCACATGAATAGGAGCCGTCTTAGCCTCCATCTCTTTCACCCCCCACTGAACATCACCTGCATGAGCCTTCCATCTCTGTCCACCCCCATGAACTGCACCACGTCTGTGCCTCCATCTCTGTCACCCCACATGAAGAGGGGCCTCTGAGCCTCCATCTCTGTCACTCCCACATGAACAGCAGCCTCTGAGCCTCCATCTCTGTCACCCCCACATGAAGAGGGGCCTCTGAGCCTCCATCTCTGTCACCCCCCCCATGAACAGGAGCCTCTGAGCCTCCATCTCTGTCACCCCACATGAACAGCAGCCTCTGAGCCTCATCCAGACGTACCCACAACCCCCTTGACGATCACCCTCTGAGCCTCCATCTCTGTCATCCCCCATGAACAGCACCCTCTGAGCCTCCATCTCTGTCACCCCACATGAACAGCACCCTCTGAGCCTCCATCTCTGTCACCCCACATGAAGAGCAGCCTCTGGATCCTCCATCTTGTCCAGCCCACCCCACATGACAGCCATCCTCTGAGCCTCCATCTCTGTGACCCCCCCCCACGATTAAACGAGCAACCTCTGAGCCTCCATGTTCACGCCCCCACCCCGCACATGAACAGCAGACCTTCATTAATCCTCCATCTCTTTTTCACCCCCACAATGATAGCAGCCTCTGAGCCTCCATCTCTGTCACCCCACATGAAGAGCAGCCTCTGAGCCTCCATCTCTGTCCATCTCCCCCATCGGGGCAGCCACATGGAACAGCAGGCCTCTTGAGCCTCCATCTACATGTCCACCACAAAGAAACATCAGCCTGCGTGACCTCCATCTCTGTCCCGAAGTCTCTGTTCAAACCCCACTGACAGCATCCTCTGAGAGGCCTCCTCTCTGTCACCAACGCGCCATGAACAGCACCCGCTGAGCCTACCATCTCTGGTCAACCCCAGAACAGCACCCTCTGAAGCCTCACATCTCTGTCCCCCGAATGAACAGCAACCTCTGAGCCTCCATCTCTGCCACCCCTGAACAGCACCCTCATGAGCCTCCCTCTCTGTCAACCTACAGGAACAGGGGCCTCTGAGCCTCCATCTCTGTCACCCCATGAACAGCACCCTCTGAGCCTCCATCTCTGTCACCCCATGAACAGCACCCTCTGAGCCTCCATCTCTGTCACCCCCACATGAACAGCACCCTGAGCCTCCATCTCTGTCACCCCATGAACAGCACCCTCTGAGCCTCCATCTCTCTTTCCTCTCCAAGCCTCTGCTCTCCACCCTTGCAACATTTTAGTCCTGGAATGGGAGAACCCAGAGCAGAATGTATCATCAGGAAGAAGGAAAAGGAAGGGCAAAGGGGGAAAGACAAGAGAGAACAGCGCCCACACACAGAGGGTAATGTAAGGGTCTTTATTGCCAACAGGCCCTGCAAGGTCCCCACACAAGCGGGCTCTGAGTCTTGCGGTCCAACCCACTCCAAGGAACCTATGAGATGCAGCCATATGTCCCACTCTACTTTCAGGGCATCAAGTAGTCCTGGGGCTATGATTGGCAGAGGGCCCGGCATGGAACTGATGGGCAGCAGTCCTGTGGGGAATCAGGGAGTACCCAACTGGANGGTCTTTTTTTGAGACAGGGGTTTCATGTAGCCCAGGTGACCTCAAACTTACTAAGAAGTCAAAGTGACCTTTGAACTCACAGAGAACCGCCCGCCTCTGGCTGCCCTGATGCTGCTGGGCTATCAAAGCTGCGCACCTGTCACGGCTCCGCGCCTTATACCTCTTTGATCTCCTCGAGGCATCTTGCACGAACAAATGGGTGCACCTACGTGGGTGCACGCAAAAATAACCACTCATACACACGAAATAATAATAATATATTTTACAAACACGGGAAGGTGGGAGATGACGTCGTCAGTCCACCATTCACCCACGGGACACTGATTTAAGATTCCCTGAGCACCCCACATAACAAAAGCGCAGACACACTGGGACCAAAGGAACCCTTGCTGCAATTCCAACCTAATCGACATGAGCTCTAGCTTAGCAAGGCTTAGTCGACGAGGTACCCTTTTTTTTTTCTGTTTTCTTTAATATGATGAGTGTAACTTGAGGTGCTTACTGTGATGTAGGTTGGTGCGTCACCCGTGTCATACAATCTGCCGCAGCAGCGTTCAGCAGAGAAGGGCCCGTCGGATAGTTCCCCCTGAACCTGGAGTTAAAACTGGCATTCTTAAAGCCAGTCCATTGAGGAATGTCTAGGGAGATCAACCCAGGTCCGTCTGGCCAAGGAGCACGTCAGTGCTCTTAACTACTGAGCCATCTCTCCAGCCCCCAGGACGCAGAGCGAGAAACCCTGTTATCATAGCGAAAGTACAAAAGATAACCAGGTGTGTGCACATGCCTTTAAGTATCAGCACTGGGAAGGCAGAGGGTCAGGCAGATTCTGAGTCTCAATGGTAGGCAGATCTTTGTGAGTTCGAAGGCAGCCTGGTCTAACAAAGTGAGTCCAAGAGCAGGCTGGAACTACAGCGCCGGAAACCCTGTCTTGAAAAGACACGAAAAAAAAAAAAAAAAAGAGTAAGGAGAGGAATGAGGGCTGCATGAATAGCGACACTCAGCTAACTGCCATTCAAGCAGCTATTGTCCTCCTGCCTACATTCAGGATGAGCCCTTAGGTTCAATCCCTGGTACTGCCAGGGAGAAATAAAAGCCCACCAGAAAGTAAGAGGGAGAACAATGGAAGACGTCACTCAACACTGGAGCCTCTGTGCACCCAGGACATGCAACATACTAACACAATACACACCATTGTAGTTATTTTGAAAAAGACAGAGCCTGCGACAACATATATTCCCCATACGTGAGAAAACTGCTCTTGCAGAGGACCCTGACATAGCGCCCCGATCCCCAACCCCGCCTCCCACACGCCACCTGTGTCAGGCAGCTCGAGGACGCCATCTTCTGGCATCTTCAGACTCATGTGCACATAACTCTACATGCAACACATAGTTTTTAATTTTTTTTTTTTTTTTATTAAATTTTTTATTTGTGTTTTGCCTGCATGTATGTAAGTACATCACCTGCCTGCAATGCTCACAGAGGCCAGAAAACAGCATCAGATCCCCTGGAATTGGACCCGCTAGCAGACAAGCTGTTTGCCACCATGTGCGGATGGCTCGAGAACTCTGAACCCCCAGTCACTTCTGCAGAGCGATACCAGCTTGCTCTAACTTCTTTGAGCCGTCCAATACAGCAATACTAGATTAGAAAAAAAAAAAAACTTTTTGAAAAGACCTAAATAAAGAGCTGGGCCACAAGTGGCCACATGCCTTTAATCCCAGTAGGGAGGTAGATGCAGATGGATATCTAGTCTGGCTAGGGCTACAGGAGAGCCCTATCTCAAAAAGACCAAAAACCAAAAAAACCAAAAAAAAAAAAAAAAGGAAACTGGACAATGGCAGACACATACCTTTAATTTTATTCTATTTATTTTATTTTTATTTATTTATTTTTTTTTTTTTTTGGCCTTTTCGAGACAGGTTCTCCGTTTAGCCGACCAGCTGTCCTGGAACGTCACTCTGTAGACCCAAGGCTGGGCCTTGGAACTTACGCAAAGATCCGGCCTGCTCTGCCTCCCAAAGGAGTGCTAGGATTAAAGGTTGTGCGCCACCACGCCCGGCCTTTAATTTTAATATCTCAGCCACTCCAAATCAGAGGAGCGAAGCAGATTTCTGTCAGCGAGCATGGAGCTAGCCTGGTCTACATAAAAGAGTTCCAGGCCAGCTGGGCAACAAGAGACCCTGACTAAAAAAATACAAAACACACAACAAACCAAACAGCTAGGAGGTCAAGACACTAGACTTATTCAAACTGGCAATGGTGGTTTCGCGCCTGTCACCCCCACCAGATTGAGAGAGCCTCTTGAGCGCTCCATTCTCTGTCACCCCCACATTGAAGAAAGGGCACTCTGCAGCCTCCATCGCTGATCATCCCCATGAAAGAGAGCCTCTGTGCCTCCATCTCTGTCACCCCACATGAAGAGGGGCCTCTGAGCCTCCATCTCTGTCATCCCCCATGAACAGCAAAGGTCGCGCCATCTGAGCTCCATTCTCGTAGTCACCCCCACACTGAAGAGGAGCCTCTGAGCCTCCATCTCTGTCACCCCCACATGAAGAGGAGCCTCTGAGCCTCCATCTCTGTCACCCCACATGAAGAGCAGCCTCTGAGCCTCCATCTCTCGTCAGCCCCCATAGAAGAGGGAGCCTTCTGCAAGCCTCATCTCTCGTCACCCCCATGACTAAGAAGCAGCCTCTGAGCCTCCATGCTCTTGTCAACCCCACAATGAACAGCACGCCATCTGAGCCCCATCTCTGTCACCCCCCAATGAGACAGCAGCCTCTGTGCCTCCATCTCTGTCACCCCCCCACATGAAGAGCAGCCTCTGAGCCTCCATCTCTGTCACCCCACATGAACAGCACCCTCTGAGCCTCCATCTCTGTCACCCCACATGAACAGCAGCCTCTGAGCCTCCATCTCTGTCACCCCCACATGAAGAGGAGCCTCTGAGCCTCCATCTCTGTCACCCCACATGAACAGCAGCCTCTGAGCCTCCATCTCTGTCACCCCACATGAACAGCACCCTCTGAGCCTCCATCTCTGTCACCCCCATGAAGAGGAGCCTCTGAGCCTCCATCTCTGTCACCCCCACGATGAAAGAGCGGGCCTCTGAGCCTCCTCACTCTCTGATCCCCCGACTGAACAGCAGCCTCTGAGCCTCCATCTCTGTCACCCCCACATGAACAGCACCCTCTGAGCCTCCATCTCTGTCACCCCACATGAAGAGGAGCCTCTGAGCCTCCATCTCTGTCACCCCACATGAAGAGGGGCCTCTGAGCCTCCATCTCTGTCACCCCACATGAAGAGGGGCCTCTGAGCCTCCATCTCTGTCACCCCACATGAAGAGGAGCCTCTGAGCCTCCATCTCTGTCACCCCCACATGAAGAGCAGCCTCTGAGCCTCATCCTTCTGTCACCCCCCCCTTTAATGAACAGCGCCAACCCTCTGACGCCCCACTCCTCTGGCACTCTACATCCTGAAGATAATGAACGATGCAGCGCCTCTGAGCCGTCCAATCTCTGTCACCCCCACCGAGTGTAAGAAGCGGCCTCTGTGCCTCCATCTCTGTCACCCCTACATGAACAGCAGCCTCTGAGCCTCCATCTCTGTCACCCCACATGAAGAGGAGCCTCTGAGCCTCCATCTCTGTCAGCCCCCATGAAGGTAGCACCTGGAGCACTCATCTCTGTACCCCCTCACATAAAAACAGGAGCCTTCTGAGCCTTCCATCTTCTTGTCTACCCCCGCCAGCAGTTGAAGAAAGGGCCTGTCTGAGCCCGTCCCAGTCTCTGCTCACCCCCATCGATTACGGAAAGTAGCCGGAGCCTCACGTCGCAGTGAGCCTCCATCCTGTCACCCCCCACCATGAAGAGGGCCTCTTGAGCCTGCTATTCATCTGTCGACCCCACCCGATGATAGATGGGCACTCCATGGAGCCTCCATCTCTGTCACCCCACCTGAAACAGCACCCGTCTGAGCCTCCATCCTTCTGCGTCACCCCCATGACAGGAAGGAGCCTCTGAGCCGTCGCATCTCTCACCCCCTATGAAAGAGGAGCCTCTGAAGCCTTCATCCTCTGTCACCCCCCATGGAACGAGTCAGGCTCCTGCAGCCTCCCACATCTCTGTCACCCCACATGAACAGCACCCTCTGACCCTCCATCTCTGTCACCCCCACATGAAGAGCACCCTCTGAGCCTCCATCTCTGTCACCCCCATTGAAGAGGAATCCTCTGAGCTCCATCTCTTGGTGCATCCCCACCATGAAAGAGGAACCTCTTGAGCCCATCCATCATCTCGTGTCCACCCATGAAGAGAGAGCCTCTGCAGCATCCAATCTTCTTGTCACCCACACCGTATGAACAGCAGCCTCTCTGAGCCTCCCATCTCTTCATAACCCCACAAATGGAATCAGCAAGCCCTCTGAGGGCCTCCATGCTACCTTGTCACACCCCACCAGCACAAAGACTCGACATGAACCAGGCAGCCCGCTCTCTGAGCCCTCACATCTCCATGTCAACCCCCCCAGATGGAAACACAAGCACGCCTCTATACGCCTCCATCTCTGTCAACCCCACAGGAAAAGCAGCACCTGCTGAGGGCATCTGCCATCTTCATAGTCGACCACCCACATTGCTAAGAAGAGGCCTCTCGGCCAAATCATCTCATGTCACCCCAACTGAAAGTAGGATACACGTCTGAGCCTGCCATCTCTGTCACCTCCACACACATGGAACACGCAGCCCTCTGAGCCGCCACTCCTGTTCACCCCCACACAATGACTACTACGCCACCAGCCTCTGTCTCAGCCTCCATCTCTGTCACCCCCACATGAAGAGCAGCCTCTGAGCCTCCATCTCTCTGTCACCCCAACTGAACGAGACGCCCTCTAGAGCCTCCTTCTCCTGTTCACCCCTCATGCAGAAGAGGGAAAGCCCTCTGCGCAGCCTTCCAATCTCCTCGTCACCCCCATGAACGATGAAGACCTCTGTAGCCCATCCCCATCTCCTGGTCATCCCCCACATGAAGAGTGAGCCTCTGAGCCATCATCTCTGTCACCGTTGCCGCACGCCAGAACGTCGTCCAGTTTGAGGAACCCAGCAGCCTTCTGACCTCTCAATCTTCTGTCACTCCCATGAACGAGCAACCCCTTCTGAGTCCTCCATCTCTGCAAGCGCCCGTCAGAACAGGAGTGCCTGAAGCTCCATCTTTCCTGTCACCCCCCCTGAAGAGGGCAGCCTCTGAGACCTTCCCATCTCTGTACCCCACAGGCCGTGCCGATTCGATTGTAAACAGCAGCCTTGCTGACGCCCTCCATCTCTGTCAAGCTCATGAAGAGGCAGGCCCTGAGCCTCCATCCCTCTGTCACCCCACAGAAGAAACCAGCAGCTGCTGAGCCTCCAAGCTCTGTCCCCCCCCATCGCAAGCAGCAGCCGCTGAGCCTCCATCTCTGTCACCCACATGAAGAGGAGCCTCTGAGCCCCCATCTCTGTCACCCCACATGAACAGCACCCTCTGAGCCCTCCATCTCTCATCACCCCACCAAACATGAAAGAGGGGCCTCTGAGGCCTCACATCTCTGTCAAACCCCCCATGACACAGCAAGCCCATCTGCCACCTCCATCCTCTGTCCCCCCACCAAGTGACAACAGCGGCCTCTGAGCCTCCATCTCTGTCACCCCCCCACATTGGCAAGCCCAGCAGCCTCTGAAGGCCACCACATCTCTGATCCATCCCCCGAAAACCATAATGAACAGCCACACCATAAATAGAGCCTCCAATCTCTGTCACCCCCTTATGAACAGGAGCCTGAGCTCCATCACTGTCACCCCATTGAAGAGGAGCCTCTGAGCCTCCATCTCTGTCACCCCACATGAACAGCACCCTCTGAGCCTCCATCTCTGTCACCCCACATGAAGAGGAGCCTCTGAGCCTCCATCTCTGTCACTCCCACATGAACAGCAGCCTCTGAGCCTCCATCTCTGTCACCCCCCATGAACAGCACCCTCTGAGCCTCCATCTCTGTCACCCCACATGAAGAGGGGCCTCTGAGCACATTCACCCTCTCTACTTATCACTCCCCCATCTCTGACAATAGAGGTCAGCCTGTCATGTGCTTGATCTCCGTCCCTCTCAGTCCTGACCCGCTCATGTAATGCAATGAACTCACAGCTTAGCGTCTCTGCGATTCTGGACGACCTCGCACCTTCTGTCACACCCAAGACTTGACAACAATAAGGCGGCCTCCTGAGCCCTCAAACCATCTTCCTGTAGTCAACACGCGTCCCCCCCACTTTTGATCATCGTAACGCATGGGACTGCTCTATAGGCACCTCATCATCTGATAGCACCACAGTCCCCTCGCAGCGTATAACTAGACGACATGAACAGCAGCGTCCTCTGAGCCTCCGACGTCTCTCGCTCTCACCCACCGAGCAATACTAGACACCATAGTCCGCTCCTGGATCCTTCATTTCTATAGCGACATCTCAGCAGACTATCCTGTCACAGCTCCTCCATCTTCTTGTCATCCCCTTAATCAGTAACAAGCACCACTCTCTTGCCAGCCCTCCATATTGCGTTCTCTTCACACCCGACGCCACTACCGATCTGCACGCTCCACTCGATATACAGATACGACGTAGCCAGCAATGATCATTCTCTGGGACACAACCGTCGTCGGCTCCTCTCTCTCTCTCCATACATGGCAATTATCCCTGTGCGCGCGTAATCGCATCCGACGTCCTATCTCAGGCTGTCACCACACACTCCATCTCATGATGTCATCACCTACGTGCGTGCATATAAATCATCCACCACCCACTCCGCCAGACCTCTCGACGCGTAACGCGTCGCAGCATGTACGCCCCCATGAATTGATCCACCGCGCTATCCTGCGCACAGTCAATACCAGTCATAACATATTCTCCTTGTATTACATGCGACGCCCCTCACTGGAACGCCTCCACTCCATATCACCTCATGTCCCACCCTCTACTACTCTGACACTAAAGTAAGGCACTGACCTCATACTTCGAGACTGCTCATCCTTCACACCCACGCCACTCTACTACTCGCTCGATTCACTACACGATGCATACCAGTGCACTCGCCTACAGATCACTCTACGATCCTGCAGCCATTCCCATCTCTCTGCAGCTCTCAACCACTGCATGCATATGAAAGCAACCCTCTGCAGACCTGCGCATCCGCACATATATCTCGTACATCATGTCTGCCGACCGACGCACGTCTCACCCATCGTGTAAGTCACGCAGCCTCTGCTACCTCTTCATCTCTGTCATTCCCCACGGATGAACAAGCAGCCTCTCGAGCCTCCATCTCTGCACCCCATGAACAGCAGCTGCTGATGTCTCCTCTACTCTATCTAGCTCGAACCACACACATGAACACGCAGCCTGCTGAGCCTCCATCCTGCCTCGACTCAGCCCCATTGAACAGGCACCCCTCTGAGCCTCATTCTCCTGTCACCCCATGAAACAGCACCCTCTGAGCCTCCATCTCTGTCACCCCACATGAACAGCACCCTCTGAGCCTCCATCTCTGTCACCCCATGAACAGCACCCTCTGAGCCTCCATCTCTGTCACCCCACAGAACAAGCAGCCTCTGAGCCTTCCATCTTCTGTCACGCCTGAATCGAATATGCAACAGCACCCTCTGAAGCCCTTCCAACCCTGTCAACCCCTCCGGTATCACTGTACAACAGCCACCTCCTCGGCCTCTCGCATCTCTCGGTCACCCCCACACAACCCTCATACGACACAGCCACGATCTCCCTGTGTCATCCAGTCTCGCTGTTCACCCCCAATGAAAACAGCATCGCCCTCTCCTCGGCCTTCCACTCTCTCTTTCCTCTCCAAAGCCCCTCAGCCTATCTCCACCCTTGCCAAACATTTCTAGTCCTGGAATGGGAGAACCCAGAGCAGAATGTATCATCAGGAAGAAGGAAAAGGAAGGGCAAAGGTGAAAGACAAATGAGATGACAGCGCCTCACACACACAGAGGGTACTGAAGGGTCTTTATTGCCACAGGCCTCTGGCAGTTCCCCAGCCACAAGCAGGGTCCTCCGAGTCTCTCCAACCCACTCTAACCCATTACAGAGGGTAGCCCTTGAAGAAGAGGGTGGGGTGGGAGGGGCTCCTAAGTGGGGATGACACCAGTGGCCAAAAGCACGATGAAGAGGATGATGATAGAAACAATCACACAGATGATGACAATCATCTTCACGTTCTTCCACCAGAACTTCCGGGCAACCTTCTGCGATGTTGTCTTAAAGTGTTCAGACTGTTGGGAACAAGATAAAGCAAATGATTCAGTGGCTCCTTCCCCTGGAACAAGAGTGCAAATTGAGACCCACATGCCATAAGTGTAGCCATTTACATTACAAAGTGAAGTAACAGTGGTGCACGCCTTTAATCCTAGCACTTGGGAGGCAGAGGCAGGCGGATCTTTGTGAGTTCAAGGCCAGCCTGGTTCACAATGTGAGTTCCAGGACAGCTGGGGCTACAGGGAGACCCTGTCTCGAAAAGACCAAAAAACAAAAAAGAAAAAAAAAAGTACAATTCCTGTTCTGATGGGAATCGAATGTTTTTATGTATTTTTTATTTTTTTATTTTTTTGGTCTTTTCAAGACAGGGTCTCCCTGTAGCCCCAGCTGTCCTGGAACTCACTCTGTAGACCAGGCTGGCCTTGAACTCACAAAGATCCGCCTGCCTCTGCCTTCCAAGTGCTAGGATTAAAGGCGCACGCCACCACGCCTGGCCAAGAATTGAATGTTTTTAGAGAAGGTTTTAGTTACATTATTTTTTTGTTTTTGCGTATCCATGGGGCCACACATGTGCCACATGTGTGGAAGTCAGAGGACAATTTACAGGAGGAGTTAGTTCTCTCCTTCTACCACATGGGCTCTAGAAATCAAACTCAGGTCATCAGCCTTGGTGGCAAGAGCCCATACAGGCTGAGTTGCGTCAATGTGTTTATTTTGTTTTTTATTTTGTTTTTTATTTTTTAGTCTTTTCGAGACAGGGTCTCCCTGTAGCCCCAGCTGTCCTGGAACTCACCTTGTAGACCAGGCTGGCCTTGAACTCACAAAGATCCGCCTGTCTCTGCCTCCCAAGTGCTAGGATTAAAGGCGTGCGCCACCACTTTCTACCATGACAAATATCCCTTCATAAACTCTATAGGCCAAATTCAAATTTAGCATTCCTGAGCTCATCATCTGAATGTGGAAGGGGGCCAGGAGGAGTCCATTTCCTTTCTTGAGACAGTATCTCATGTAACCAAGGATGACCTTGAACATTTATTTATTTATTTATTTATTTATTTATTTATTTGCGTGACACAGTACATAATGTGGAAATCAGAAGAAAACTTTCAGAATCAGTTCTCTCTTTTCACCATATTTGTCCCAGGGATGGAACTCAGGTCATCAGGCTTGGCAGGTCTTTACATTAGGCCATTTCCCTGGCCCAGCTTGGAATTTCTGATCCTCCTGCCCCTACCTCCTAATGGCTAGGATTATAAGTGCTGAGACCTGAACCCAGGGCTTCATGCATACTAGGCTAGCACTCTACCAACTGAGCTGCATCGCCAGATGCAGCTTACACCTGCATTGTCTTACACACTGGCAGCACCATCTACCCTTGGGTGAGCACACCCTGGTTCTAAGGGATCCAGGGTCCAGGTGTACACATCTCTCAGTTCTATGACACTTTGTCCCCTAGGGACTGTGGAACTTGGAGGAAGAATCATCGAAGTACAGAAGGTTGGAAGAGTAGAGAAACTCCTCCTGCTCCCCCAATTCAAGTTGTGTAGGGAAACCCAGCTTGAACTGCAGGCTAGCTGTCCAGCTGGCAGGCCTCAGGGCACCGCATGGCCACGAGTCTGGCTCTGCCCCTCTGCCCCAAGGAGGAGCAAGCAGCATGGCCTAGGTACATGGTGCTGGGTGGAGCAAGGTGTGCAGTGGGGTAGAGTTGGGAGGCTTGTGATTGGTCCCGGGAACTGACGTCATTTGATTCATAAAAGCAAGCTGTGGCAAGGAGTAAATTTGAATTTCATAGTAACATCACGGAATTCCTGGCCATAATTTTTATTAATTATTATGTGCATACAGGCTAAGGTAGGCCTGAATTTCATTCAGGTGGCCAGTGGGTTGGAAAGAGATTCCTTTGCGGGTCACAAATCTGGGTAGCTGGTGTTGTGTGGGTATTGGCTGAAGGGAGGCGATCAGCCTCAGCCTGAAATTCCTGTCCCGGCTCTGGGCAGGTGGGAAGTCACGGCCAAGAGTGGAACACGTGTCTTGTGGGTCCAGGCTAAGAGCCTAAGTTGGAGTTACCACTTAGGTTGGGCTATGGGAAGTAGCTGGCTGGTCTTTGCGCTGAGAGGCCAGCTCCCCAGTGTCCACAAAGCGGGCGCTGTGTCCCCATCCCCCTTAGCAGGGCCACGTGGTCCCTGTTTGGCATAAAAAGAAAGCTTCCTACAAAGTTGCATACACTAAGTATTCAAGTTTGGTTTCTGTTGCTATGATGAAACACTGACCAAAACCAACTTGGGGAAGAGAAGGGTTTATTATATCTTACAACTCCTAGGTCACAATCCAACTGTGAGGGAAGCCAGGGCAGGAAGTCAAGGCAGCAGTCTAGAGGCAGGAGCTGAAACAGACTGCAGAGGAAGGCTGTTTACTGGTTCTTTGCCCTGGCTTGCTTAGGGGCTTTCTTCTACAGCCCAAGCCCATCTGCCTAGGGATGGTACCACCCACAGTAGGCTGAGCCTCCCACATCAGCTAGCAATTAAGAAAATATCCTAGAGGGCGTGGTGGGCATGCCTTTAATCCTAGCACTTGGGAGGCAGATGCAGGCGGATCTTTGTGAGTTCAAGGCCAGCCTGGTCTACAGAGCGAGTTCCAGGACAGCTGGGGCTATAGGGAGACCCTTTTTCAAAAAGACAAAAACAAAAACAAAAAAACCTAGAGACATGGTCACAGGTCATTCTGATCTGGAAAATTCTTCAGCTGAAATTCCTTCTTCCCAGGTGACTCTGGTTTCTGTCAAGTTGTCAAAAAACTAACCAGTCTCCCTGGGCTGTACCCAGCTGAAGCTATGAAAAGAGGTGCTAAGATTCAAGATTAAACATGGAGCTGAGCCATTAATCCCAGAACTCAGGTGGATCTCTAAGAGTTCAAGGGCCAGCCTAGTCTACATAGTGAGTTCCAGGCCAGCTGGAGCTACAAGAAGACCCCGTCTCAAACACCCCCCCCCAAAAAAAGAAAGAAAGGAAGAATGAAAGGAGAAAGAGAGAGGGAGAGAGAGAGAGAGAGAGAGAGAGAGAAGAGAAAGGAAATTAAGAAAGAAGGAAAGAAAGAAAGTCCCATGTATACATGGGACTCAGAGAGCCCTCTCCACCGCACTCAAACCTGAGGCTGCAATCTTGACTTCCTCCCTCCCTGAGCACTGGCCCTAGCCCATGGCTGCAGAAAGAGAAGGTCTAGAAAGATGGGCGGGCTGGAGAGATGGCCTAGAGGTTGTAGCGCTGCCGCTCTTACAGAGGACCCGGTTCGATCCCCAGCACCCACATGGCGGCTGAGAACCGTCTGAAACCCAATTCCAGGAGAACTCCAGTTCCAGGGGATTCCGACACCCTCTTCTGACCTCTCGCGGCATGCACAACACGGGTGCACAAACCTACATGCAGACACTGACACTCATAAACATACAAAAATAAAGAAAAATGTTGATTAAAAATTATAAAAAAAAAAAAAAAAAAAAAAAAGAAAGATGGGCGGGAGATACTACTAGTCAGCTTTTGGCTGGCAGGGAGGGAGGAGTCCCTAGGGGACCCCAGGATCAAAGCATTTCATTGCTCTTTCCAGTTGTTTTAAAGCTGACACAGCAAGGCTCTAATTTTTTTTCTTCCACCCCCATCCTAATAACTCCTAGAAAGGGCCAAAGGCCCACGGAGGGTTTTCCCAGAGCTCATATTTTTGCCCTGAGAAGGTCAAGTCCAAATGATGGTCAGGGGCAGGCTTCAAAGGGAAATCCGTTTCATACCAAAAAAAGTCTAAGAATGCAGGAATGGACTAAACTACCTGTTTTAGAAATTCCTCTGTGGGTGCACCCCCACCCCCACCCAAGCCTTAGCCACTAGACCCAGTCCTGGGCTCTGTACCAACCAATACAGTAGCCAGGAACAGGAAGTGGGGACTCAGCAATTCCCAGAATAGGCAAAAAGGCAGCCTGCCATGCCTCATGTTCATTTTGCCTCCCCTGAAAAAACTTCTCCCATAACAGCTCTCCCAGCAGCTCTTCTTCCGGCCCTGGGGGGCTCCCCAACTTACAGTGGCTTCCAGGTCCTCGGTCTTGTTTCGAAGATGATCCAAGTTCTCCCCACGGGCCAGAATCCGCTCCACATTCTGGGTCATAATATTCTTGACTCCTTCCACCTCACTCTGCAGGTTTCGCACTCGGTCATTTCCTCCGCTGGCCTCCTCCTGGTCAGCAACACATGGGCCAGAGGAAGTTAGAAGATCTAAAGTGGACTTTAGCTGTTCATAATCTTTGTTTACAAAGAGAAAATTTTATGTAGTCTCCCTACAATCAAGCCAAAGTACATTTTGTGTGTGGATATTCCGTGTGTGTTCACAGTGGTACATGCACATGTGTATATGGAAGCATGTGGAAGCCAAAGGTCAGCCCTGATGGTCAGGATTGCTCCTCAGGAACCTGCTATTTTGAGACTGGGTTTCCCATTGACCTAGGGCTCAAAGATTAAGCTAAACTGGCTGACCAACAAGCCACAAGGGTCAGCCTATCTCTATCTCCCTTCCTTTTACTGGGATCACAGGCAAGCACCACTACACATGGCCTTTTAATTTTTTGGGGGGAGGGGTGTTTTTGAAACAGGGTCTCCATGTAGCCCTAGCTGGGCCTGGAACTCCCTTTGTAGATCAGGCTGGCCTTGAACTCACAGAGATCCTACTGCCCCTGCCTCCTGAGTGCTAGGATTAAAGGCGCGTGCCACCACACCCGGCTTTAATTTTTTTTTTTTAATGTGGGTTCCCATCCTTGTGTGTCAAGCACTTTTTCCAGCTGTGCTAGCTCTCCAGCTGTGCTATCTATCTCTCCAGCTGTTTGTTTGCTTAATTTATTTATTTAGAGACAGAGTCTTAGGTACCCCAGGCTAGCCTCCAATTTGCCAAGTAGGATGATCCGCCTGCCTCCACCTTCGCAGGGCTTCACTTTTGCTAGACAAACACTTCAACCAACCTCCATCCCCAATCACACACTTCACCAACACATTCAGATTTTTACTTATTATTGGGGGGCATGTATGGAGGTCAAAGAACAACTTCAGGAATCGATTCTCTCCTTCCGCGGTGGGACAGGTGTGTGCCAGCTATCTAATTCAGGCCATCAGCCATCTCACAGGACATAGAGGTGCATTTTAGTCTGAGAACATGAAATTTGATTGGGGGAGGGGAGTTTCAGGGCTCCTGACAAGGAAAAGCAGCATCCAGCTATCCCTGTTTCTGTGTCCCACAAAGAGGATTATGAACAAATAGCTGCCATCTCACTCACAACATTCCCCTGGGTCCGCAGCCAAGTGCTTTGACCTGTCCCTCAGTCGCCATCTCCTTAGATCCCACTGGCTTTCACTAAGAGTGTGGGGGCTGGCCAGCAGAGCACCCTTGCCTAGCCCAACCCAGCCACCTCTCCCAGACAGCAGGTCAGCCGCTGTGGTCCCCGAGCCAGCTGGGTAGCATTAACATCAGTTGGATGGTGGTGACCCAAAGCAACTAACAATCAGGATCCAGAAGGCACCATGGGCCGTTGGACCGCACACTTCTGCTTTCTTCAGAATTTAGCGCCTGGTGCTGGCTTGACACCACAGTTTGCTTTTACAGATATTAATTTTAAAAAACACTTGCCCGTCAAGGCGGGCCTGATAAGGCTTTTGAACAGAGGCTCCTCCCTTGATGCGGGGGGGGGTGGTTGCTCCAGGTGTGTGGGCTGAAATTAAATTAGATTATCACCGGGAACCAACATCTGGCTCATTTACAAACTCCTGGCACTCTTCGGAGAGGAGGGGCTGCTTGCTGGGGCGCTGGGGCGCGGCGGATCCTTGGGGTGTTTGCACAGATAGAGGGCAAGGCTCTGGCTGGAATCTGAGACCCTGGCCCTCCGAGCTGGGCAAAGTCACAACAGCCGGCCCGGGCCCAGCTGGAGGAGGCGGAGGGCGGGGAGAGCGCGGCGCCGCGGCCTGGCCAGGAATTCGGGTCCCCAGGCCCCCCTCCCCCCAAAACCCTGGTCCGATCCAGCACAGAAGTCAAGGGAGGAAGGCAGTGGAGAAGAGTCAGGAACCCCCGCCCAGGAGGCGCAGTGCTATTTGTGGACAAGTTGACAAAGTAGAGAGGTCACAGCCAGCCTGCCCCAGCCCAGCCCGCCTTCTAACTTGCCACCAACTCACCCCCCAAATCCGATCCCTCTCCACACCCGTCCTTGCCTAGTTCCTAGGTCACTCACCATGTCTCGGAGAACTTAGGCCTCTCCACGGCAGAGCTCGCTTAGTCTGTTTCCTCCCAGGGCAGCCACAGCTTCACTTCCTGCTTGCTCCTACTTTCAGCCCGCCTCCGGCCGGCGGATCCCGCACCTCCAGACTCCAGCTCCTGCCACACCTCACTGCAGGTTTCCCCAGGTAGGAGGGCGCCCTCCACTGCCCTCCCGGTCTTCTACCAAACAGCAGCTTAAGCTTAAAGCAACAGGCCACCTGGGGGGCGGGAACCCAGATGTCCTGTAAATTATAGGAGAAAAGAAAGATCAACTAAGCCTTCTAGGTTTCCAGAAACCAGTGACATCTCCTTTTCTTGCCTCGAACAAGTCATTCTAGTTTTTAGAGACTTAAATCACCCATATGCATGCACCCTGCCAGACTTGGTTCAGATAGAAACAAAATATACATGTGAAAATTTCTTGCTTGACAACCCTTGTCCCCAGGAACACCCTGGGTGAAAAAAAAGCATTACAATCCCCAGGAAATGGGGCTAAAGAGATGGTTTGCTGGTTAGAGTACTTGCTGTTCTTGCAGAGAATTGAAGCTCTGCTTCCAGCACACAGTTAAGGCTGCTCTCTAACTCTAGCTCCAGGGGATCTGACACCCTCTTCTGGCCTCCAAAGGTACCTTGATGCATATGTAAACACACACACACACACACACACACACACACACACACACACACACACCACACACACACACACAGAGGCACTCAGGAACACATACAGACACAGATCCATACACCTTTAATCCTAGCAGTGGAGAGGTAGAGGCAGGTGGATCTCTGTGAGTTCAAGGCCAGCCTGGTCTACATAGTGAATTCCAGGACAGCTAGAAATACAGGGAGACCCTGTTCTCCAAAAAGAAAACCTTTAAAATTCCCAGAAAGCTCCAGGTTATTAGCTGAGTGGCCCTGAGGGAACCCATCCTCTCTGGGTTTTGCTAGTGCCAGGGCTGACCTCAGACCAGGTGAGGAGGAGTGAGAACAGCATGGGCAAGGCACCTGGCACTGTGACTGCCAGGAAGACAGGAAATGATGGCTCACCCGCCCCTCTTTTCCTTCTGGAGCTAGGCTGCCCTACATTTCCCTTCAAGGATCATCATGGGGGTGGTGACCCTGGTAAGTGGTCAGAGGACTGTCCCACGGATTAGATGAGGGCCCGAGGTAAAGGATTTTTCCATCACACACGGCTCCAGGCCAGAGAAAATCCACTCTTCTCCGGATGGTGTTTATCAAGACAGAAGAACAATAACAGACACACAGAGGGGAACAGAAATTCTTTCCCATCCTAAAAGAAATAACAGCTGCAGGAGGAAGTGTCAGATCCTCCAACAAGTTCATGTAGAATGCCTGTGTCAGCTGGAGCTGCTTTCCATTTTTCCTGTGCAAACTTGAGTGTCCACGTGTTCAGGACTGAACTCAGGGACTCATGAATGAGCCACAAACATACATACACACACACACACACACACTACACATCTAATTTCCTGAAACAAAGCAACTAGTACACTTTTCTCAGGGTGGGGGGTGTTTTTGAGACAGGGTCTCCCTGTATGTAGCCCCAGCTGGCCTGGAACTCACAGAGATCTGTCTACCTCTGCCTCCTGAGTGCTGGGATTAAAGGTGTGCTCCACAAGACCCGGCTACCAACTAGTACACTTTTAAATATTTTTTTAATTTTTTTTTATTTTATTTATTTATGTGTATGAAGGTACTGTTTGCGTGTAGGTCTGTGCACCCATGTCGTGCAATGCCTCCGAGGTCAGAAGAGGGTGTTGGATTCCCCTGGAACTGGAGTTCTCCTGGAATTGGAGTTACAGACGGTTCTCAGCCGCCATGTGGGTGCTGGAGATCGAACCCGGGTCCTCTGCAAGAGCAGTCGGCGCTCTTAACCGCTAGGCTATCTCTCCAGCCCCCGCAATTAGTACACTTTTAAAACTGGACAACACCTTCCCTTTTCAGTGAAACACAAGAACAATTTAGAATAAACAGGAATGAGGGGCTGGAGAGATGGCCTAGAGAGATGGCATAGTGGTTAAGAGCACCAACTGCTCTTGCAGAGCACCTGGGTTCGATTCCCAGCACCCACATGGAAGCTGAGAACCGTCTTTAACTCCAGTTCCAGGGGAATCCAACACCCTCTTCTGACCTCCACAGCATTGAGGCACCAACCTACATGCAGACAGTACACTCATACACATTAAAAAAGTGGGGGCTGGAGAGATGGCCTAGCGGTTAAGAGCACCGACCACTCTTGCAGAGGACCCGGGTTCGATCCCCAGCACCCACATGGCGGCCGAGAACCGTCCAAAACTCCAATTCCAGGAGAACTCCAGTTCCAGGGGAATCCGACGCCCTCTTCTGACCTCCGCGGCATTGCACAACACAGGTGCACAAACCTGCATGCAGACAGTACATTCATACATACAGAAATAAATAAAATTAATTAAAAAAAAGTGATAGGGGAAAGAATAAACAGGAATGAAATTACAATAGAAGGTGTCAATTCTATAACAGGTCTTTTTTTTAAGTTTTTTTTTTTTTTATGTGTATGAATGTACTGTCTGCATGTAGGTCTGTGCACCCATGTCATGCAATGCCTCGGAGGTCAGAAGAGGGCGTCGGATTCCCCTGGAACTGGAGTTCTCCTGGAATTGGAGTT